>CM035420.1:152069031-152181531 GCA_020310875.1 Ceratopteris richardii | reverse complement strand
TATATGGCAGTTAATGATTACTTGCTACCTCACATTAGAGGTCTTGAAAGTGCAAGTGATATATGGAATGCTTTGGAGGAGCATTTCCAAAACACCACAAGGTCAAGGAAGGCATCCTTGTGGGTAGAATTTACTACATTCAAGAAGAAGGCCTCTCAATCCATCTTAGATTATGTAATAAGGATGAAGGACATTGCAGATGCATTAGGAGCAGTTGATGAAGACATTGAGGAGGATAAATTGGTAAGGCAAATCCTTAGAGGATTGAGAGGTAATGAAAAATGGAAGCCATTCATTTTGTCTACTGAATTATCACTTGATCATTTCACTCCTGATTTAAATCAGTTGCTAGGACATATGCTAACCTTTGATCATGATGTCAAAGGTGAAAGTGATAAGAGTGCAGGTCAAGCAATGTACTCAAAGGATAAGAAGAAGAATATCAAAGGAAAGCAACAAGCAAATGAAGATGAAGGCACAACTAGCCAAGCTAACTTCCTAAGAGGAAGAGGAGGTGGCAAAGGTAGAGGAAGAGGCAGAAGTAATAGAGATGGAGTCAAGGCTTGTTGGATTTGTGGTAAGACAAATCACTTAGCTAATGATTGTTGGCATAATACTCAGAGTAATGGTGGATATAATCAAAATTTTAATTCAAGAGGAAGAGGTGGCAGAAATCAAAGAGGTAATTTCAGAGGTAGAGGTAGTAGAGGTTACTTTGAAAGAAATGCAGGTAGAGGATTCCAAAGTCAACAATACAACAATACCTACTACAATTATGCTTAAGATCAGAAGGAGGATTCAACATTGATAATGAATGCAACTTGTGAAAGGCAAAGTGAAGACCAAACAGTCTTCGACATTGATTCAGGGTGTAGCAATCACCTGAGTGGCAACATAACTTTGATGACTGATTTGGATAGTAAGGTAACTAATCATGTAGTTTAGACAGGTGATAATACAAAGCATAATGTGAAGTCAATTGGATCAGTGAAGGCCAAGGATGGTAGTACTCTTTTGAGTAAGGTTTTGTATGTTCCTACAATTCCTAAGAATCTGATAAGTGTAGGACAAATTGTTGAAAAAGGTTATGAAGTTAGGTTCACTAATGAAGGAGTGTTTATGGATGACCCTAGTAATCGATATAAACAAATTGTTTCAGGGAAGAAAGAAGGAAGATTGTTCACATTGAAGATCCAAGGTAATGTTGGTCATGCCTTGTTCACCTATGGAGGACATAAGATCTCTGAGTTAGATCTTGGCGCAAAAGGCTTGGACATTTCAATGAAAGAGGTATCAAAGATATAGTTAATAATGGTTCAGTGCTTGGATTGCCTAATGTTGCAGGTCAACATATGACATACAGATGTGAGGCATGTCAATTAGGTAAAGCTCATAAGCAATCTTATTCCAAGCATGGTTTTATGTATTCAGAAAAGCTTGAGTTGGTGCACACAGATGTGTGGGGACCATCAAAGTATTTCAGTATCAATTGCTCAAGGTATTATGTGATTTATGTTGATGATGCTACCAGATGGATCACTATCTATGTGATCAAAGATAAGTCAGATGTATTCAATACATTCAAACACTATCATGTGTATGCAGAGAGAATTACAGGTCATAAGTTGAAGATACTAAGGTCAGATGGAGGGGGAAAGTATTTCTCTAATGAGTTCAGTGATTACTTGTGGAATGCAGGCATAAAGAGAGAGGTTACTTGCAGGTACTCTCCTCAACAAAATAGGGTAGCAGAAAGAAGAAACAGAACTCTTGTTGAGTTTGCAAGATCCATGATGAAGGAGAAAAATTGCCCAAATTATTTGTGGGCTGAGGCTGTAAATATAGCTACTTATTTGGTTAATAGATTACCATGTAAAGCTTTGTAGGGTATGACACCATATGAGGCATGGTGGGATAAGAGACCTACTTTAGATCATTGCAAAGTATTTGGCTGTTTGGCATATGCATATGTGCCATCTCAATTGAGGCATAAATTGGAGCCTAAAGCTGAAAAATATGTGTATATTGGATATGATGATAAGCAGATGGGATATAGGTTGTGGAGTCCATCCACAAAACAATTCCTAGTGTTGAAGGATGTTACATTTGATGAGCAAGGTACTTGGTATGTAGGTACAATAAATATTTATGCAGGTGATGAAGAAATTGTGGATCAAAAGAAAGGTAAATCAAAGATTCAGATATTTGATGAAGAGGAGAACAATGAAGTACAGGTTGAAGTTGAAGAAGTGCCAAGATTTGATCCAGAATGTGATGAACCAGAAACCTCAAGAAGTGGAGAACTCAGAAGGTCAACAAGACACAAATGGCAACCTACAAGGTATAGCTATGACACTTCTTTTTTGGCTACCAAAGATTATGCTTATATGATAAAGGCAGATGAAGACCCTTCTACATATGAAGAGGCAAAAGGTAAGGAAAATTGGGAGAAAGCTATGCAGGAAGAGTATGATGCATTGATGGAGAATCAGACATGGGATTTGGTTCCTAAACCAAATAGTCAGAAGATCATTGGATGCAAATGGGTCTACAAGACAAAGAGATTTGCAGATGGAAGTGTGTCTAGATATAAAGCTAGACTTGTTGTGAAAGGGTTTGCTCAGACATATGGTGTGGATTATGATGAGACATATAGTCCTGTGGCAAAGATGACAACCATCAGGACACTCATAGCTGTTGCTGCATGTAAAGGTTGGAAATTATGTCAATTAGATGTGAAGAATGCCTTTTTGAATGGTTATATTTCAGATGATGTTTTCATGGAGCAACCACAAGGATTCATAGATGAAAGCTATCGAGATCATGTGTGCAAGCTCAAGAGAGCTTTGTATGGCTTGAAGCAGGCCCCAAGGGCATGGAATTATAGACTTCTGAAGTTCTTGAAAGAGCTTGGATTCCAAGTATCTAAAGCAGATAGTAGCTTGCTTGTTAAAGCAAGTGAAGATGGGTTTATTTACATGTGTATATATGTTGATGATATAATTCTTACAGGTAGAGATGAGAAAGGCATTCAAAGCCTAAAGAAGCAAATGGAGAAAGAGTTCAAGATTAGTGACTTGGGAGACTTGTCATATTTCTTGGGCATGGAGATCTCATACACTCAACATGGAGTGTATATAACTCAAGAAAGGTACTTGAAGAACTTGTTGATCAAGTTTAAAATGAATGATTGCAGGGTAGCACCTACTCCAATGGAGGTAATCACAAATTGAGCAGATATGGTGGAGAAGAAATCAAGGACATGAAGCTATATCAAAGTTTGGTTGGTAGTCTGATCTATGCTACATTAACTAGGCCTGATTTGTCATATGTAGTGGGAGTATTATCTCAATTCATGCATTGCCCTAGGAAAGAACATTGGATTGCAGGACAAAGAGTGTTGAGGTACATTAAGGGTACACTCAAAGAAGGTTTGTACTATGGTTTTACATCAGATACAAACATCAAGATCTATAGTGATACAGATTGGGCGGTTAATCTTGATGATATGAGATCAACATATGGATACTTGTGTTATGTGGGAGATAAGTTAATTTCTTGGTGTTCAAAGAAGCAACACACAGTTGCTTTATCATCTACAAAGGCTGAGTACAAAGGTATGGTGGAAGATGCAAAGGAAGTGATATGGCTAAAGACTCTTATGAAGAGTTTTGACATCATACAGAGTACACCCATTATTCATGGAGATAACATGAGTTCATTGTATTTAGCTGCTAATCCTGTTTTTCATGCCAGGACTAAACATATTGAGATTCAATATCACTTTCTAAGAGAGAAGGTGATGGATAAAGAGATTGAAGTCATACATACTTCAACAAAAGATCAGATAGCTGGTATGCTAACCAAAAGCTTGGATGGGCCAAAGCTACATAGATTCAAAGACATGGCAGCTATAAAGAAGTTAAAGAAAACCTCAATTGATGATTGAGGGGGAGCTGTTGGTGCAGGGCAATCAACAATTGATGTTTTGATGAAGAATTGAAGCCAAGGACTAAAGAAAATATCAAGTTATGAAGCATCAAGGAAGTGCATATCCAGAAGATGAAGACGTGTACACATATGTACATTAATTCAGAGATAGTTCACTTATACTTTTGTATAGTCAGGAGCTTGTAAATATTTGCCTATATATACAAGGAAAAATGTCAGGGAAAATATGAGAGAGTTTAGAATACAAGAATTCAGAAGAATTAGAAGTGATTAGACTCTTGAGAAGTATGAAGATTAGCTCTCTCATCCAGATGTAAGAGTTCTCTAGTAATGAAGAAAATTTGCACCCGATGTTTCTGTGTATTCTCCTTCTGTGCTTGATCATTTCAAGAATCCTTTTGTAGACGCCTAATTCCATAGTTGATGAGTCTATAGTTAAAGTTTGAGAGCCTAATTGTAAACAGGTTGTGAGAATTATGAGTAGGAACATTCATATATGAAGAAGTGTTCACTGTTTTCTGAAGCAGGCGCAAAATTCGATGTTAATGTTTTGGGCTATTCTCCTTCCACAGTGTAAAGTTTTGAGTAAACAAGCACTAAATATTTAAGTTGGAAGGTAAGCTACCTATGGCTAAAAGCATTTGCATAAACGGGTTCTAGATTGAGAGAACCAAGTGTTAGAAGTTACAGGTGTCTGAATCGACTTCTCATAAGAACAATTTTAGACATAGGTGACTTGTTAAGTCCATTTCTCAAGATGTACTGAGTCTTTTGGAATGATTTAACTTGGAGGAGGTGCGCAAGCTATAGATGACACCTTGTACAAAGTCTTATAAAAAATGTTACACATTTGATAAGTCAATGAGAGAGCTATGGGTAGCAGACTTTCTGTAGAATCTTCTTCTTCATAGTTTCTCCAAAATTTTTCATTGAGCCTCCAAATTAGTGAAGATTTTGAGTTACTCTTGATATAGATTAACACTCTCCATCAATTTTGACAAATTGGATATGTTTTAGGAAATGGAAAGCTATTCATGAACTTTGGTAGTGTAAAGCAAGTGTTTAGGGATCTCTAGAGAAGCTTGAACACTTTCATAAGTGATAAACATGGACTCAAAACTTGTCTTCTGTAGAGCACTGCCATTTATCACACCTTTTAAAGAATGAATCATTATAATTTATGTGTAAGTGATGTTGATGTGACAAGTGCTAAAACTTAGGAAATCGTCACACCACAAGAACTAAGCTAAAGTGATATTAGAACACCTCTATAATCATCAGTAGCTTAGCAACCTTCTTAAACTGAAAATTGTATTTAGTGAAAACCGAAAATTCACTTTACCGAAAACTTCACCTCTTCTTCAGGCTTCAATTCTGATTTGATTACTTCAGACTTTATATTACTATGTTTGCTTATAGTTCAATAATCTTTTCGTCACTTAACTCTGTCAAAACGGTGTTTTGAACTTACTGTAAATTCACCGAAACTTCACTGGAATTCCACCGGACTGTTATCGGACTATCACCGTAATCTTACTGGAATCTTATCGGAATCAACTGCAATTCTGTTTGTAATTACTTCAAATGATTGTAGATGAAGTAAGGAAGTACTACCTGAGCTTCCTTTAGTAATTGAACTCTTTCTGAAGTTTAAGGAAAAACTTCACCAGTTCAGAATACCTTTTTACGGTCAGACTTTGTACTGTGTACTTGTCTCGTTTCACAAAACTCTTTTGATCAACTTATAGTTGAGACTCCTAGCTTCAAGATGAGCTATCACTCATAAAAACCATTACACTCTGTTACAAGATCTAACTCTCAGAAGTACCGGAAAATGTTTACTGAGAAAACTGTAACTGTTAACTAACTTTCACAGTAACATGAAATCACTCAGATTTCTTCACATACGAAGAATGCGCTTAATCTTCCACATGAACATGTGTTTTCTATTAGAGAAGATGTGTACAAAATAGCTTGGCCTCACTTTGCTCATAGCTATGGAAAACTCTCCTACTCTGAGTAGTTATTCCTTACCATCTCTCTCAGATGAATACCCGACAATTCAGGTTCTATTATTCATCTCTACATACGTGATCTCTGGCGTCTTCTATATCACTATTCCTTTTCTGTTCTCTCTTTTATTCCAGTTCTATGCTCTCTCTTATATACATTTTGATCCGAGATTCAAACTCATAATTTTGGAAGTTTCTATGTTGTATATTAGAGGCGTGAATTTGTCCCTTCACTAAGGCTTGATTTTTTAGCTGACTTTATTTCTGCTTCTCTTTGTCTTTCTTCGTCTTTATATCTATCTGTATGTCAAATTTGTGAGTGATTCTTCAACAGCTCCCCCTCAATCACTAACTTGCATTCTCTGATCTTTCATATATTCTTCTTTCTTTTATTCCTACCATTCCTTTGAATCTGCTTGTCTTTACTCCATCCAAGCTCTTTGTCAGAATATCTACAATCTGATCTTTTGTAGGAGTGAATACTATTTCAATCCTCTTCTCCATTACCTTTTCTCTCAGGAAATGATATTGAATTTCTATGTGTTTTGTTCTTGAATGAAATAATGGATTTGTTGCAAGATACAACAAGCTCATATTATCTCCATGTATGATAGGTGTACCTTGATCAATACCCATGCTTTTGAACAAAGTCTGCATCCATATCACTTCTTTAGTTGCTTCCACAAGTCCTTTATATTCTGCTTTTGTTGACGATAAAGCCAATGTGTGTTGCTTCTTTGAACACCAGCTTACAAGCTTATCTCCTAGGTATATCATATACCCATGTGTCGATCTTCTGTCATCTTGACTTCCTACCCAGTCTGAGTCACTGTATGCTCTCAGCTGTATATCTGACATAAAAGGATAATATAATCCTTCTTTTATAGTTCTTTTGATATATCTAAGAACTCTTTGTCCTGCAATCCAATGTTGATCCTTCGGACAATGCATGAACTGTGAAAGAACTCCGACTGCATAACTGAGATCCGGTCTTGTTAGTGTAGCATAAATTAAGCTTCCCACTAACGACTGATATTTCCTCATATCTCTAAACTCTGCACCACCATATTTGTTGAGTTTATGATTTACTTCAAGCGGTGTTGAAGCTTCTCTGCAATTCTCCATGTTAAACTTCTTTAGTAAGTTTAGGAGATACCTTTCTTGCAAATCATATACACCATGATCTGTATATGTAACTTCCATTCCAAGAAAGTACGATAACTTTCCTAGATCACTGATCTTGAACTCTTTTTCAAGCAATCTCTTTACCTCCTTGATTCCTTCATCTGAGGTTCCTGTGATTATTATGTCATCTACATAAATACAATGTAGATCATACCTTCATCTGTTCTCTTAACGAGTAGACTTGCATCAGCCATTGAGCTTTGGTATCCAAATTCATTGAGATACTTCACAAGTATGTAATTCCAAGCTCTTGGAGCTTGCTTCAATCCATAGAGAGCTCTTCTTAATCTGCAAACATGATTTGGGTAACTGAACTTTCAAACCCTTCAGGTTGTTCCATGTAGACTTCATCTGATATATATCCATTTAGAAATGCATTCTTTATATCCAGCTGACTTAGCTTCCATCCTTTTGATGCTGCTATAGCAATCAATGTCCTTATGGTTGACATCTTTGCCACCGGACTAAACGTCTCATCATAATCTATGCAATGCATCTGAGCATAGCCTTTGACCACCAGCCTAGCTTTGTATCTGGCTATCCTTCCATCTGCAAGTTTTTTAACTTTGTAAACCCATTTATTTTCAATCACTTTCTTACCATTTGGTTTTGGAACAAGTTCCCAAGTCTTATTCTCTTCAAGAGCATTGAAATCCTCCTTCATTGCTTCTTCCCATTGTTTCTTAGCTTTTGCTTCACCGTAATTCTGAGGTTCTTCATCATCCTTTACTAAGTAAGCATAATTTTTCTGAGTCAAATAAGAAGTGTCATAGGAATGTCTTGTTGGTTGTTTCCTTACTCTGTTTGACTTTCTTAGCTCATATTCTTCATGTGTATCTGAATACACATCTTCATCAAATCTTGATCTATCTTCATTTCTCATACCTGATCCAATCATGGATGTACTTGCCTGCATATGATCTTCATCTTCATTCACCTACATATGTGATTTACCTTTTTCTTTCCTTCTTATCTCTTCTTCAAGTGTGTTAACACTATGCTCTTTATCTGTATACCAGCTCTTTCCTTCATCAAATGTCACATCTCTGGAAAGAGTAAACTGTTTGGTTAGAGGACTCCATAACCTATAACCCATCTGTTTTTCATCTTATCCGATGAACACATATTTTCAGCTTTTGGTTCAAGCTTATGTCTCAGTTGTGATGGCACATAAGCATAGGCCACTGACCCAAACACTTTACAATGATCAAGTGTTGGTTTCTTGCCCTACCAAGCTTCATAAGGGGTCATCCCATTTAAAGTTGTACATGGTAATCTATTTACCAGATATGTAGCTGTATTTACAGCCTCAGCCCAAAGATAATTTGGAAAATTCTTCTCGTTTAGCATTGCTCTTGCAAACTCAAGTAGAGTTCGGTTTCTCCTTTCTGCTACTCCATTTTGTTGCGGTGTATACCTGCAAGTTATTTCTCTTTTGATTCCTGCATTCCACAGATAATCATTGAACTCTCAAGAAAAATATTCTCCTCCTCCATCAGACCTTAGTCTTTTGAGTTTCTGTCCTGTAAGTCTTTCAGCATATGCATGAAAATGTCTGAAAGCTTCAAATACTTTTGACTTCTCTTTCAAAACATAAAGAGTTATCCATCTTGTTGCGTCATCAATAAAAAGAACATAATACCTTGAGCCACTGATAGATCCTTTTTTTGTTGGTTCCCATACATCTGTATGTATGAGTTCTAACACACCATCATGTTTGTACCCTTTCTTTTGAAATGGTAACATGTGGGCTTTTCCCATCTGACAGGCTTCGCACTTGTGAATCATATGTTGATTGTTCATATTTGGTAATCCTCTCACGGATTGTTTCTCCTTGATTCCTATTTCATTAAAATGTCCTAACCTCTTATGCCGGAGGTCTAACTCTGTGAATACTTCATCACCATGTGTGATCAAGGCTTGACCAACATTCCCTTGCACTTTAAGAGTAAAAAGTCTACCTTCCTTTTTACCATGGACAATTTGATTGTATCCATTCTCTGGATCTTCAACAAATACTCCTTCATTTGTAAACTTGACTTGAAAACCTTTTTCTACTATCTGACCCACGCTGATCAGATATGTTTTGTGTTATCACCTATCTGTACTGTATGATTCAAAATACCTCCTTCCAGTTATAATAACAATTCTATATTTCCTGACAAATGATTTGAACAACCAGAGTCAATATAGAATACCTTGAGGTCTTCGTTTTCTGTCACACTTATCGAGTTCATCATCAACGTTGTATGACTGTCATTCTGCGTATCATTTGCATAGTTGTAGTAGGTAGTGTTGTGAGACTGATTCTGTCCCCAACTTCTTGCTCCACCTCTACCATATCTGCCTCTTTGGCTTTGTCTACCTTTTTGATATCTTCCGCTTCTGCCTCTACTGTTATTGTTCTGATTCTGACTTGATCCTTGAGAATTATGCCAGTAATCATGAGCCAAATGATTTCTTAATCCATAGATTTAACAAGTCTTCTTGTTGTTAGTCTGATTACCTCTTCCTTTACCTCTACTTTTACTTCTAGCATTACCTCTTCCTCTTGCAAAATTTGCTTGAGTAGACATCTCTTCTTCATCTTTTTCTTTACCTTTATCACCTTTCTTCTTATTCTTTGCGTACATAGCCGAACTATGTCCTTTATCTCCATCTGTCTTCAAATCTTGCTCAAACGTTAGCATTAGTCTAAGCAACTGATTTAATCTGGTAAAAAATGATTCAAAGAAAGTTCAGTTGAGAGTACGAAAGGTTTCCACCTTTCATCTCCTCTCAATCCGGTAAGCACTTGTGCTATCAACCTGTGATCTTCGATATCTTCATCAATAGACCCAAGAATATCGGCTAAGTCCTTCATCTTAGTGACATAATCACTAATGCTTTGACTTTGCTTTTTCTTGAACGTTGTAAACTCCGACCATAAGCTAGCCTTCCTAGCTTTCATCGTATTTTGGAAATGATCTTCCAATGCACTCCATATGTCCTCCGCTTTCTCTAGACCTCTAATGTGCGGTAGTGGATGATCTGTAATTGTATTGTAGATATAGGCTCTTGCCGCTGCATCTTTCTTCTGCCACAGCTTCAAGGCTTCTAACTCTTCTTTCTTCGGTTGACTGTTGTCTTCGAAAGTCGGCTTCTTTTCTTCTCCTGTCACATATATCATTAATTCTTTACTGATAAGTAAAGCTTCCATGCGCATTACCCATGCGGGATAATTATCTCTATCCAATTTGTCAATAGAGATATGATCTGCCATAATCTTCTTGTTTCTATTACTTTCGGTGAGTATAATGGTAAAAGGTTTTACCTTTTACAAACCTTTACCCTTGAGAATGACTTTGGAACACTTCTCTAATTCCGTTTGCTGTTGATCTTCTCAGCTTTCACCTTTCTTGTGAAAGTTCTTCGAATTCTCTTGTATTTTTGCTTCCGTTTCTACTTCTGAGAAACCTTTTCTGTTTTTCAGAACCTTTCTGCTCTGATACCACTTGTTGATGTGACAAGTGCTAAAACTTAGCTGCGAAAATTGTCACACCACAAGAACTAAGCTAAAGTGATATTAGAAAACCTCTATAATCATCAATAGCTTAGCAACCTTCTTAAACATGAAAGCTGTATTTAGTGAAAACCAAAAATTCACTTTACCGAAAACTTCACCTCTTCTTCAGGCTTCAATTCTGATCTGATTGCTTCAGACTTTATATTACTATGTTTGCTTATAGTTAAATAATCTTTCCGTCACTTAACTGTTTCAAAACTGTGTTTTGAACTCACTGTAAATTCACCGGAACTTCACTGGAATTCCACCGGACTGTTATCGGACTGGCATCGTAATCTTGCTGGAATCTTACCGGAATCAACTGCAATTCTGTTTGTAATTACTTCAAATGATTGTAGATGAAGTAAGGAAGTACTACCTGAGCTTCCTTTAGTAATTGAACTCTTTCTGAAGTTTAAGGAAAAACTTCACCAGTTCAGAATACCTTTTTACGGTCAGACTTTGTACTGTGTACTTGTCTCGTTTCACAAAACTCTTTTGATCAACTTATAGTTGAGACTCCTAGCTTCAAGATGAGCTATCATTCATAAAAACCATTACACTCTGTTACAAGATCTAACTCTCAGAAGTACCGGAAAATGTTTATTGAGAAAACTGTAACTCTTAACTAACTTTCACAGTAACATGAAATCACTCAGATTTCTTCACATACGAAGAATGCGCTTAATCTTCCACATGAACATGTGTTTTCTATTAGAGAAGATGTGTACAAAATAGCTTGGCCTCACTTTGCTCATAGCTATGGAAAACTCTCCTACTCTGAGTAGTTATTCCTTACCATCTCTCTCAGATGAATACCTGACAATTCAGGTTCTATTATTCATCTCTACAAGCGAGATTGCCGAGAATTGGCAAGTTATCAATGGATAACCTTTATACTAATTGAATGCATATTTTTATTCAAAGTTAGAAGGCCTCTGCTTTGAACTAGTGGCCATTGCATTTGGTGCTAGCTTTCATGCTGAATTGGCAAAGCATATATTTCTATGTTCATGAAAAGAACATAGCTCCAAAGGTTGAATAAAATATTATGACAAAGAATAATAATTATTTAAATGCTATTCTAAGTATTAAACCTTCCAAAATATGCTTTCATGCCATGTTTCATTCTTAATCGTGTCAAATAATATGTGATCCGCAATGGTGATTGTGATAAGAATGAAAACAAATGGCATATATATTTCATTTGACAAAATGAAGATGGCATCCACGATGGAAATAATGAAATGTTTTCAAATGATATTTATCATTTTATGATATCAAAGACTTTTGAGTATTATTTTTAGTATGTGTTGATGTGTGCAAGGGATTGTATGTTTATGCATATAACAACTATCAAAAAAATATTTTTACTAAATATGTTAAAACTATATATTCTTTTGATCCTATATGTACATGATTCTTTTTCTTGGTAGAAACTAGTCTATTTTCTTGGATATCAAGCTAAATGTTTGTAATTTGGCATTATTTCAATCCGATGTTAATATTTGTATGTGGATATATTGGTTGGTGTCGACACATATATCTACTTTGTTTGGTGTACATAGATCTGAAAAATGTGGTTGATTTTCATAGATTAGTAATTCCCTTATGTGTACACCTTGTTTGATGTCTTATTTTCTTGCTTCATGTGAAGAAATTTGATGTTTTCCATAATTGTACATGCTTTGTTATGTGTCCACAAACTATTCATGATTGTATCTGTAGAATTTGGTTGATGTCCACACAAGAGAAGATTCTTGGTTGTTTCCAAAGACATGAAAAGTTTGGTGGATTTCAATAGATTATTTAGCCTCATATATATAAGCTTTGGTTTGTTATGTCACACATTTTCTACTTGGTAACTTGAATGTGTACACCTTGGATGATGCCATAAATTCTTTTGAGTCATATATTTAGGACTTAGTTTTTTGTTTTTGGCGACTACAATTGTTGTAGTTGATTTTATATGTGTATACCTTGGTTATTTTCTTCATACCTTGTTTGATTGTTGGCATATTTGTACACCCTTGTGGATTCCCATAAGTTGGTTTGAACCATGCTTAGAACTAGTTGCTGTTTTTGGTGTACAAAGTCAAAATAATTGAATTAATTTGAATTGAAATGATTTTTATAAGTGATTTTGAGGTTCATACTATGTGATCTATGTTTCAAGGAATGTGTATAATTTTTTCTTTCATATAATGATTTTTTTCTGTTGATAAAGATACATTTGATTAGGAATTTTCATCCTCTCCACTACCATAGCACCTTGAGAGGCTATTTACATGAACACGAAACATGATTCATTATGTTTTATTAATTTTGCATTAACCTTTGAATTATATTTAATATGTGTGTCAAAGGATTTTCTCAAATTGTCTTTGTAGAAGGTGTGCAATTTTTTGGAATATTGTCAAAAAAAGGACACTTAAGTGTCCTATTTTGGTACCAAACTGTTGGAGCAAGTCTATGACAAGCCTAAGTATTGGCTTGAGTCTCACAAAGTCTTAGAAGAAGCTTTAAAAAGAAGACTATGTAAAGTTCACTTGTGAACTACCTCTTGTAACTTTTGAAGAGTTTACTTAATTTAAAAGTAAGAGAATCTTAAGTGGTTGAGTCCACATGATCAAGAATGGAAAGAGGAGCCACGAATTCGTGATTTGTGGTAGGTAGAGAATCAAATCAATCATTGATTGATTGGAGAGTGATTGAGGGAAGTTAGCCTCCCAAACTCAACTATAAATAGATGGCAGCTTTAGTCATGGTTAGAGAGACCTATGTGAAGACCTCCAAGAGCTGAGCTTTATGCCATATCAAGGTGTGATTACAAGGCACACATATGTATCAGTAAGTCCATTGTATTTTACAAGCAATATACTTTCATTTTCAGTATCATTTGGGTTCATATTTCCATGTTCTTGTGAAGTGTACTACTCACTGCCATTACTCTCAGTTTTCTCAGTCAGCTTGCAGAGATGTTTTCTCTAAGCTTGGTGCATCATTTTCAGTGATTTAACTTGGTAAAGTTAGCTCTATAAGTCTAATATATGCTCACAAATTTTCATGTCATTTGAATGTTGCAATCTTCAGTTATGTTCATTTGAAGTCAACAGGGTCTGTTCATCTTCACTTCTCTGTCAGGTACCCGACTTATTCACTCATCTTGTTAGAGATGTTTCTCAGTGGTTACTTATCCAAATTCCGTGATTTAAAGCTTGTTTGATTCAGCTTACTGTCTAGTATAACCATACAAATTCTCATAATCATTGGATTTCTACATTTTGAGTTATGGTGATTTTTCTGCTCACTGGTCTATTTCTGTAGCAGCCCGTGAAAATCGGGATGATGTCATCACTTGTTAAAACTCATTCTCAGTGTCTGGTTCATTATTTTTGATGAGATTACTCTTGAAAGTTAGCTCTTTAAGCTACCTAGACTTCCACAAGAGGAATTAAGCTAACTGCTGCTGTGCTCAGAGAATTATGTAAAACACTGGACAGGTGTATGAACCAAGAATAGCAAATTTTCACCTCTGAGCTAACTCCAACTTATCTGTTTTGATCTATCTTTTTGAGAGTGATCTTCCAAGGTACATAGGGTGTCTAATACATCCATTGGCAAGCTAAAAGGGCACACCATATACTCCTGGAGTTCATTTGGCTGGTGTAGATCAAGGATTTTGCAACACCTCTTCATCTTCAAGCACATACCTATCCATCTCTTCACAGTGGTATCAGAGCAAGGTTGGACAACATGGCAGATGGATTTCCTTCATCAATTGACAAATTGGACAGAGGTAACTACTCAGCTTGGTCATTAAGGATGGAAGCTTACCTCCAAGGTAGAAGTTTATATGGTTATGTGGCTAGAGATGAAGTTATGCCAAGTTTCAGGAACAAAAGTCAACCAACACAAGAAGAGCAAGAAAGATTGAGCACATGGTGCTCCAAGGATGCACTTGCAAGGTCTTATCTCCTCAACTCTATCTCAGATTTTTTGTTGCCTCACATTAGAAGTTGTAAGACATCTCAAGAAGTGTGGGATGCACTTGAAGCTTTCTTTTCTTCAAGTACCAAAGCTAGGAAGCATCATTTATGGCTGGATTTCACAACTCTCAAGAAGGCTCCCAAACAAAATGTGATTGATTTTGTCACAAAGCTCAAGGACATAGCGGATCAATTGGGAAGCATTGGAGAGGTAATAGATGAAGAGCAAATTGTAAGGCAGGTCATCAATGGCTTGAAGGCAGATGATAAGTGGGAAGCATTCACCACAGCTATGGATTTGTACATGGACATGCATGTACCTGATTTCAACACACTCATTGGACAACTACTTACTCAAGAGGCAAAGCTTATCAAAAATGGAGAAAGCTCTAAAGGTAATCAATCTTCAGCTTTATACACGGATAAAAGCAAGTCTAAAGATAACAAAGGAAAGGCAAAGAAAGTGGATGATGAAGCAGGTACATATCAAGCTAACTATGCAGGTAGAGGAAGACATGGCAGAGGTAGAGGAAGAGGAGGTAGACAAGGCAGGGGGAGATCCCAAGACTCCAACTCATGTTCTATTTGTGGATTAACTAATCATACAACTGAAAATTGCTTTAGGAATTCCAGGAATCAAAGAGGCAGAGGATACAATAGAGGAAGTTATGGCTACTCAAGAGGAAGGTTCAACAACTACCATGGCAACTACAACAACTACAATCATTCAAACTATCAAGGAGGCTACAAAGGAAGGAGAGACTACAATAACTACACAGAAGACTCAAACAAAGAGGATTCATTATTGATCATGAACATGGCTATGCCACAAGGTAAATCTGATGAGCATGTTTTCTACATAGATTCAGGTTGTTCAAATCATGTGGCAGGAAATGTGGCACTCCTATCAGATTTAGAAGATCCAAGGAATAAGCATGAGGTACAAACAGGAGATGATACAAAACATACTGTGGAGAAAATAGGCAATGTCAAAGCACCTGATGGAAACATCAACCTACTCAGTAAGGTACTCTATGTCCCTACCATTACAAAGAATTTGATAAGTGTTGGGCAGATAGTAGAGAAAGGGTTGCAAGTCAGGTTCACAAAAGCAGGAGCATTTGTTGAAGATCCAAGTCAAGGATTCAGAAGAATTGCAAAAGGTGAAAAGACAGGTAGATTGTTCACATTTGAATTACAGGACACTAGAAACATTGCTCTCTTTAATTATGGTAGTCAGACACTCACAGAATTGGAAGTATGGCACAAAAGGTTAGCACATATTGGTGAAAGGTCATTAAAGCAAATCTGCAGGGACCAAAGTATACTTGGACTTCCTAATTTGTCAAAACAACATATGATTTATAAGTGTAGTGCATGTCAATTTGGAAAGTCTCACAGGTTACCATTCATGAAGAAAGGTTATATGCATGGAGATCTCTTGGAGTTGGTTCATACAGATGTATGGGGACCTAGCAAGGAAGCTTCAATATCTGGATCAAGGTATTATGTTTCCTTTATTGATGATTGCAGCAGATGGACTATCCTATTCTTTATGAAACACAAAGATGAAGTTTTTTCATGTTTCAAAAGATATTTGGCTCTTGTGGAGAATCAAACAGGTAAATCACTAAAAAGGCTAAGGTCAGATGGAGGGGGAGAATACTTCTCCCATGATTTTGATTCTTTTCTTCAAGAAAGAGGAATCAAAAGAGAGGTAACTACAAGGTACACTCCTGAGCAAAATGGAGTGGCAGAAAGGAGGAATAGGACAATTGTTGAAGCTGCAAGGTCTATGTTAAATGAAAAGCATTTACCTAATTACTTATGGGCTGAGGCTGTATCTACAGCCACTTACTTGATTAACAGGTTGCCTTCAAAATCCCTTGATGGGATGACTCCATATGAGGCTTGGAATGGAAGAAGACCAAGCTTAGATCATTGTAAAATTTTTGGATGTATTGCTTTTGCTCATGTTCCTTCACATGTTAGAGGCAAGATGGATCCAAAGGCAGAAAGGTGTGTATTTATTGGATATGACAACAATCAAAAGGGCTACAGGTTATACAACCCTACCAAGAAAGGATTCTTGGTAAGCAGAGATGTAGTTTTTGATGAGAACAATTCATGGTATGAAGATTCATGCAGGAAGGTCAATTTACCATATAATCTTGAAGAAGATTTTCCAAAGCTTGGTAGAGAACAATCAAAGATTGAAGAACAAGAAACCTCAGAGGATGATGAAGAATCTCACATGGAAAAGATCAAAGCATGGAAGTCTAAAGGTAAAGCAAAATTGCAGGAACTTGGACATGAAGCAGAATCATCACATCATGGCCTAAGAAGATCTATGAGGGAAAAGAAAAAACCAGAAAGGTATGGGTTTGACACCTCATTAGTAACTAAACATTCTATCTACATAGCACAGGACATAAACCAAGAGGAGCCATCATCATTTGAAGAGGCCAAAGCAAAAACAGAATGGAAGCATGCAATGAAGGAAGAGATTGAAGCACTTGAGGAAAACAACACTTGGGATTTGGTGCCCAAGACTTCATCCATGAAGGTAATAGGCTCAAGATGGGTCTATAAACTCAAGAAGAATTCTGATGGTTCAATTAACAGGTATAAGGCAAGGCTTGTGGCAAAAGGCTTTGCACAAACTCAGGGAATTGATTATGAGGAGACTTTCTCTCCTGTGGCAAAGATGCCTACTATTAGGGTTTTGCTTAGTATTGCCTCTTCCAAGAATTGGAAGATACTTCAACTAGATGTAAAGAATGCATTCTTGAATGGTTGGATAACAGAAGAGGTATATATGGCACAACCACCTGGTTTTGAGAATCAAGTTTATCCTGATTATGTGTGTAAACTTAACAAAGCATTGTATGGTCTCAAGCAAGCTCCAAGAGCTTGGAATTTCAGGCTTGTTTCATTCTTGCAGGACAAAGGCTTTCAATCAAGCAAGGCAGATCCTTCACTCTTTATTAAAAAGAGTAATTCTGAGGTCATCTATCTATGTGTATATGTAGATGATATTATATTGAGAGGAAATGATGCAGATGGTATGAAGAAGATCAAAGATCAGATGAGAGAAGAGTTCAAGATAAGTGATTTGGGTTCACTTACCTACTTCCTAGGTTTGGAAGTTGTCTACAAAGATCATGGTTTGTTTCTCACTCAAAGGAAGTACATTAAGGACATGTTGGCAAAATTCAAGATGCAAGATTGTAAGATTGCAGGTACTCCAATGGAGGTCAATCACAAATTGAGCTCACATGAAGGTGAACTCATAGAGGACATCACATCATATCAAAGTCTAGTGGGTAGTCTCAACTATGCCACATTGACAAGAGTAGATATATGTTATAGTGTGAGTGTGCTAAGCCAATTTATGCACACACCAAGGAAACCACATATGGATGCTGCCAAAAGGATTCTCAAGTATCTCAAAGGAACCATAAATGAAGGACTTTATTATCCTTATGTATCTGATTTAGGTTTGAAGCTATTTTTTGATGCAGATTGGGCTGGCTCCAAGGAAGATAGAAGGAGCACTTCAGGTTATCTTACCTTTGCAGGTTCAAAGCTTATTTCATGGTCATCCAAGAAGCAACCCACAGTTGCTCTCTCTTCTACTGAAGCTGAATATAGAGGTCTTGCCATAGCTACACAAGAAGCTATGTGGATGAAGACATTGTTCAAAGATCTTGGATTGGAGTTTGGAACTCCAACTATTTTTGGTGACAATATGAGTTCTATTCACTTGGCTGCTAATCCTATTTTTCATGCAAGGACTAAACATATTGAAGTTCATTATCACTATGTACAAGAGAAGATTCTAAGCAAAGAGATTCAAATATCATATGTGTCCACTCATCAACAATGTGCAGATATTCTAACCAAAGCATTGGATGGTACAAAGCTTTGCAAATTCAAGGCTATGATTGGTTTGCAGGTAATCTTGGAAGATTAAAGACCTCAAGCATACTTGGCTTGAGGGGGAGCTGTTGGAGCAAGTCTATGACAAGCCTAAGTATTGGCTTGAGTCTCACAAAGTCTTAGAAGAAGCTTTAAAAAGAAGACTATGTAAAGTTCACTTGTGAACTACCTCTTGTAACTTTTGAAGAGTTTACTTAATGTAAAAGTAAGAGAATCTTAAGTGGTTGAGTCCACATGATCAAGAATGGAAAGAGGAGCCACGAATTCGTGATTTGTGGTAGGTAGAGAATCAAATCAATCATTGATTGATTGGAGAGTGATTGAGGGAAGTTAGCCTCCCAAACTCAACTATAAATAGATGGCAGTTTTAGTCGTGGTTAGAGAGACCTATGTGAAGACCTCCAAGAGCTGAGCTTTATGCCATATCAAGGTGTGATTACAAGGCACACATATGTATCAGTAAGTCCATTGTATTTTACAAGCAATATACTTTCATTTTCAGTATCATTTGGGTTCATATTTCCATGTTCTTGTGAAGTGTACTACTCACTGCCATTACTCTCGGTTTTCTCAGTCAGCTTGCAGAGATGTTTTCTCTAAGCTTGGCGTATCATTTTCAGTGATTTAACTTGGTAAAGTTAGCTCTATAAGTCTACTATATGCTCACAAATTTTCATGTCATTTGGATGTCGCAATCTTTAGTTATGTTCATTTGAAGTCAACAGGGTCTGTTCATCTTCACTTCTCTGTCAGGTACCCGACTTATTCACTCATCTTGTCAGAGGTGTTTCTCAGTGGTTACTTATCCAAATTCAATGATTTAACGCTTGTTGGATTCAGCTTACTGTCTAGTATAACCATACAAATTTTGCATGATCATTGGATTTCTACATTTTGAGTTATGGTGATTTTTCTGCTCACTGGTCTATTTCTGTAGCAGCCCGTGAAAATCGAGATGATGTCATCACTTGTTAAAACTCATTCTCAGTGTCTGGTTCATTATTTTTGATGAGATTACTCTTGAAAGTTAGCTCTTTAAGCTACCTAGACTTCCCCAAGAGGAATTAAGCTAATTGCTGCTGTGCTCAGAGAATTATGTAAAACACTGGACAGGTGTATGAACCAAGAATAGCAAGTTTTCACCTCTGAGCTAACTCCAACTTATCTGTTTTGATCTATCTTTTTGAGAGTGATCTTCCAAGGTACATAGGGTGTCTAATACATCCATCGGCAAGCTAAAAGGGCACACCATATACTCCTGGAGTTCATTTGGCTGGTGTAGATCAAGGATTTTGCAACACCTCTTCATCTTCAAGCACATACCTATCCATCTCTTCACACAAACTAGTGTTAAGGACCTTTCTGGCTTTGATACCACTGATGGTTTTTTTTTGCTCTGATACCACTTGTGGATGTTTTCTGTTCCGGTGAACAACACCACAAGAAAAATAATCACCACTAGCTTGAACTACTTAACCTCAAACCTTGGAGACAATTGAAACTTATTCTGGTTTCATTCTGGTACCTTTCTGGTGACTTGTCGGTGGAATTATGGTGGTTAACTATATCCTTTTGGTGCTTTTGGTTGCTTTTTTGGAGCTAAAACCCTCAAAAATTGCACAGCCTAATGTCATTCTGATAATATACCACATGCACTTACTATACAAGAATTCTGAACATTTATCTTTTTTTGGTTAATCAATCCTTTTCTTGTCTGGTGCATTCCTCTGAGCATGCATTCTGTTTCACTAAAATCTTTCAGCCGTCTATAGTAGAAGATGATAATTTCACAGGAGCTATCACTCATGAACCCTTTATACTTGTATTATGAGATATACTCCTAAGAAGATCAAGAAAACTGAGTCAAAGAAAAACTCATACCTAAATTTCATATGGTTATGACACGTACTCAAATTTCCTCAATGAATTGAATTCTCTATTAGAGAAGATGTGTACAAAATGAAATGGTCTCTTTTGCTCATAGCCAAAAGGAAGAACTCCTATACTGAGTAATCTTTCCTCACCATCTCTCTCAAAAACTACCTAACTGCCTCACGACTCTTAGGACTTACAACTCAGGTTCTGTTATTCTCTTCTCTTCTCTCTTACTCTTCTACTACTACTTCTCAATACTATCTACATATCTCTTCATACATATATCCCCATTCTCTATCGTTCGATGTACTTATATAGATTTGGTATGTACACTCCAAAACTCAAATTTGTATCCTAGGTGATCCAAATCAAAATGGATTTCTGATCTTGCAATCCTTTATACGTGTGAGATTGCCCTTTTACATAGGCGTAATTTGTGAACGTCCACTTCACACTTCCCTTCCTTCATATTGACATCTTCTCTACTTTTTATCCTTCTTTCCTTCTTTTTCCTTGCTTGTTTCGTTTTGTCTAATTATTGAGTGAAGTTCCAACATGCTATAGGCAAAATAATTCATATCCAAGTGGCATAAAATAGGATATAACCACAATGTGACTCTATATGCACTAACAAAACCACAATCTCAAATCAAAGATGAAATGGCATGAACTAAAACAATACCACAATTCCATTATACATGTTCGAAATTGACATGAATCACTCTACTCTCATATGGAGGAGCATCCACAAAGATCATACATACTCAATGCCGTCAAGCTGTAAAACTAAGAGCTTGCACACCAAAAAATCTCTCTAACAAAAGTTCCAAAGAAAAATGAATCTCCAAAAGCAAGTAGGGTTTCTATGGTGAAAATATGTTACTCTTTATTTTCTTGTTAATCTTCAAATATCAAATTTTGATCTCATCAACCTTAAATAAATTTTTATTGGCCGTGCAACGACACTTAAAATAGCTCAATCCGAGGTGTGTAGTTCTTCATTCCTTATGAGCTTGATCTCAATCAGCTAGTTACAAGAGACTAGATATTATGCATTCCTTTGTGAGAATCCTTTTCATTTGTAGTTAGGACAACTTTATATGCTTATCAGAGGTGCTAGGATTGGGCACAAGTATCTAGTGTAGGTACTCCATATGAGAGAGAGTCTCATCCTAGTGAGAGTTCACACTTATGTGTGGTGTGAGACTTGTCATGTCTCATTTTTCATTTCTATCTACAAATAGGTCTATTGACATTCATGATGCACATGTATATGATTAAAACATGTGCAAAGTTTTAATTTCATGATGTTTTATGATTATTTGATTAGTTTTTTATTATGATTAATCTAGTATTTCACTTTTATAGACATGGATAGTTTCATGTGTAGTAGAACGTTAATGGGCATTCTAGGAATTTAAGAGAGTGGAATTGAAGAGAGTAGAACTTTAGTGGATTACTCAAAGAGAGTGGAATTTAAGCTTTTATGCGTTTGAGAATGCTGGTATTTCATTATTAGAAAACTTAAGATTTAGTTTCTCAAAAAAATACTTGGTAACATCATTCAAGAGTCATAGGAATGCATTCATTCTAGTTGAGGAGAGTAGATTTTTTTTCTTTTTTGGTTTAGTTAGTCATGAATTTTATAAGATCACAAATATGATGGTTTAATTGTAGGGAAAACAAGAATTTTTTCCCTCATCTTATACAAGTGCAAATGAAGATTTCAATGGGGATTCATCCACATTTTCAAGAAAGGAGAATCTATAAGAAAAGGTCTCAATCCAAGAAGGGGCCAAGAAACCTAAATTAAGAAATAATTCAAAAAGCGTATAAATTTTGCAAACTATTGACATGCCATCCACAAGACATCTTGAATCCTCTTTTTTTTTTTAACAAACAAAATGAATAGTCTAGCTTGTGATAAGGAATACCTGAAATGAAAAAATCAATCGATATGAATATTACATTGACATACTTTTCAAGCAACGAGACTTAAATGGTCAGCCACATCACTTGGAAATAGAGAAGATTGCTAGTGAAATCATCCACTGAAGCATAATGTCTAGCTAGTAGCCATCAAATTGCGACTACAAATATATCTCTCTGATAGTGTAATAAGACTCCAGATGACATATGTAATACACGCCTAGAATACTCATGGCAAGTAAGAGGGGATGTCTTCTGTCTGCTTTCTTAACAATTCAATACAAGGATTTCTTTTGTCACTTAAGCAGCACAAATGCATTTGTTAGAATCTTAGAGAGCTAGAAAATGTAGCATTGCACCTGGAATTCTATGTTTTCTTTTTTAAATAAAAGGAAGTTCGGCCTTGGCCTACTCTCCCAGACTTTAATTAAAGAAAAGAAGAAATGTTACAAGTGAATGGGACTAGTGCCCATGGGACCCCCCGAATCCCACACTGCAGGGGATGAGTTTGGCAAGCTAGAGAGCATTACAAATGAGGCGGATAAATCTAACATCTCCCTCACGCGGGACCCATTTGGGTTTCAGCTTGTTATTCTCAAGAAGGTAGATACAATGATGCCTAAATGGTGGGGATCTCTTATCACGGGAGATTCTTTTAGCTAGAGGAAACAAGGATTTCTCAATTGACCATTCCTTCGAAGTTTGGCCAAAAATGAAACCACATCGCTCCCTCCAAATCTTCCAAAGTGTCTCACCCCTGATGCCTTGAAGAACAGCCGATCGCCTCACCCAACAATGCCTGCTGCCAGTTGATTTGGCTTGTGAGTCTCAATACCCGCGTCATGTGCCGCCAGATAACAGAGGACTTGGGGCAATCGAAGAAAATGTGTACCAAATCTTCAACGCATCGATGGCAACGCTTGCACCTGGAATTCTATGTTACTCGAGGTGTAAGGTGTAGTCCTTAAATTGAGCACCCTATCTTAGTTGGATGTTAGATTCACTCCATATTCTCCAATGGAGGCATCGTTTGACTACATGTTGACTCAACCTCTTTTCTGAAAGATCTGAAGAATGTTGGATTGACTACATGTTGACTCAAACCTCTTTGTTGAAAGATCTGAAGAATGTTGGATCTGAAAGATCTGAAGAATGTTCCAATGGAGGCATCGTTTGACTACATGTTGACTCAGAGCTCTTTGCTGAAAGATCTGAAGTTAGACTGTAAACCTAATCGGGGTTAAGTTTGTCGCATGTATACCTAATCGGGGTTAATTTGTATATGTATATACTAACCAGCTTTTCGGAAAAAAAAATCAAGGACCATACAGTGGTACTAGTGTGCCCACTTGAGATAGTGTGGCAATCCTCAACAAGGACGACGCAATGGTACCTGTGTGAGCCCACTTGTACGCATTGCCATGACGAGGCGCAATCGTATCAAAGACTTTCAGGCAACTACGGCTCATGCTACGTGACGTAGGACGACTCACAGCCGCGCGACATGTAATAGTGAAGTCTGCACGCCGTACTGGCTATTTACAAAAATGACGATCGTACTGCAACTGTGCATCATATAATTGTGTTGGTACAGAAGCGGAGTTTAGTGAACTTCGCGCGGCGCGCAATAGCTTACGTCTGCACGGAGTACGGCTGTTCATGGTGATGGCTATGGCAGCTTCAACTGTGGTCCGTGTTGGTCCGTTGCCGCACATACTTGAAGCTGAAACGGAAGCACTTTGTCCTCAACTTCACGCGACGCACAATAGTTAACATCTGCACGACGTACAACTATTCATGAAATTGCCTTCGGCTCCTGCAATCTGCGTGTCTCAAAGTGATCATAACTTGAAAGAACGGATTTTTTTTTTTGAGAGAGAACAGAAAATTTAAAATTCATGCAAGTCAAAATAAAAATACAAAGGATCTTCTAAGAGGAAGGGCAAAACCCCTAGGTCTTTACATCATATATCCTTCAATATGAAGCTTGATAAAGCTGGACATAATGACTCTATTTGAAGAATGGGTTTGGAGCATTTTGGATCTCCACAAATTACAAGGGTACTTTTTGAAAATCAGAAAGAGGCTATCATGAATTGAGGGGGCAGAGCAGGAAGATTGCAAACAATGATCAAGAAGTCTAACAATGCCCATCATACAAGGGAAAAAATTATCTTTACAATACTTGTCATAAATTTTGCTATTCCTATTTTTCTAGATACCCATAGAATTTGCCAGAGAATGATGTCCATCTTGTTGGCTTCACCAATAAGAAGAACTCTGAAGTCTGGGGTCCTCACTCCAATAGCTTTGCAGTACAGAGAAAAGACCTTCTAGTATCTGGAAGAGTTCTTACACTTGAAAAACACATGTTCCAAATCTTCATCCATTCCACAAAAGTGACATTGACCTGCATCAATTTTAAATTTTCTGGCCTTGCTGCCAGTCCAAATACCTCTATGCAGAATGAGCCAAAGTAAGGAGGAGTGCTTAATGGCAACAGGGAAGGACCAGGTGCACTGAAATCTATATCTCCATTGTTGAGTAGACCATGAGAGATTCCATTTTCTGTTAAGCCTTCCAACAAGAACTCTGATGCTGCAGAAAGATCTTTTGAAGTTATTGTATATGTCTTGAGCAACATCCCAGAGACTGACATTCTTCTGCCAAAGGTTGTGCTCAAAAATTTCCAGCAGCTTGAGCTTCTTTTCCCTCAGAATCTGTTTGCAAGCAAGAGACAAGGAATCAATATTCATTATATACTTGTCTTCAAGCACATTACCATTATTAAACATATCATGCCAATTGTTAAAGCCATTCCTTCTACATTTGTTCCATCTAATGGGTAGAGGGGAGATAAAATCTTGAGCATGCCACCCAATCCACAAGGAGTCCTGTAAACAAAAAGAGTAATTATAATAAAACTAGACATGTAATTTATACTCCCCTTTTATAGTCATCCAAGCTTTCCAGAAGTTGCACACTAGAACACTGCCTTTGGGCACAAAAATAGCAGGAGAAACTATAACATCCCAAATATTAAAGTTAGTCCAACTCTTATTATTTTTTATCCAGAAATTTGGTATATTCCTTTTGATCAAGCCGGCCCAAAAATCCTCAGAAGAGACAGCTCTAAGGATCCATTTAGCAGCCATCTGAGTAGCCATCCTGGTAGGACAAATCAAGCCCATCCCACCTTCAGATTTCTTCATACAATAGATTTTCCAAGCAACCTTAGGGATTTTGTTCCCTCCCCATAAAAATCTTCTGGCCAGAGAGATGGCCTGAGACATCTATTTCTTAGTAGGATGCCAGCAAGCCAAAAAGTAAGTCAGGCAAGGAAGAATAAATGCTTTAAGACAAAGGATCTTTGAGAAATATTAGACTGCAAGTCCATCCATTTAAAGACTTTATCTCTGAACTTGTCTAAAACCCAATTCCACCTTTGATCATTGGTGACTTCAAAGCCCATGGGGATGCCCAATAATTTGAATACAGAACCTTTTTTTATCACCTCACAGCCTGCATTTTTAACACAATCAGGAACCATGTTATTAGTGGAAGAAAAACCTGTCTTAGTATGATTAACAACCGAGCCACTAGCTAAACAAGAAATATTGAGACAATTGAGAAAAGTAGCAGCAGATGAGTCTTCAGCTTTCATAAGCAGGTTAGTATCATCAGCAAACATTTGAAGACAAAGTTGGGACTGGGCTTGAGGGATCACTATACCCTTGATAGAGCTTTGATTGATAGAGTCTTTAACCAGCCACTCTAAAGCATCTGAAGTGATAGCAAAGAGAAGAGGGGCCAAAGGACAACCCTGTCATATGGATCTACAAATCTTGAAGGGGGAGGACAAATGACCATTCATAGCAACTTTTGACTGAGCATTACCAAACAAGATGCTAGTAAACTTTATAAAGCTCTTACCCAAACCAATATCATGCAAAGATTGAAGAATAAAATCCCATTCTATCCTATCATAGGCCTTGTCAAAATCAGTTTTGAAGAAGAAGGTATCAATGTTCAACTCTTTGGTATACTCAAACCCTTCCCATATGGATATAATAGCATCAAGAATGAATCTACCTTTAATAAAACCTTTTTGTTCAAGAAGGATGATACTATCCATCAAGGGACTCAACCTTCTAGCCAAGGAGGAGGCAAAAATTTTATATAAAGAAGTCAGACAAGAGACAGGTCTCCAGTTGTTAAGATCTTCCTTAGATCCTCTTTTGTGTATCAATTTAATGACACCAGTATTAATGAAGGTAGAAAGGGAACCTCTTCTCATGGCTTCTTGCGAGATCCAGAGAATAATGGGCACCAAAACTTCTTTAAATTCTTGAAAAAATTCATTAGGGATACCATCATGACCAGGAGACTTGCCGGGTTTCAATTTACTAATGGTTTCTCTAACCTCACCAGAAGAAAGGGGGAGATCAAGGAGGGAGACCAAGCCAGGAGGAATCATGGCACGTACTCCTTCACGGCAGTCCGTAAACTAATTGATTCTAACTGTAGTCTGTCACAAACTTCATGGCACATACTTCCTTCATGAATCACCACGAAGAGAAGGGAGTTCAACGCCATTCCGTACTTTCTGCATTACCTACGTAGTTGACAACTCGACACAAAAATTGATCATTACACAGTGTAGCTCCTCGAGTCACATTACAACTGTTTTATATACTTCAAGGAAAAATACTGACTCCTGACCAATGTTCGAGTTTCTTATTCTCATTGATTATTAACCGAATTTGCAAGAAACACAATTAAGTCAGTTCGACTCATTACCCATCATTAACTCGTTTAGTTGGACCTTCGCCTCTCAACACTCAGTGTAGGGGTCAGTGTTGATATTTGACGGCCATATTGCCCGTTTTGGCCATTTTGAACTGTAAAATACAGTCATAAATTTTATTTGACCTTCAGAAGTTACATTAAAAATGTTAAATACAGGTACCATGTGTAGATACCTTCAAATTTGAAGGGCATGTTAGACCATCAAAATACAACACTGGTAGGGGTTCAACCCTTTTGGGCTGTGGCTGGACACCTCTCATTAATTGGGTGGTAATATGTGAATCCAACCCTTTTGCGGTATCCTTATGGAAGAATGCTCAACTTCCCTATATAGCTTGAAGCATGAAGGGCCTCACACGTGTACATAGAGGTACCTTTTTTCACTCAAGTCAATGTTTCTCTAAACTCCTATGGAGTGGACCTGAGATCTTCTTGTAACTCAAACAAGACTACAAGACCTTGCTAATGCAACTTATCCCACTTAAAATACTTGCTTTGGCTTAGAGAACAGATGCGTCCATTACAGACTAATCACTGCCTTCACTAGGCACACACACACACACCATTATTCACTGGAGACAAGATTTCTCTCAGAATATGCAGAGTTAAGACAAGAGCTTTCACGCAAATTTAGAAGATGATATTAGGTTTCTAAGAAGTGAAGGACTAACAAGAGATGGATAAGATATGAAGAGGAAACCCTACTCAACACTCAAAGCTATCTAACTCCTTGACTATCAAAACAGAGAGATATATCTACCTAAAGTTGGAAGAAATCCTTCACACAAGTAGGGGACTTTCTTAGCAAGAGGTCCAGTAGCTTATTCAAATAACAGACATGGGATCTTATCAATTCGAAGTGATTCATGTGCATATACAACTTGGAAAAGCTTCCCTAGAAGGTAGGATGCTCTTTTCCTAGAAATTAAAATTCTAAGTGTGGTAGATGATTGATTGAAAAATAGGAGGGGCTTTCAAATTCAATATAAATGCACGAGTTCTCATGCTCGACTCCTTGTTTCATGATTCTCCAAGTGTCAACAAGAGAATTTTTTCATATACTCTTAAGATTAGAGCTTGTTTTCCAATGATTCCCCTTCAAGCTTAAGCGTTCAAGTCTTCATCCAAGTTCCATCATTTCAATGCCTCATTTGAACTTAATTAGCTTGGTTGACTCGATTTCTTTGGTGAACAAGTCATCATACTCATCCTTGGTACTTATGTGTTGGACTTGCACCTCTTAAGTCAGAACCTTTTCTCTAATGTACGGTAATGTACCTCTATATGCTTGCTCCTAGCATGGAACTTATGATTGGTAGATAGGTACACACTACTCATGTTGTCACACATGATTTGAAATTGATTAACCAGCAAATTAAATTCAACCATAAGCTTCTTGGGCCACATGAAACTCACAAGTAACTTTTGCCAATGCTCTGTACTTAGAGCAATTGTTGTTTACTTCTTTGCGATCCATGAGATGACCTTCTTGCCTAGCATCACTTGATATCCATTTGTACTTATCATCTTTTGATTGTATCATCTACATGCACACATAAGTAGACAGATGTTTCACCTTCTCGTTTGTAGAGTAATGAAGGATCAATCTTGCTTTGTTTGTATCCACAATTGATCAAGTAGCCCACAAACCTTTGATTCCATGCCCTTGGGGCTTGCTTGAGACCATAGAGTTCCTTCTTTGACCTCCAAACATAATCACATTTGATTTTTTATTCAAACCCTAATGCTTGGTCCATGTATGCAAGAGAACTAGAAATTACGACCACCACGTGCTAGAGAGATGACTCTCCTCCCAACCAAATGCCTCTATATATAGCTCTCTCCAGGGGACTACCTTCTTGGGTAGGTGGATACTAACCATCCATGTGTCGGCCATGTAACTGCATGTGTGCCAAGTGTCCCAGTTAACTCGAGTTAACTCAAGTGGATGCTTCTAGAAGGCTCTAGATCTTTTTGGGCAAAATACTCTCCCCATGTCCCCCATGGGGATTGAACCCAAGACATCCTCCTTCACATCCTTGAGACTTAACCACTAAGCTAACTGGATCACTTGTTAACAAGAGCACAAGACCTCCTAGTAAGTCTAAACTCGAGATCTTTGGTCATACACACGGATGACCAACAGTGTTCGATTTCAGATCTGTCTGAACCGAACGGACCCTAGATCATAAACTTACTTTATTACATTCTTCCCCCCTTGGAAAAATATTTTCGTCCTCAAAAATAGAGCTATATATCTACTGTAGGCAACCCCCGAGCCTCATGTTCTAAAACTGGAAGAACATGGTCATGTTCTAAAACTAGAAGAACATGTCTCATCTCTGTGGTGGCATGCCTGTCTGAATGATTCAAAACATTGTCTCGCTTTGCACTTTGATAAATTGATCAAAGTACAAAGTAGTGAATGAATAATAAGAGTGGATCTAAAAATGTCCCTGGCCAATTCACAGTTTCTTGATGTGCGATCCAGGCACAAACATGTGAACTGGGTGGATTTAAATTACTAGTCCATTTTTGGGGATGACTAGTGCATGGACTTAGTAATGAAGGCGGGATTCTTATCCCTCATAGAACTTTGAGAACTCTTGATTCACTTAATTTTCTTGGATAACTTGAAGTTTGGTTGTCTCAAACATCTAACTTGGATGTTTGTTCAATGGTTTACTCTTATCCAATACTTGATTAATTTTTCACCCGACTAGAGGACTACTTTGTCAAAATGGGTTAACAAAATCCTATGTAAACTGTAGGAGATGGTTTACTATTTTTCTTTGAGTCAACCATACTATAGCTTGACCAATCCAAATTCAAAATGAAAATTTTTCTGACCGAGGACACTTTTCTCAAAGACTTTAGGTAAAAGTTCTTGGGAATTGTCAATCTTATGAGCAATTCCTAACTTCATTGTTCTAGAGTGTACTGTACTCTAGAAATTCATGAGAGTTATGCTAATAATTGGAAGCAAACTCAAATGAATAATTCAATCGTGGACTTATCATCTTTTGATGTTTGAAAAGGTTATTGTACAGAACATCTATCTGGGATGTTTAATTTAGTTACCTGGTTCTAACTAGCTAACCCTCATCTTTCTATTTCAACAATGTTTTGAAGCATTTTTCTATCTTTAAGAGAAATAAGCTGGATTCTCAAAAAGATTTAGAGAAAAACTAAAACATCATCCAACCACAAGATACAGTGTGGTTTCTAACATTAGTGTGTCGACCCACTGAAATTCTATTGATGAGTTTTGTATTCAAATAATGGTTCACTTGAGACTAAGTTCAAGTCATATTCAGTCTTTTTGACTCCTTACTGGGAATGCAATTCTTGTGCATTTCTTTGAGTCAAAAGAGTGAATTTACCAAGTTTCACTAGGAACTTGATGCTTGACTTAGTTAATCAAATCCTTGGTTGAAAAGATCAACTCAAAATCCAACTTCTTTTAGAAATTTATGATATATTTCTGAATTATCAACACTTTATCTTGAATTGTTTCAAGAATATCTTGGAAGTTAATTACTTCATATCTTCTGTTTTCTTGATCTTGAAGTTATCTTGAAATATCTTGAGATACTACTTTTATCCTCCTTGAATTGAAACTTTTGGTGCAAAACAATCACCAATTGAAGTTTTGAAGTCAAGGATTGAAGGAAAGATCAATTTATGAAGCATGAAGAAAGTACATGTTCAAAAGTTGAAGACTTGTATACATATGTACATTAATTTAGAGTTAGCTTACTTATATTTTTTGTGTAGTTATGAGCTTGTACATATTTGCCTATATATACAAGGAAAAATGTCGGGGCAAATCTGAGAGAGCATGTGAAGAGAAGAATTAGAAGCATTTTGAGTCATTAGACACTTTAGAAGTGAGCAAGAACTCTCTCATCACTCAGATGTAAAACTTCTCAGAAATGAAGAAAAGTTGTGCCTCATATTTCTGAGTGTTCTCCTTTTGTGTTTAATCTTTTGTGAAATGATTTTGTACAAGTCTAAGTCTATAGTTGATTGATCTCTGTACAAGTTTTCAGCTTCTAATTCTGATCAGGCTGAGAGAATTGAGTGTAGGAACATTTACATGTGTAAATGTGAAGAACTGAAGTTGTAGGAGGCGCAAAATTTGATGCTAATGTTTTGGTCAATTCTCCTTCCACAATGTAAATTTTTGACCAAGCAAGCACTCATTCTTTAAGTTGGAAGGTAAGCTACGTATGTGTAAAAGCATTTGAATAAATGGGTTGTAATTTGGGAGAACTATGTGTTAAAAGTTACAAGTGTCAAAGTCGACTGTAAAGAAGTATAGTTTTAGACATGGTGAATTGTTAAGATCATTTCTCAAGATCTACTGAGTCTTTGGAATGATTTAACTTGGAGAAGGTGCAAAAACTTTAGGCAACACCTTCTACAAAGTTTTATAAAAAACTTTACACATTTGATTAGTGAATGAGTGAAATATGTGCAACAGACTTTCTGAGTATCAACTCACTTCACAGTTTGTTCAAGATTTTGGTAATTGAGCATTGATCCTCCAAATTGGTAAAGGTTTTAAGTTATTCTTGATAGAGGTGATCTAACTTCAAGGATAGCTTGTTCTTTTGGAGATTAACGCTCTCCATCAGTGGTATCAGAGTAGGAAGCATCAAAATTGAAGAAAGGAGGACCCTGACTACTGCATTCATAAAGAATTTAATACTTGAAGGTTCAAGAGCTGAAAGTTTGAAAGCAAAGCTTGAGAAGGAGGCCAGAAGATATCAAAGAAGATCAGGAGAAACTTCATTCGAAGTAAAGGTAACCTTATTCCTCATAAAGGTTGAAGAATGTAATACACATGTGAAGAAAGGATGGGAGATTCTCTTCAGATAGAGAAATTGGATAGAGAAAACTATCCAGCATGGTCAATGAGGATGGAGGCTCATCTTATGAGCAAAGACGTGATAGGTTATATCACAGGTGAAGAAGAAAAGCCTCAATTTAGAGATCCTAGTATTCCAACTAGGGATGAACTATCAGATTTGAAGATTTGGATGAAGAGAGATGCTCAAGCAAGGAGCATTATCTACATGGGAGTAAATAACTACTTACTACCTCACATTAGAGGTCTTGAAAGTGCAAGTGATATATGGAATGCTTTGGAGGAGCATTTCCAAAACACTACAAAGTCAAGGAAGGCATCTTTATGGGTAGAGTTTACCACATTTAAGAAGGCTTCTCAATCCATATCTGATTATGTAACAAGGATGAAGGACATTGGAGATGCATTAGGAGCAGTTGATGAAGATATTGAGGAGGATAAATTGGTAAGGAAAATCCTCACAGGTTTGAGAGGTGATGAGAAATGGAATCCATTCATTTTGTCTACTGAATTGTCACTTGATCATTTTACTCCTGATTTAAATCAGTTGCTAGGACACATGCTAACCTTTGAGCAGGATGTCAAAGGTGAAGGTGATAAGAGTGCAGGTGAAGCAATGTATTCAAAGGATAAGAAGAAGAATAGCAAAGGGAAGCAACAAGCAAATGAAGATGAAGGCACAACTAGCCAAGCTAACTTCCTAAGAGGAAGAGGAGGTGGCAAAGGTAGAGGAAGAGGTAGAAGCAATAAAGATGGAGCCAAAGCTTGCTGGATTTGTGGTAAGACAAATCACTTAGCTCATGATTGTTGGCATAATAATCAGAACAATGGTGGATATAATTAGAACTTTAATTCAAGAGGAAGAGGTGGCAGAAATCAAAGAGTTAATTTCAGAGGTAGAGGTAGTAGAGGTTGCTTTGGAAGAAATGCAGGTAGAGGATTCCTAAGCCAATCCTACAACAATACCTACTACAATTATGCTTCAGATCAGAGGGAGGATTCAACCTTGATCATGAATTCAACTTGTGAAAGGCAAAGTTAAGACCAAAGAGTCTTCTACATTGACTCAGGGTGTAGCAATCACTTGAGTGGCAACATAGCCTTGATGATTGATTTGGAGAATAAGGTAATTAATCATGTAGTTCGAACAGGTGACAATACAAAGCATAATGTGAAGTCAATTGGATCAGTGAAGGCCAAGGATGGAAGTACACTTCTGAGTAAGGTCTTGTATGTTCCTACAATTCCAAAGAATCGGATAAGTGTAGGGCAAATTGTTGAAAAATTTTATGAAGTAAGGTTTACTAATGATGGAGTTTTTGTGGAAGACCCTAGCAATGGGTATAAACAAATTGTTTTAGGGAAGAAAGAAGGAAGACTCTTCACATTAAAGATTCAAGGTAATGTTGGTCATGCCTTGTTCACATATGGAGGACATAAGATCTCTGAGTTAGATCTTTGGAAAAGGCTTGGACATTTCAATGAAAGACATATTAAGGTTATGGTTAACAATGGTTCAGTGCTTGGATTGCCTAATGTTGCAGGTCAACATATGACATACATATGTGAGGCATGTCAATTAGGTAAAGCTCATAAGCAATAATATTCTAAGCATGGATTTATGTATTCAGAGAAGCTTGAGTTGGTACACACAAATGTGTGGGGACCATCAAAGGATTTTAGTATCAATGGTTCAAGATATTATGTAATTTATGTTGATGATGCTACCAGGTGGATCACTATCTATGTGATCAAAGATAAGTCAGAGGTATTCAATACATTTAAACATTATCATGTGTATGCAAAAAGAATCACAGGTCAAAAGTTGAAGAGACTAAGATCAGATGGAGGGGGAGAGTATTTCTCTAATGAGTTCAGTGATTACTTATGGAATGCACGTATAAAAAGGGAAGTTACTTGCAGGTACTCTCCTCAACAAAATGGTGTAGCAGAGAGGAGGAATAGAACTCTTGTGGAGTTTGCAAGATCCATGATGAAGGAGAAAAATTGCCCAAATTATTTGTGGGCTAAGGCTGTAAATACAACTACATATTTGGTTAATAGGTTACCATGTAAAGCTTTGCAGGGTATGACACCATATGAGGCATGGTGGGGTAAGAGAACTACCTTAGATCATTGCAAAGTATTTGGATGTTTGGCATATGCATATGTACCATCTCAAATGAGACATAAATTGGAACCTAAAGCTAAGAAGTATGTGTTTATTGGATATGATGACAAGCAAATGGGATGTAGGTTGTGGAGTCCATCCACAAAACAATTTCTTGTATCAAAGGATATTACATTTGATGAGGAAGGTACTTGGTATGCAGGTACAATCAATATTTATGCAGGTGATGAAGAAAATGTGAATCAGAAGAAAGGTAAATCAAAGGTTCAGATATTTGATGAAGAAGGGAATAATGAGGTACAGGTTGAAGTTGAAGAAGTACCAAGGTTTGATCTAGAGTGTGATGAAATAGAAACCTCAAGAAGTGGAGAACTCAGAAGATCATCAAGACATAAATGGCAACCTACAAGGTATAGCTATGACACTTCTTTTTGGGCTACTAAAGATTATGCTTATATGGTAAAGGCAGATGAAGATCCTTCTACATATGAAGAGGCAAAAGGTAAGGAAAATTGGGCGAAAGCTATGCACGAAGAGTATGATGCATTGATGGAGAATGAGACATGGGACTTGGTTCCTAAATCAAATAGTCAGAAGATCATTGGATGCAAATGGGTCTACAAAACCAAGAGGTATGCAGATGGAAGTGTGTCTAGGTATAAAGCTAGACTTGTTGTGAAAGGGTTTTCTTAGACATATGGTACAGATTATGATGAGACCTATAGTCTTGTGTCAAAGATGACAACCATCAGGACACTCATAGCCATTGCTGCTTGTCAAGGTTGGAAACTATGTCAATTAGATGTGAAAAATGCTTTTCTAAATGGTTATATTTCAGATGATGTTTTCATGGAGAAACCACAAGGATTGAGAGATAAAAGGTATCTAGATCACGTACGTAAGCTCAAGAGAGCTTTGTATGGTTTGAAGCAGGCCCCAAGGGCACGGAATTATAGACTTGTGAAGTTCTTGAAGGAACTTGGTTTTCAAGTATCTAATGCACATAGTAGCTTGCTTGTCAAAGCAAGTGATGATGGGTTCATTTACATGTGCGTATATGTTGATGATATAATCCTTACAAGTACAGATGAGAAGGGCATACAAAGCCTAAAGAAGCAAATGGAGAAAGAAATCAAGATTAGTGACTTGGGAGATTTGTCATATTTCTTGGGCATGGAGATCTCATACACTCAACATGGAGTGTATGTAACTCAAGGAAGGTATTTGAAGAATTTGTTGATCAAATTTAAAATGGAAGATTGCAGGGTAGCACCTACTCCAATGGAGGTGAATCACAAGTTGAGCAGATATGGAGGAGAAGAGTTCAAGGACATGAAGATGTATCAAAGTCTGGTTGGTAGTCTTATCTATGCTACATTAACTAGACCTGACTTGTCATATGCAGTAGGAGTGTTGTCTCAATTCATGCATTGTCCTAGGAAAGAACATTGGGTTGCAGGACAAAGGGTGTTGAGGTACATTAAGGGTACACTCAAGGAAGGTTTGTATTATGGTTTTACATCAGATACAAACATCAAGATATATAGTGATACAGATTGGGCAGGTAATCCTGATGATAGGAGATCAACATATGGATACTTGTGTTATGTGGGAGATAAGTTAATCTCTTGGTGTTCAAAGAAGCAACACACTGTTGCTTTATCATCCATAGAGGCAGAGTACAAAGGTATGGTTGAAGCTGCCAAGGAGGTTATATGGCTTAAGACTCTTATGAAGAGTTTTGAGATCATTCAGAGTACACCCACTATTCATCGAGATAACATGAGTTCATTGTATTTAGCTGCTAACCCTGTTTTTCATGCTAGGACTAAACATATTGAGATTCAGTATCACTTTCTAAGAGATAAGGTGATGGATAAGGAGATTGAATTCATACATGCGTCAATAAAAGATCAGATAGCTAATATTCTAACAAAAAGCTTGGATGGACCAAAACTACAGAGATTCAAAGACATGGCAGGTATAAAGAAGATAGAGAAAACCTAAATTGATGATTGAGGGGGAGTTGTTGGTGCAAAACAATCACCAATTGAAGTTTTGAAGTCAAGGATTGAAGGAAATATTAATTTATGAAGCATGAAGATAGTACATGTTCATAAGTTGAAGACTTGTATACATATATACATTAATTTAGAGTTAGCTTACTTATATTTTTTGTGTAGTTATGAGCTTGTACATATTTGCCTATATATACAAGGAAAAATGTCGGGGCAAATACGAGAGAGCATGTGAAGAGAAGAATCAGAAGTATATAGAGTCATTAGACACTTTAGAAGTGAGTAAGATCTCTCTCATCACTCAGAAGTAAAACTTCTCAGAAATGAAGAAAAGTTGCACCCGATATTTCTGAGTGTTCTCCTTCTCTGTTTAATCTTTTGTGAAATGCTTCTGTACAAGTCTAAGTCTATAGTTGAGTGACCTGTGTACAAGTTTTCAGCTTCTAATTGTGATCAAGCTGAGAGAATTGAGTGTAGGACATTTACATGTGTAAATGTGAAGAAGTGAAGTTGCAAGAGGTGCAAAATTTGATGCTAATGTTTTGGTCAGTTCTCCTTCCATAGTGTAAAGTTTTGAGCAAGCAAGCACTCATTCTTTAAGTTGGAAGGTAAGATACCTATGGCTAAAAGCATTTGAATAAATAGGTTGTAGTTTGGGAGAACCATGTGTTAAAAGTTATAGGTGTCAAAGTCGACTATAAAGAAGTACAAATTTAGACATAGGTAATTGTTAAGATCATTTCTCAAGATCTACTGAGTATTTTGGAATGTTTCACGTGATCATCTTACAATCACGTTCTTTGCCGTGGAAACTTGAAAACCTCTTGATAGAATATCAATTCTTCTTTGCTAGAGTTTTCAAATGAAAACCTATCAGAATTCCAAGTACTTGAATTTTCACAAATTCAAGTTCAATTAGTTTATCCTTGAACAATTTATAGTGACAAGAGATTGTGACTTCTTGTCTTTAGATTCCTTCTTTACTGATGCTTTAGGTATCTATTTCGGTTGAGACTTTTATAGGAATCTCTCTACTGCTTAAGTCTAAGCATCCGCTCATGCTCTTTGGATTTGTACCAAAATCCCTTTATGGATAGGCAAACATTTATGTTTTACCTTCCACTGACTTAAGTACCCTCTTCACGATTGCAGACTACATTCTTGGAATTCCTTCACTCTTTTCAGACTTGGAACAGCTTACTTTTCACACTTTTCCATTGGATAAATGGAACCTAAGTGAATAATTTCCAAAAAGAATTTTATTGCCAATACTTGGGCAATCTTTAGAGTAGTTCCAATCACACTTTCTTGGACAATCATGGCCAAGCTTGATCAAGTTTGGTTGATGTTGCGACTAGAATAAAGACTTAGTCTTTATCTTTAAGATCTCCTAAACTATCATAAGCTTCTTTGCTTACCTGTGGGATTTTTAGAGATCTTTCCCTCAACTTAAGTTCAAGCACGTACTGATGCCTCTCAGATTCCAAAGCTAAGAATCTTTGATATAACTTTAGGTTATATCAAAATTTGGACTTAAGTACCAATACCGGTGGTTTGGGAATTACTGGGAACTACTTGCTATTAAACTTACTTGAAAGATTCCAGTCTCACATCTAGGGAGATTTTTCTTTCAAGAACTTTAGATTCCTATCAAGGAATTAGTAACACTAAGCCAATGATTCATCTTGGAATCTTTTGCTTTCCAGTCCAAAGATTCATTTTAGAATCTTTTTCTAAACTCGAATGATCTTCAAAAGGAATTCTTGACTTTTTTAGACAAGATCAAGACTTAAAGCTTTATTGCATGTCCAAAAGATATTCCTTTTTAACCAATGAAATAGTTAACCAAATTATTTCATTTTATCGGCTTATCTTTAGGAAGTAGTGTAATTCCCAAAGATTACTTTGATGGGTTTCTACTTTAAGCTCTAATTAGTTTAAACAAAACCAAACATACGTTTCTCATCCTCAGAAAAGTCTTTAATATAAGTATTCAACTACATAACCAACAATCATGCAAATGCATGTTCTTGCATGCAAATGCATGTGCATGCATGCACATATTGGCATTCTCCTTTCATGCACTAACCGTAAATCAAGCAATTTCTTGCCAATTTCTTGAGCTTGAAAATGCATATTCAAAACCATCTATGCACAAACATTCTTCTTGCTAGCTTTTTAAAAAAGATTTAAGCCTTCATGTGCATAAACTTGAGGACTAACCATCTTTTACAAGCAAGAGGAAAACGTGTTTTGTGTATGAAAACATTCTTTTGAAAAGGAGGGATGTAGATGCATGCCTATGCTTGTATTTAATGAGTGTTTCAATATGTTTATGCTCTTTCATGTAGGTTTCCATAATTTGCATCAAGATTATCAAGAATGAAGTTTTTTCATACTTCAATGATAAAAATGCATCCTACATGAAAGCATAGAGCAAAACAAATATTGAAACCAATCATTAACTTATAAAATACTTATCTCCAAATAGAGCTACACCCTTCCATTGATCCTCAGGAAGAGCCATTCTCCATCTTCTGGTCCATGAGGAAAATTACATACTCCTCAAGAGAGGTCCACGTATCGAGTTATAGTCCTAGTGTGTCTCAAATGGGCTGAGCTTTTGTGGCTTAGAACAGCGTCATAAACCAATGATATGCATCAAATTTGTCGGGTAGACAAAAGGAACATATGCGGTAAGCTTTTGTGGCCATGAGCAGCTCTATAATTTTTTATAAAGAAAGCACGGCAGAAAGACTTGGCCGTCGAAGAACTTCTCTCCCATTGCCAATAAAAACTTTTCAGAAAACTGGTGATACCCATCTTGCTTCCATGGATTATAGCGACACCTGCGGTGAATGAGGTCATCGGTCCAAAACTTGCACCAGCGTCGATATGGAAATCCCCTTTTATTATGTTTCTTTATTACTTCAATGGTCAAATACCATCGTATGGCCTTGCTTGCATCAGCAGATGTGCGGCTTGGCATGGGGGTGGACACTAGTTTGAATTCCCTGATATTCATCGCAGAGAAAGAGAACTGTCCTCTCTTGCAATCTGAAAACTTATGAGCATCATGTTATTACCATTGAACGCGCAAAGATTGCAGCCCGATTGGCTGGTACATGCTGTTGTCATGTAGAGATGTAGAGTTCTATACCGATCTTCACATCCGAGATATCTTCAGTTTCTTCTGATAGAAGATCTTATGTAGATCATGCCCCTTGCAAACGTAGATAGAGGAGTAATTTGACTCCTATTTGTCACAGGTTCAAAACCCGAATTCGTTGGCTGTAGGCCTCTTTTTTCTTTTGCTCTATGAGGTTCTATGCTGCGAATTTCAGAATGAGATCTATTAATATCGATGGAGGCAATGTTCGCCAATGCATCTTGCTCTAGTGTAAAAACGGAAGATATCTCACAACGCAAGTTGCAGGTTCAAGTCTCGAGGTCGATCACCTCATGAATAGAACTCTCTTTTTATGATCTCCTTAATATGAGCTTTGTTTTGCACCGCCAAAGTAGTATCGACCATTTTTCTACACACCCGTGAGCAAGAAGCACCACTCATGAGTGGCTGAATCTGTGAAAAGAAACAATGACTAATGACGGTGATGAACATAATGTGGAGGTCTCCATAGGAGCTAATGAAGAAGATGATGAGCAACCAAGGTCACCATGAAAGCTTGCTTTGATACCAATGCAAGAGAACTAGAAATTATGACCACCACGTGCTAGAGAGATGACTCTCCTCCCAACCAAATGCCTCTATATATAGCTCTCTCCAAGGGATTACCTTCTTGGCCAGGTGGATACTAACCATCCATGTGTCAACCATGTAACTGCATGTGCGCCAAGTGTCCCAGTTAACTCGAGTTAACTCAAGTCCTTGAGACTTAACCACTAAGCTAAGTGGATCACTTGCTCACAAGAGCACAAGACCTCCTAGTAAGTCTAAACTCGAGATCTTTGGTCATCCACACGGATGACCAAACGGTGTCCGATTTCAGATCCGTCTGAACTGATTGGATCCTAGATTATAAACTTACTTTATTACAATGTAGACCATCCCCTCTAGTTCTCCATTTAGGAAAGCATTCTTCACATGAAGTTGGTACATCTTCCAATGCTTGTTAGTTGCAATTCCCATGATTTTTTTGATGGTAAGCATCTTAGCTACATGTCTAAAAGTCCTTCATAATCTATAACATAGGTCTGAGCAAATCCTTTTGCCACAAGTATTGCCGTATATCTAGCAATGCTACCATCTGAGTGCGTCTTTACCTTGTACACCAAGTTATTCCCAATGAACTTCATATCTTTCTTCCTTGGAACCAATGTCCAAGTATTTTTTTCCTCCAAACCTTTAATTTCCTCCTCCATAGCCTCTCACAATTCCTCACATGTATTTTCTTCTTTAAAGCATTTGGATTCTTCGATCACTTTGATCATATATGCAAAATGCCTAGCCATGAATGAATCATATGTAAGCCTCTTAATTGGGTACCGTACCCTATCATACCTTCTTACTTTACATAATTTCCTTTGGTTTGGATGGTTTTTTCCTTTGAGTTCTCCCCTTCTTTGCATGATCTTCATTAAGCTCTATCCATAAGTTTTCATCATCTTTCATCTCTATCATCATACTTTTGCCTTTGTCCCTTGCATCACTTTGTTGAATTCATGTAGAATTATCTCCACTCCATGATGAGTGTCCTCTTGATCTTTATTTATTTGGTCCACTAAGAACCATGCTCATTAGTTCTTAGTTCCCTTTTGAGATACTTCCTTCATCATTTTCATTTACCTACATAGATACATTTGAAGAATACCAAGGTAGAATCTCATCAAATCTAACATCCCTTGATATGTTTTGCTTGTTCTTTGCGGGTTTGTAACATCTTTATCCCTTTTGTTCACCTACATACCCTGTGAATACACATTTTTCTGATCTATCATCAAGTTTACTTCTTAATTTACTTGGTCTTAAGACATAGCAAGTACAACCAAACATTCTCAAGTGTGACACATCTAGTTTTCTATTATATCAATAGTGGTTGTTGCATCTGCCCAATAGGAATTTGGCATTCTCATCTGCTTCCTCATAGCCCTAGCACATTTTGCAATATACTTATTCTTCCTTTCTACTACACAATTTTGTTGAGGTGTATATATGCATGTGGCTTGTCTCTTGATACCATTGGAATCAAAAAAATCAAAGACATCATGGGAGAAGTATTCTTCCCCTCCATATTACCTTACAAACTTAATGTGGATACCACATTCCTTTTCTAGAATAGTTTTTAACTTCTTGAAGTAATAAAAAACTTCTTATTTATGCTTCATGCAATAAAGAAAATTCATTTGTGTGCAATCATCAATGAAGGCTACAAAGGTTATATTACCTCCATTTGAGTTCTCCTTTGTTGGTCCCAAAACATTTGCATGAACCTAATCAAGTGGATGATAACTCACATAGTTACTCTTCTTAAATGGTAACCTAGTTTGTTTACCATTTGGCAAGCTTCATACAAACTCATGAGATTCTAATTATGAACATTTGGTAGTCCATGAAATAACCTCTTCTTCTCCATGTCTTTCAACCTCTTCGTTGTTGGGAAGGAGGAAGGAGGTCTAAGGGAGAGCGACGCAGGGTTGGATTAGGCTCTGTTGTGTGGGTCGTCCCCCATTCGATGAGTGGTGTCTGCACGCTGGGCGCCTCACCCTAGTAGGATGGTCTTGTAGGCTCGTGCCTCGGAAGAGGAAATGAAGAGAACTTGGTCACGTGGGATCGTAGATGTAGCGGATGTACGTGAACGTGGAATGAAAAATATAAGGTTAAAAGTAAATGGCTGATCCTGATAATAATGGTCCAACAGTTTACATCCAATGATCATGAAAAGATCAATATAGAAAATCAATGATACAACTCAAAAAATAGTATATCCCCCCACAGTGCGGATCAGTCAATACAAAAAATTCTTCTCGGCTACAGTGCAAAAAGACACCCACAAACTTCTCTTTATTTCTTCACTTCAGTTTTCAAACTTCACTTCGGATCTTTGATCTTCCAAAAGCTTTTCTTCAAATAAATCTCTTTTTACTTCAAAGCCATGCAATAACGTGGAGAGAATCCATGCGAAAAAACTCTTTACATTAATCTTCAATGCTTTTCTTCATTACTCTTTACTTCAAATCATGAGAAACCTGGAGAAAATACATGGGGATAAACTCTTTACTTTAGTCTTCAAAACATTTCTTCACTACTCTTTACTTCAAATCATGAGAAACCAGAAAGCTAACGAATCTCAACCAAATTCTCTATCACTGTCTATCTCTCTCTTTCTCTCTTAGACAAAAGCATGAACATATAAAGATAAAGCATAAACAATAAAGAATGAATAGGAAAATGAATGAACAAGAAAAGGCAAAGGAGCATACCTGGAGAGAATTCATGGGGAAAACCAAATGGGCATTGGATCTCTATTTATAGGATTTCCCTAGGACTTCCCTCTAGAATCTTCTAGCCTCCCTATTGATCCTTTCTATTCTAGAATCTTCCTCCACGTTCTTTTTTTATTTTTGAAAATCCCATCTTTTATTTATATTTTGGTTTTTCTCTTTTTATTTTTCCAATTTACTTCTTCTATTTTTATTTCTTTTTCTTTTTTTATTTTTGTCTAAGGTTTTTATTTGGTTTCACACCAGTGTACAATTTTAAATGAAACTAGGGGGTTAGACCTAGGGTAAATGGCAAATCTAAGGTTGCAAACTAGGGCTTTTAATTGGGAAAGTTAGGGTCTGCCTATGATTAAGGTCAAGCACATCAATTAATGATTTTATTTACACTTCGGATTCAAAATCTAAGGGGTTTCTAAGGGTCAAACCTAGGGTCTCAAGGGTTAAAATTAGGATTTCTAAGGATCAAACCCTAGGTTTTAGGGATTTTAAACCATGGTTTAGTCAATTTCTTTCTAGCATCGTACTGAGTGTCGAATGTACTGTCATACATCAAGACCCAGTCATCTTCCTCAATCCTATGTGGTCTAAGTCGATGCGTTTTGTCAAAATAAATCTTGTTTTTCAACCTAGACTCCTTTATTTTTTGGACTTCTTTTAATTTCTTGTTTCCTTGCTCTAACTGCTTGATTCTCAAAGATAAAATTTCTTCTCTTGTCATTCCATCCTTCGACGCGAGCATCAACCATGTCAGTATCTAAGTCTAGATGGAGAAGACTGGCTTTTGACAATACATCAATTCAGCAGGCATGAAACCCATGGACCGAGTGTATGCCATCCTATCTACCCATAACATGAATGGAAGAAATATAGGCCATTTCTTTATGTCGCCACTACAAGCCTTAGAGATTGCCTTCACAATAGAAGGGTGACCTCTCACGATCTTTCCATTTGCTTCAGGGTTATAGGAAATAGTGAGAGACAATTGAATTCCATGATGATCAAATATCTCTTTCACCTCTCTCGCATCTAACTCTCCCCTATCCGCAACCACTTTCTCAACATAACCAAATCTCAAGATCACTTCTTCTAAAAGGAATTTGCATACATTGTAAGTTGTCTTCATACAGAGAGCCCGACCTTCCACATGGTTGGTCAAGTCTTCTCTAGCAAGTACAATATAGCTCATCGTATCTATCCCTTTGGGCATGGTTACAAGCTCGACCATCCACTTGTAATGGATACGAGGGTAAGTTGGATGTAACAGGTCTCTGTGCCTAACTCACAAATGCACCTAGCATGTGGCACAAGTTTCTACAAAATCTCGAACACTCACATAAATCTCTGGCCGCCAATAGGCTTCCCTAATCTTTTCATATGTCACATAGAATCCTTTATGACCTACACATAAGGTCTAGTGCATCTCTCTCATCACCTTGCTCTGAAGACTCCTAGAACTCAGTACCCTTTGTGGACTCTTTAGCATACCTTTAGCGTGTCGCCAAATAAGTCCATCCTTCAAGAAAAAGTTTTAAGACTTCTTCCTGACATATCTATACTTATTTGTGGACTAGCCTAAGGAAGGTTTCAATGTACTTAGATAATTTCCTATGTCTCTCCACTTTCCATCATACTCATTCTCAAACACTACTCATATATATATACTAGTGGAATGTATCTCATCATGTGTGTATCTCTTTCTACCTCAACATCATCAAATTCATCATCAAATTTAGCTCTTGAAGTCATATCATCCACTGTGTTCAGCTTTCTAGCTATGTGGACAAAAGTTGGATTTATAAACTTTACATATGAGATCCATCTAAGCATAGCAATATCCGGAGAAGAACAGTTTGCTATCATGCCAATCAGAGGAAGACAGCCGGTCTCAACTACCACATTTGCTCCAATTAAATACTCTTTATCAGTCTTTAAAATAGTCACTAGTCTCCATAGCTCTCTCTTTATCTGCGGATATTTTCTTTGAGTATCATGCAAAATCTTTGCACCAAAGCGAACTGCATATCTCTACCCTTCATCATCATCCTGTCCTATGACCCAGACTATACCAATAGGACTAGTGTCAACAGTCACAATGATAGGCCTCTTACCTGAATAATCAACACACTTCAAAATTGTGGCTTGAATTAGCAGCTGCTTCAGTTTACGCATCATTCTTGACTATTTCTCTATCCAAACAAAATTCTTTTTTTTCTGAGAAGATCATATAAAGGGTTTGCAACGTGATAAAAGTGAAGAATCCATATCATATAAAATACATAGGCTCCCAAGAACCTCCTCACCTCATTGACATTACACCACACCTCAGAAATCTTTCTAATGGCCTCAACTTTCTGCCAGTATGGCTTGTGGCCATAGTGTCTACATAAATGTCCTACAATGAGTACCTCGTCGACTCCAAAAATGGATTTCTCTAGAGAAAGTGTTAGGCCTACCTCTTCAAATTTCTCAAAGATTTTCCCATAGTCAGAGATATGGTCAGCAAAAAACTTCCTGTACCTAGAAGCATCTAAACTCTCATCTTTCACTCTTTCCTCATGCACCTTTATTGGAATATCATCAATAAAGGGCATAGTTACTGATGGTATAAAGTCTCAGAGGACCAGATTCATGGCATTCATCATGTGAGCCGCAGAATTCATCGCTCCCTGCAGCAAAGTACACATGCGTACAAGGCCCAATGGAATTTTCATCGTCATGATGTCTCTGCTCTCAATAGCCAATTGAAATTGGCCATATCTTGATTACAGATCACCCATGGAGTAGATGGAATGCCCAGCAAATGCTTCAGCAAACTCATATACTATAGGTCTTGTCCCTACATTTTTTATTGTAACTTTATTCACAGGATGCAAATCTTGGATGAAACAAAGTTTCCCATTTTTCTTTGGCACTGTAAACCACATATTTGAATATGGGGCCAAAGATGGTTCCAATATCCTCATGGATATCTTTCCCTTTAACAGTCTCATCAACTTAGGTGAGTCTTTGGGAATGGTATAGGCCGGATATTCCATGGTTTATGTGGCACTGTAAAGATAATCATGGGCAATACTTGTTTCAGATCTGCACAACCTATTTCATGTGGGAAAAGTGCAATGATTTTCTCGTGTTTCTTGATGACCTTAAGGAACTTCTATTTCTCTTCTTCTCTTAGGAATAATCTTTCACCGAGCTTTATCTCTTTAACACTCTCATTAGTAAAATGATGCCCTATAACCTCTCGCAGTCTCAGCATAGGATCATCAAACACTCTCAGATATTTCTCATGACTATATTTTCATAAAGGTTGGGCTATGGGTTTCACTCTCTTTTCAACAGTCTTATACTTTGTGTTTACATTTACTTCATGCTCTCTTAGGAACTCAATGATCATTTCATACTCTTGGATAGAACTAAGCATAATGATTTCTAATTTCTCATTCCTTTTAAGTGCCTACTCAAGCTCTTCTAGAGTAGTCAAATGTCTTTCCAACTTGACTACATTCTCTATTTTCTCATCAAGCAACATGATTCCTAAACTTTTATAGTATCTTTCATGATTTTTCTAAAATAATTTGAAACATTTTCCTTTTGTAAACACAAGAACTTAAATGGAGATGAATATACAGAGGAACTCTCAAAGTTATGTATAGAGTCTCGCGAGACGTCAAACCAACCCCCACTTTTGTCTCACTCAATAGTGGATCCTAACTGAAATTTTGATCAGCAGAGGCCCCATACTCTCCTAAGGGCATACAAACATCATGGTCATGAGAGTTAATGGGTCTCTTTCTTAAATTCTTCCTGTTTCTTGAATGATTCGGGCACACTGTCATTACATGTAAGGAATGAAGACCAAATCTTGATCGGAGTCTAGCATAGGACAATCCATCATCCATCGCCTTCGTTTCCTTCGTACTTCAGCTATAAAAGGCTATCCAAGGATAGCCTCATATGAACAGTGATCCTGGATGAAGAAGTGGAATTCCTCAAAAATCCCACCAATCATCAAAGGTACATAGGCACATGCTCCAAGCAGAGCTCTAGATCCATTATCCATTATTCTCATCCTCCATCCATGGTCCTTGTCTATAGTCCATTTGAACTAGTCATACGTCTTTGAAATTATATTTATCTTTGACCCTGAGTCAATCAAGGCCAAATCAAAACATGCAACTTCCTCACTTCCTAATTTCACCTTCATTTCAGGTGTCCCTCTTGCCCAAAAATTCCTAGTGTGCTCACTTTCTATCCTTCTCATCTCATCATCGAGTGTAATTGGCCCTAAGGAATTCCTTTGACACCTTGCAATCTCATCATCTTCATTGTCAAACGAATCACTTAAGGCTATTGCTTCATTTATTACTTGTGTGCCTCCAGAGGCCTCTTCCATTTCCACATCCTCAAGTAATGGGAATATTTTCCTCTTTATCAGTTTTATAAAGCTATCCTTGAATTTAGGCTTTATTATAGAGAAAACTTGCTCCAAGGACATGGTCACTTGGCTGTTTAATAGAATATCATTTAGTATCTCTCTCGCATCATTCTTCGTTTCTAACTCATAAATCATTACCACCTTTGGGATCTTCTTCTTCTTCTCTTTATGTTTCTGTTGAATATTTTCTTGAGTATCATCAGTCTTTTCAGTGGGTTCTTGTTCTTTCTCCTTCTCTTTATTTGGCTCTTGAATTTTGATTGGCCCAGCTGGCCTCTTTCCCTCTTTTATTTCTTTCTTATTCACCTCTTTCTAAGAAGCAATATGATCTTTAAATTGGACTTTCTTTTCGGATTCCTTAGCTTTTTCCTCAGCCTCATTACTTTGCTTTCTCCTCACTCTCCTCTCTGGGTCAACCTCTTCTTGGTTCTCATCCCTCTTGCTCTTTTCTTCTACATTGGCTATATGCAAGTAGACCGAGAACTGATCTATAGGAGACTTTCTCAGGTAGTCTTCTACATGATCGTGTCCTTAGCTCTCACTAAATCTTCTATAGAGTAGTTTCTTTGAGGTTGAGGTTTAATTTCATCTTCATCTCCTTCCCCTAGCAGCTCTAGCTATGCTGATGATGTGCTCGCATTGTTGCTTGATGGATTTTTGTAAAGCTTCTTCATTCCTCCCTTCCCTTAGTTCACAGGCAGAGGAAGCCGAGTTCTAAAGTCGCAGAGTTTCTTATCTATGTCTATCACTATTTGGTGCTCCTTTGCTTGCTCCAATTCTGAACACACATAGGAGAAATGCTCATGTGCATCACACCACACACATCTCTTGGCCCCTCCAAACCCACCAATTGCTCATCTCTTGAAAGGCCCAGTGTTTCTTTGAAATATGGGATGAACTGGTGGTGCAGGTGTCTACTGAGCAATAGGCTACCTTGGAGGTGTAGGCTGAGGCATTACATAACCTTGCATGTTTGGAATAGGCATAGCATTCCTTTGTATCGGGTCTACATAAATAGTACTCACCTGAGGAGGAGTGGGGTCCTAATACCCCATTGAATAAACTTTGTTATGTATGCTCGCCATTTCTTTAGACATAGATGCTTGCATTTTCATAAGGTTCTCTATTTGCCTACTTAGGACCTCAAGCTGCAACTCCACTAGTGAGCACAAAGTGGATGCAAAATTAGCAGAAGCTGATGCTACAGGCACATTCAAAATTGCTGGAAGAGGTGCCTCCATAGGTGGTTTAGGAGCTGTTGTTGTCGTTCTATCATACAATACAGCGTGTCATTGCCTCATCTAGGCAGCTGCTTTCACTTCTCTCCTAACCATGGCCCAGTCTTCCATCAATCTCAACCTCTTACCAGGCTCTTCTATCCTTCTCTCGACTTCAATCCTATCTTTAGGACTTAAGATCTTAAGAAAGGAAATGACTAAATCAGGCTTTAATGAATCCAAGCTAGCATGTGGAAGCCATACGTACCTTCTCAAAAACTCATGCAAGAGGTGTGTAAGGGATGGAGTAGGCTTTGGAGAATGTACACACCGTAGGAACCCTTCTCTACTGTGTTGGGAGAAATCTTCTAGGTAAAATCACTTATGAAGTTCCTTTCTTAATTTAGCCCAAGCCTTTCCTATGTGGACTGATATGGATGCCAAGATGGATGGTGAAACTACCCAAGTGAAATAATAGGTAAATGTTTCTTTAGGTAGCACATAGATCTATGCCTCGTCCTCAAACACATCTAAATATTCAGTAACATTTAGTCCTCTAAATTTCCCTTTTTCTCTCAAGACGGCTTGGACTACCCAAGCCCCCTGTTTCTCTATCATCAACTCTTTTAGCACTTCCTTCATTTCTCTTCTCTGGTCTCTCCTAGAATGTAGAATGATATCTAGAGTGAGTGGCTCAATTATCCCTCTTAGCTCAGAGTAGAGCTCAGAGAAGAAACTAGATGGGGCACGAGTCAAGAGGTGTAGGTCAACCTAAAAGCTCTCTATCTAGGCGAAGTCTGATCTAACTCACTTGATATTTCTCTTTCTTGACTTGAATTTTACTCTTCTTTTGAACTTGAATTTCTCAATGGTCTTGATCTTCATTTCCTCTAGTCTTTCTTGATTTTATCTCACTTGATTTCTTTTTCTTATTTCTCTCTTTAACTTCCAAAAGTTTAATGTGTTTCTCTTCTTTTTATGGTATTTTCTATTGTTTCTAATGTTATTATCTAAGCTATGAAAATGATAGATTTCTAATCTAAGCAAGGAAAAAAGGTGTACACGCATATGATCTAATCAAGTGAAGAACGTGAATGCTCAGAATCAGGCAAACAAAACCAATCTTTCTATTTAAGTGTGTGCAACAATGCAAATATTCAAAGAATTTAAAATAATAGTAACTAAAATATCTGATCTGATGTCGAGGTTCCTATTTCTCTTCTGAAGGAGTGTGTGGCGTGTCGAGGATCACCAGGGCAATCTCCTCACTTCACGTCGGGTTCAGGTGTTAGGAAGGAGGTCAAGTGGGAGAGTGATGCAGGGTTGGATCAGGCCCCATTGGGTGCGTCGTCCCTCTTCCGAGGTGTGGGCCTATGATGATAGTACTAGGGCAAGGTGGCCAACGTACAAATGTTGCTTGTCAAATGGGTGATGACACACCTAGCAGGGCTTGATCCAGCCCCATGCAGCTCTCTTGCTTGACCTCCTTCCTCCTTCCTCAACAACCGGTGGTTGTAGGTATTGATGAGTGCTATAACAGATAAGCGTGTGCACAAAAACGATGTCAAAGGGTTGAGAGAGAGCAAGATATAGAGACTAGAGAGAGATGGATGAGGTTGATACGAGATAGGAAGAATTACGCAAGAAGCATGCAAAGGCAGAAAGAGGACCCTTATTTGGAGTTCTTAGTTTGATTTCCACAGTATGCACTGACTTCCAATTGTCTCACGAATAGAAGCTCAGATCTATATGTAGAGAGAGAAAGAGAAATGGAGATTTAAAAAATGTTCACTTCTCACTCTTTGATATCAATTGACCCAAGAAGTTTTAGACACATCTAACTCAATGGGATATCCAACTATTCCAAGTTATTACACTAATTTAGAGTGAGTATACACTGAGAAATGAGTTTAAGAACTCAGAGGTGTAATCTCGAGTTTTCAGGACGTTGATAGTATATAGACACACGTACCTTGTATGAATCATAACTTGAGATCTAGTGATCCAAATGTAATGAAAATTGATATGTGGAAAATAGACAAATTACTCTACCTATCCCAAGTTAAGACAATTCAAATGATTAAGCATACAGAGAACTCGATCAAACAAGATAACTAAAATGGTGAGATAGCGACAGAGAACAATAGAGAGAGATTATCATGAACTAATGACTCAAATTGTATATGCTAATGAATGTATGGTACAAAGGAGATGTAGTGGACTTACTCATACATATGTGAGATTAGTGTATGCTCAACCATAAGGCTCAATGGCTCTTTCTTGTCTATCATATCCCATGACTAAAAAAGAGTTTGAAATTTGAATTTCTTCCACCTAAAAGTGTCCCTACACTTTAGGTGTTGAATGATTTGATTCCAACCACTAATTTCTCATGATCCTTGGCTTCTAATATCATGAGATTCCTTTAGTTTATTCTCATTTACTTTTATCTAGTGAAGTAAAGTGCATGACTTTTACAAGAGGTGTTCATATGCTAGTTCAATGTAGATGTGCGAAGTCCTCATCCTTTGGCCAAGCGTCTCGGCTTGCCAAATGTACCAACAGCTCCCCCTCAAGACTAAGATGCTTGATTCTTCAATCCTTTAATATTTCCTACAATCCAATCATAGATTTGAACCTGTTTAGTTTGCTTCCATCCAATCATTTGGTCACCATATTTGCACATTGCATAAGAGTGGATACATAGGAGAGTTGTATCTCCTTACTCACAAATCTTTTTGCTAATGAGATGATAGTGGACTTCTATATGTTTGGTCCAGGCATGAAAGATAGGATTAGCAACTAGATGAAGTGAACTCATATTATCTCCAAATATGTATGGAGTGCCAAAATTCAACCCTAAATCTATATATAAGGTCTTAGTCCACATAGCTTCTTGTGTTGCATTTGCTAACCCTTTGTATTCAGATTCTGTTTAGGAGAGAGCAACTGTAGGTTGCTTCTTTGAAGACCACGATATGAGCTTTGTACCTATAAATGAGAGATTTCTTGATGTGCTTCCTATGTCATCTTTAGATCTTGCCCAATTTGCACTAATGAATAGCTTTACATTCAAATTAGATGTGTAGGGGTAATATAAACCTTCATTAATGGTTCCTTTCAAATACTTCAATATCCTCTTTGCTTCATCCATGTGAGATTTCCTAGGAGTGTGCATGATTTGACTAAGCACACTTACTCCATAGCAGATATCAACCCTAGTTAGGGTAGAATAGTTTAAACTCCCAACTAGACTTTGATAGCTTGAGATGTCTTCAATAAGTTCTCCTTCATGAACACTTAATTTGTGGTTGACCTCATTGGAGTACCTACAACTTTAATTTCTTGCATTTTGAACTTTGCAAGCATATCCTTTATATACTTCCTTTGCATAAGGAGCATCCCTTGATCTGTGTAGACTACTTCAAATCCAAGGAAGTAAGTGAGCAATTCAAAATCACATATCCTAAATTCCTCCTTCGTTTAGGCTTTGATCTTTCTAGTTTCATCATCATCATCACCTATAAGAATGATATCATCTACATATGCATATAAGTATATGACTTCAGGTTTACTCTTCTTAATGAAGAGGGAAGGATCTAATTTGCTTAATTGAAATCCTTTGCCCTTGTTGAGGGATTCTTAGACAAGAAGGGATTTGAGTGTTTGTAGGAGAAAAGGGGAAGACCAGAAGAGAAAATACACACTGGAAGCCTCTGTCGATTGATTACAGTAAGACAAATACAAGGTTGAAGCACAATACAATGCTTCTGTGCAAAATCCCACAGAGTGCTCAATTACAAAATACCAAATACCCAAGGGACTTGTTGCTGCCGGCCTCCTCTGCACCAAACCTCCACCTTCTACAAGCCTGCTCTTGTGCACACCTTGCACCAAGCTTCCACTAAGGGGGAGGGATGGATACCTTCTGTCGGCGCGCACACTTCAGTAAGACCTTGGGATCCTTGGGGGACAATCTTAGCACTCCTCTGCACACTTCCTCGGTCACTCTTCATGCACACCTTGCACTTCACTTCTTTGCGTCGCACACTGGTGACCCTTGCACTTCTCTCTCTTGCTTCACTTTATGTAGTGCTCCAAGCCTCTGAGAGACATCACAATCTTTCTTTCCCTGCATGAATGTTATTTTAGGTGATCCATGTAAAAATTCAAAGGGCTCAATTGGCAATATGCCATAAACCAGTTGGAATGGAGAATATCCGGTGGCCTCTTTGTAAGCTAACCTGTATGCCCATAGGGTAGCTTGATAAGCAATGCCCCAGGAAGTGGGTTGTAACATACATTCCTTCCTTAACATGGAAATTACTACCTTATTAGTTAATTCAGCCTGTCCATTCGCTCTTGGATAGTAAGCACAAGAGGTCCTATGTAGGATTCTATACCCATTGAAAATTTCCTGTAGGACCTTATTCACAAAATGAGTAGCCTGGTTTGTACAAATTTCAAGTGGACATCCAAACCTGCAAATGATGCTACTGTAAATGAAATCCACAACAGTTTGGGCAGTGCAGTCGGGGGAGGCAATAGCTTCAGCCCACTTTGTCGCATAATCTGTGGCTATCAATAAATACTTCTCTCTTTTTGGAATCGATGGAGGGTAGATTGGTCCTACAAAATCTAGCCCCCACTTCTCAAATGGTTGCTAGGAAGTGGAAACAATCAAGGGGTTATGCCTCTGCTTTGTTGGCTTAGGTCCACACCTCTGGCAAACGTCACATGCCTTTCCCCATTCATCTGCATCCTTAAATAGTGTAGGCCACCATAGACCAGCATCCAGTATCCTCTGACTCATAATATGCCCTGGAAGGTGCCCACCACCTATTCCTTCATGTGCAGATTGAAGGACTTCCCTCACTTCTTCTTCTTCCAAGCACTTCCTAAACCTGTCATCCTTTCCCTGTCTATATAATTTATCTTCAATGAAGGTATACAATCTACTCTTGATTAGCAGTCTCTTCCTTTGCATAGCACTAGCCTTTTCTGGATACACACCAGTTTTAATGAAATACTTGATATCATAATACCAACCTTGAGCTTGCACATCGAACAGATGAGCATCTAGAAAATCATCATTGATTCCACTAACTTGATCCATCATATTGATTCTAGATAGGTGATCCGCCATAACATTTTCTTTACCTGGTCTGTGGACTACAGAAAAATCAAACTCTTGGAACAGCAATAACCACCTCCATATTCTACCAATGGCTTGTGGTTTGTTGAGCAAGTATTTTAGTGGTTGGTGATCCGTTATAATAACAAATTTTACTCCCAGTAAGTAATGAGGAAATTTTTGGACAACAAAAACCATGGCCAAGGCTTCCCTTTTTGTGGTGCTGTAATTCCTTTCAGCCTTAGTCAAAATTCTACTGGCATATTGAATTGTTCTGTCCGACTTAAATTCTTCATTGGGTTGTGTCAAAACTGCCCCCACTACATAGGCACTGGCATCTACATGTATATGAAAGATTTTTTACCACTCAGGTGTGATCAAAATGGGAGTAGACACTAACCTTGACCGTAATGTTTGATATGCTTTTTCCTCCTCTTCTTCCCATTTAAAAGGTATTTCCTTACTTGTAAGCCTAGCCAGTGGTCTGGCTATCTCTGCATACATTTTTATAAACCTCCTGTGGTATCTAGTATGCCCCAAGAAACTCTGAATCTCTTTAGGAGATTTAGGTTTAGGCAACTTTAATATAGAAATGATTTTGTCAGGATCTGGGGCCATACCTTTAGCCCACACCACATGTCCTAAGAGAGTTCCTTCTGTCACAAGGAAATGACATTTGTTTGGATTGCGTTTTAGCTTAGTCTCCTTGCATCTCTTGAAAACATTCTGCAGCTGTCGCAAGTGATGGTCAAAACAATCTAAAGGAGTCTCCTTATGAGAACCTGAAAACGAAGAGAAGTCATCCATGAAGATTCTAAGTGATTCCAACAATAAGGGGCCAAAAATGAGATTGACCATTCTGTTAAAGGTGGCTAGAGCATTTCTGAGCCCAAGTGGCATTTTTACATACACATATGTTCTCCAAGGTGTGATAAAAGTAGTCTTTTCACGATCCTCTGGGTGTATTGATATTTGATTGTAGCCACTAAAGCCATCCATAAAGCTATATAAAGCATGTCCATCCACTTCTTCAATGACCTGCTCTGCAAATGGCGTTGGGAATACATCTGGGATTGTCACCTTGTTGAGTGCTCTAAAGTCAACACAAATTCTGATTTTATTGGTATTCTTCTTTGGCACTATAACCATAGGTGAGAGCCACTCTGAGTGTTCCACAGGAATAATGATTCTTGCATCCTCCATCTTTTGTATTTCTACATAAACAGCTTCGGCATATTTTGGGTTGAGTCTATAACTCTTCCCTCGTATTGGTTTGGCTTCCTCGACCAGAGGGATTCTATGCTCTCCATAATTGGCACGCACTCCTTCTAAGTCTTTATAATGCCAGGCAAAAACATCTGTATAATGGGTTAAGAATGATCTTACCTTTCAAGGAGCCCTGGGTGGTTCCACAACCAAGTGGCCACCAAAACTGGCCGATTATTGTCTTGAGTGCCAATTGTATTTCTTTGATAAGATTTCTCTCTACCATATTATCTTCATTATCATCTCCGTCCTTGTCTTCTTCCACTAGCTTTTCGTGCATTGCTTCATAAGCAGGGGTATTTTGGATTTCAATGTGTTCCTCCTTGTCGTGCATCCATCCTATAGATATTTCTTGAATTGGGAAAGAACATTCTTCACTAGAGTCTTTTACCTTGCCTTTAGCCCTGGTAACTTCCTTATCTGTAGTTGTCATATCCTCCTCCAGGTTGTATTTGAGGGGTGTCTTCCTGCCCTTTCTCTGGTCTGTGATGGGCTCTCCCAATCCATCAACCTGGACTTTTTCCTCATCTTCATCATAACCTTTAGTCGTGCAAGAATTATTAAGAAAAATTCCAAAACAAGAGGAAGAGTTGCCTGCTTGCAGCCAATTTAGAATATCCTCTTCTTCCTCAAAATCTATTTGCGGTTGATCCTCTGATTCTAGTTCCATGCAAATGCCAACTGTTTGCATCATGTTGGTGTTTCCTTGATTATCTGGGCCCTCTTCTAAATGAATCTCTGTCAGCTCTTGTCCTTTCTTTTGTACCCACATAGTGTCCTTGCCCCAGTCATGAATGACACTTGCATGTCTCAGCCACGGTCTTCCAATTAAGAGGGGAAATCCTCCTTCAACCTGGGGCAATCTTAAAACCACAAAATCCAGAATGAATAGATTACCTTGTACTTCAAGTGGAACTTTTGGGATCACTCCCAAGGGCCTTACTTTGCTCTGATCTGCCAAAGTAACAGTGAAATTTGCAGGTCTTGAAGGGTGGAGTCCAATCTTTTCCATTGTATGTTCAAGCATCAAGTTAATGCCAAAACCACCATCTACAATAACTCCTTGAAATTCATGACCTTTGATAGATACTATCAGCCGAGGACTTTTATAATCTGTAAGGGGTGCTTCCCCTACACTTCTTCCTTTATGTAAAACCGCAGTCTTTGCTACCAAACTTGTAGTGGAAGCCTCATCAATTATTTGCAATAGTTCTGACCTGAATTTCCCCTCCATCTTTATTAAATAAAAAATACTAACCTCCTTTTTCATGGATTTGAGAAGCTTTGAAGCCTCTGATTCCTTAAGAGCATGGGCTCCAATTGACTTACCAAATTCTTCCTGAGCCCTATTGAATGCATGCCCAATGGCATCACTGGTACATATGGGATCTCCTTTTTGCCTTGTATCTGCACATGCAGTGGCCTTGTCTTCAGATGTCTCTTTGTCTTTGTTCAATCCATCAATTCTTGGTTGTTGAGCTATATCTACTTAAGCCTTTCCTTTATTTCTTGTCTGCACTGTAAAAGATTCTATTTCTTCTAAGTGCACCACCCTGGTAGATGGTGATGGCTCATTGACCTGATGTAACATTTCTTCTTTGTGTACAGAACTCATTTGAATATGGGGCCTGGATGAAGAGGCTTGATTCTTAGGACAACAATTTGTATAGTGGTCTCTGGCCTCTGGGCAATTTCTGCAAGGGGGGGCATTTTCTGGTAGAGTGCACCTACTTTGATAGTGCCCACATTCCCCACATCTGAAACAAATGATTGGCCTTCTAGGCCCATTTGCAAAGTTATTCCTCTCTCTAGGGTTGTAAGTGTTACTTTGATTGGGTGCAGTCGCCATACATTTGCTGGTGGTAGGGGTCCTCCTTGTGTCCAATATGTTGTTGCAGGTATTCCCCTTGATTGGCATTCCTGGGCCTCATGACCAGCTTTCCTACATAATTGGCAAGTCACACTTAATAGAGGACATTCACTTACTACATGCCCTTGCTTGCTGCACATGGAACACCTACCTCCTTTGAGTTCTTGCAACTCCTGTCGCAGCTGAGCCAACTCCTCTACCTGGGCCTCCTCCTCCTTTTGGAGCTTTAGTGCTTCAATCTCCCTTCTCAATTGAGTTACAACATTCTCCTCTTCTCTGTGGGGCTTATTTCTTTTTAAGCCCTTCAACTCCTTCCTTAGCTGGATTACTGGATCCTCCATTTCTGTGGAATATGGTAATTGAGAAGAAGTAGCTCCATATTGTTGCCTTATCTACTCCAGTCGTGTAGTTGTGTTGATGAACTCCTCTATGGAGGCTGTAGGTAACACTAATTCCTTTATTTTGCATTGGATGGCCACTGGTAGGGGCTTAGCTAACCATTCCTTAACAAAAAATCATGTGGTGGATCTGGAAATTTAGCCATTAGTGCCTTGGCCCTAGTCACAAACTCTGGGAACTTTTCACCTGGACCTAATCTCAAATTTTCTAGTTCTTCTATGATGATCTCTGCAGTATTCCCACGCTGGAATTGATTTTTAAATGCATCTTTCATCAAATCCCAAGTTGTAAAATGGTTCTCAGCAAATTGGCTGAACCATTTATCTGCTAATCCTTCTAATGTGGTAGGGAAGAGTATCAAAAAGGCATCCTCCCTTCCCATTAAACCTCTAGTCTTGCATAGTGCCAAAAATCTTCTAATGTGCTCATCTCGATCCTCCTGAGCTAGGCCTTTGAAAGAAGGGAATTTTATATTTAATCTTGCGAGTAAGGTTTCCAAGTCTACCTGTCCCGCCATGCTCTTTACTGATGAGGTTGAAGATAGTGGACTTGAGGATCTTCTAACAACCTTCCTTCTTGTTTGCTTGCAGGTGACCCTCAATGTTTGGGACCGGGTTGCGGTCATGAGATGTTCATAGTCCACTTAATCTGAGACACTTGATAAAAATATGTACCTCTTAGTCCACTGGAGTAGTATTGTCGACACTCGAATATTGCTCTCCAACTGCAATATATCTTCTCCTATGCTCAAATCTCCTTGGAGGTCCCACTGGGCGTGCCAAATTTTGTTGGGGGATTCTTAGACAAGAAGGGATTTGAGTGTTCGTAGGAGAAAAGGGGAAGACCAGAAGAGAAAATACACACTGGAAGCCTCTGTCCTTTGATTACAGTAAGACAAATACAAGGTTGAAGCACAATACAACCAATGCTTCTGTGCAAAATCCCACAGAGTGCTCAATTACAAAATACCAAATACCCAAGGGACTTGTTGCTGCCAGCCTCCTCTGCACCAAACCTCCACCTTCTACAAGCCTGCTCTTGTGCACACATTGCACCAAGCTTCCACTACGGGGGAGGGATGGATACCTTCTGTCGGCGTGCGCACACTTCAGTAAGACGTTGGGATCCTTGGGGGACAAGCTTAGCACTCCTTTGCACACTTCCTTGGTCACTCTTCATGCACACCTTGAACTTCACTTCTCTGCATCGCACACTAGTGACCCTTGCACTTCTCTCTCTTGCTTCACTTAGACTATGCTCATTCTTGCTTACACTTATAATGGTCCAAGAATGGTCCTTGCCTTGACTTGAGTGTGTCGATTCACGTACGCTCCTAACTGCAAGAGTATCTTGGTGTTACTTTGATGGTAGGCATCTTTGCCACATGAGAAAAGGTCTCCTCATAATGTATACTTTGGGTTTGAGCAAACGCTTTAGCCACAAGCTTTGATTTATACCTATTTACTGATCCATTTGAGTTCTTTTTTACCTTAGAGATCCATCTAGATCCAATGATCTTCATGGATGGCTTCTTGGGAACCCATTCCCATGTCTGATTTTCTTGAAGAGCTTCTATCTCTTCTTCCATTGCTTCTCTCCATTCGGATTTCTTCTTACCTTCTTCAAATGTTGAGGTTCTTGTGAATTGATATTCTGAGCAATATAGATTGAGTGCTTAATGACTAGAGAAGTGTCAAATCCATACCTTTCTAGCTTTCTATTTTCCCTTGTTGATCTTCTTATTATTTGTTGAGAAGATTCTACAACATCTCTCAACTCCTGCATCTTTTCTTTACGTTTGTTATTCCAAGCCTTGATATTCCTTCTTGGTGTCTTCGGATTATCATCAGAATCGCTTGAGTCTTCATGTAGGTGATCACTTCCCTTTGGCAATGTTGGGAAGTCCTCTTCTAGGTTATAAGGTAACTTGACTTTCCTGCAATCATCTTCAAACCAAGAGTTGTTCTCATCAAAGACAACATCTCTACTAACAATAAAACCTTTAGTGCTTGGATTATATAGCCTATACCCTTTTTTATTTAAGCCATATCTAATAAACACATATTTCTCTACTTTAGGATCCATTTTACCTCTGATTTGTGATGGGATATGTGCATAAGCTATGCACCCAAATATCCTGCAATGATCAAGGCTAGGTCTTCTTCCATTCCATGTTTCATAAGGTGTCATCCCATCCAATTCCTTTGATGGGAATCTCTTGATGAGATAGGCGGTTGTAGATACAACCTCTACCCACAAATAATTTGGTATTTTTTTCTCATTAAGCATAGACCTTGTATCTTCAACTATGGTCCTATTCCTTCTCTCTGCCACTCCATTTTTCTTTGGAGTGTACCTAGTTGTGATCTCTCTCTTGATACCTTTCTCTTGGAGATAAGTATCAAATTCATGGGAGCAATAGTCTCCCCCTCCATCTTACCTTAGCCTCTTTAGGGTTTTTCGTATTTGATTTTCAACAAGAGCAAGATACTTCTTGAAACATGAAAAGGCTTCATCCTTATGCTTCATAAAGTATGGGATGGTCCATCTCCTACAATCATCAACAAAAGATACATAGTACTTGGATCTTCAAATTGATGGTTGTTTGCTAGGTCCTCAAACATCTGTGTGGACTAGCTCCAACAAGTCACCATGAATGTATCCTTTCTTCGTGAAGGTTTGTCTATGTGATTTCCCAAGTTGACAAGCACTGCACTTGTATATCATGTGTTGCTTGAAAATATTTGGTAGGCCAAGCACACTTTGATCCCTGCACATTTTCTTTAGATTCCTTTCACCTATATGAGCCAATCTTTTGTGAAACATGTCTAATTCTAATAAGGTTTGACCACCATAGTTGAACAAAGCTATATTTTTAGTGTCTTGGAGTTCAAATCTAAAGATTCTACCTGTCTTTTCTCCTTTTGTAGTTCTCTTGAATCCTTGTTGTGAATCTTCAACAGAGGCTCCATTCCTTGTGAACCTTACCTGTAAACCTTTCTCTACAATCTTCCCAACACTTATGAGATTTTCTGTTATGGTAGGTACATACAATACCTTTCAGAGTAGATTCATGTTCCCATCTGAAGGCTTCACATTTCCAATCATTTCGAGTGAGTGTTTAGTGTCATCTCCTATTTGAACCTCATGTCTATTTCTTGGATCCTCTAAGTCTGAGAGTAGAGCCACATTCCTTGCTACATGATTTGAACAACCAGAATCTATATAAAATACATGCTCATCTTCTTTACCTTGCTTCATGGTCATGTTCATCAAGAGAAGTGAACCCTCTTGAGTTTGCTCTTCAGTGTAACTATTGTAATCTCTCCTTCCTCTACATCCTCACTGATTAATGGTATTGTTGAAGTTTTTGTTGTTGTAGCCATTGAAGTTATTTGATCTATCTCTTGCACTTCCATAGCCTCCTCTATTGAAGCATCTTGCTCTTTGATTCCTAGGATTCCTAAAACAATTCTAAATTGTATGATTAGTTAGGCCACATATGGCACATGGAGAGGAGCCTTGAAATCTCCACCTACCTTGTCTTCCTCCTCTGCCTCTTCCTCTTGAACCTCTACCTCTACCCCCAAAGTTTGCTTGGGAGGTACTAGCTTCATCATTAGATCTTTTACCTTTGCCTTTTCTATCCTTACTCTTATTCTTATTTGTGTATAGAGAAGAGGATTGGTTACCTTTTGAGTTGTCTCCATTCTTCATAAGCTTTGCCTCATGTGTGAACAATTGTCCCATGAGGGTGTTGAAGTCAGGAACCTGCATGTCCATACATAGGTCCATTGTTGTGGTGAAAGCTTCCCATTTGTCATCTGCTTTGATTCTCTTAATTACTTGTCTTACTATCTACTATTAAGAAGAATGATTAAGAGCATTCGTCTCTTGTGAAGTCTTACAACTCCTAATGTGTGGAAGTAAAAAAATCAGAGATTGAGTTGAGAATGTAAGACCTGGCTAGAACATCCTTTGAACACCATGTAGTTAACCTCTCTTGTTCTTCTTGAGTTGGTTGTCCTTTGCTTTTGTATGTGAGCTTATTGTATGCTCAATCATGAGGCTCAAAGGCTCTTTCTTCTTTGTCATATCCCATGACTAAGAATCACTCATATTTATACTCATGGAAAGAGTTTGAAATTGGAATTTCTTCCACCTTAAAGTGTCCTTACACTTTAGGTGTTGATTGATTTGATTTACCTCTAATTAGTCGTGATCCTTGGGTTCTAATATCACGAGATTCCTTCATCTGATTCTCATTTACTTTTATCTAGTGAAGTAAAGTGCATGACTTTTACAAGAGGTGTTCATATGCTAGTTCAATGTAGATGTGAGAAGTCCTAATCATTTGGTTAAGCATCTAGGCTTGCCAAATATACCAACATCATTTGACCTTCAGAAAGTGAGCCCTGCATGGGCCTTGTAAGGATTCCTAATTTTAAGGAATTAAAATGGCTAATCAACTAGATTAAGAGGTTGGGAAATACCACTAGTGGTATTGTCAGTTAAAATAAAGAATAAAAAAGAAGAATCTTGAAAGGGAGAATTTGTGTGAATTTTGAGCCATTGGATTTTTTTATTGTATGGCCATGATCAAATGGAAAAAAATGGGCACTAGAAGAAAAAATAACTCTACAGTCTCTGGAAATAAATGACAAAATAGGACTAGCCACGTGAAGAGAGAGAAGAAAAAAATGTGAGTTGCGCCTAATCTCAGCCGTCGGATGATATTTGATATGGATGGTGGAGATTGAATGCTAATCTACTGTCACTAAAAGACAAAATAACTGCACACACTGTCACTACAAGACAAGAGCACAAAAATTCGTGGTAGGAGAGAGAAAGGCGTTCGGGATTCGCATAGCTTTTAGTCCGTTGGATGTATTGGAGGATTGATGGTGTGGATTGAATAGGAAGTAATCCATGTAAGGATCAAGATCTCATCCATTTATTTTTTTCAAGATCCAATGGCTCCAATTGGATGCACCTTTTTTTCTCTTGGGAGCAAGCACATCCATTAGATGTAAGCCAAATCTAAGGGCTATAATTTAAAGTGGCCCATTTCTCAAGAAATAATCTTAGCCATTGAATTTTGAAGGCATCCAAGGGTTGAGTTTGAATCCCATGTCTTTCAAAAACTACCTGAGGAACAAAACCACGAATTTTAGCATGTTTGTGTGGTTTTGACTAGCCCAAACCAAGGGAAGCCTATAGCTAGCCTAGTTGATCAAGAGCCTAGACTGTGGCCACCACCCTCTTCTGATTGGTCCATCACTAATCACTCTCTAATCTAAAAGGCCCATGCAGGGTTCATTTTTCCCCTAATGTAATACGAAAGAGTAGATATCAATGATGAAAATTACTGAAAAAGAAAAAACGTTATAATTCTACATCTAAATGAGTTTTTTTCTTCTTTCTCTATGATTAAATCCCATCTATCATTGCTTTCATATCTATGAATACTAATACAATCATTTATAGCTCTCTCATATGCAAAATTGTTGATATATTTAGGTAGTGATGTGTGTGAACACTCTAGGACTGCCGAGGCACTTTTTTCCCTCTTTAGGAGGTTTTTTTCCCCCGGCTTGTATATACGCCTATTGCCCTAATGGGATACTTATCTTTGTACATTCTCTAGTAATACATTCAGTCTTGTGTGTTGTGCTCCAAGCTTCTTCTTCTTCCTTGTGCTGTTCGCGTGCTTCCGTAGACGTCTAACTCCAACAATTGGTATCAGAGCAGGTCGTCGCTTCTTCTAGGGCGCCGTCGACACTCCTCCGTTTGCAGTCTCAAATTTGCACGAAATTTGGTGAGCATACTCAAGGTGTTTTCGAGATCAAAACGGCTTTGCTTTGTGGTGCCAAAATCGCGATCTGAGCTCGTTTCGGCCTCCGAACGCACTATTGCAGCGCTTGTGCAGGCTATTTCGTCCTTTTGTGCCAAAGGTATATACCAGTTTCTGTTCGCCAGTTTAAGCATCTCGAAGTCTGCTACAGGTCTAGCAGAACTCGTTTGGGCAATTCCGTTTAACTTTTTGAGATACAGTCAATTTTCTGCATCAAGGTATTTTTAGTCACCGGCCATGGCTGAAAGCAGTGATGTATTCCGTATGTTGGCTGTTGAGGATAAGTTGGATGGTACCAACTACCCATTATGGGCTTATATGATGCGACATGTACTGGTTGCAAAAGGATTGTGGAACATTGTGCAAGGTGTTGAAAGACGTCCTGTTACACCTGTAACGACAGGTACTGCAAATACAGGTGTTGGAGCTGATGAAGATGGTGTCGAAGATGATATTCTGCAGATTCCTGTTCATGCTGTTGTTTCTGTTGCACCTACTACAGAGCATATTCGTTGGGATGGCAGAGATGCCCAGGCACATGCATTGATAGCTTTGTCTGTCAAACGTGCCATTATTCCTCACATTCGCTCTTGCAGAACAGCAAAGGATGCTTGGGATACACTTACCACTTTGTACCAGGCTAGGAATGAGGCTCGTGTTGCTTACCTCCGAAAACAGTTGGAGAGTGAGCACATGAATGAAGGCGATTCTATGGACAGTTTTCTTACAAAGATCAAAGACCTGAAGGAACAATTGATTTCTGCTGATGAGGTTATACCAGATAGCTCACTTGTGCAGACCGTTTTGAATGGTCTTCCTGATTCATATCAGAGTTTTGCCTCTACTCTTCGGTTGATGATGAAAGGCAATCCGAATGCCTTGTCATTTGAGGAATTAGTCTCTGTTCTGTTGCAGGAAGATCAGTCCAGGCAGAACAGGTCCATTATGCGTGTTGCAGATCAAGCTTTCATGGCTAGTCAAAAGGGCAAAGGAAAATGGAGCTCTTCTACTAGTAAGCAGAAATCTGCAAATGCTGCACATTCGAAGAACCAGGATAAAGATGAAAAGAAATCAGAAAAGCAGAAATTATTCTGCAAGTACTGTAAAGGAAATGATCATATTATAAAGAACTGTCCAAAACTGGCTGCTAAAGAGGCAAAGAAGAAAGAGGCTGGAATGGTTGTTGCAGAGGCCTCTACACCAAAAACAGAGTGTGCAAATCTTGTGCAGGAAGAAGAATGGGCGTTTACTACTGTCTGCAGTTTTGACCCATCTTCTCATGATCAGTGCATGTCTGCAGTAGACTCAGATGTTTGGTACTTTGACAGTGGGGCGACCAAACATATTACCTCGCAGCGCAGTTTTTCCTAAATATTTTAGGTATCTAGAAATCAAAGTGTAAAACTTTTGTTTCTTTCGAAGGAAATTTTTTGTCAAAAACAAAATCTCATTTTTTTTACAGAGAATTTGACAAATAACATGAATAACTCGAGCCTGCCCCTACAGGGAATACTGTCACATGCGCCAATAACTCCTCTTATCCTGTTATGAGAGTTGGTAAGATCATTCTGACTACTGCTGATGGTAGTTCTTTCACTTTGTCAGATGCTTTATTTGTGCCAGGGATCAAAAAGAACCTGTTATCAGTTTCTGCATTAGCCAAGATTGGCTTGGTTGTGAAATTCGTTGATGACAGGTGTACAGTCCATGATCTCTCAAATGGCGATGTGATTATTGCTTCTGGCATTTTATGTCGTGGGTTGTATAAGCTCATAGACTATGAAAGATCTGTGAATGATTCGGCATGTGCAGTTCATGATTCTCAGGCTATGTCAGATGCAAAGCTTTGGCATACACGATTTGGTCATCTGAATTTTGCTAGTTTGTTACGCCTGCAAAAATCTGAAATGGTGTCCTCTTTGCCCAAACTTGAGGCACCTGGAAAACATGTTTGTGAAGGCTGTATTTTGGGCAAAATGCAGCGTTCTTCCTTTCCAAAAGATGGTTCAGTTCGGGCTACGCAGAAATTGCAGCTTGTACATAGTGATGTCTGTGGTCCTATGCAGACACCCTCTTTTGGAAATTACCTTTACTTCGTGACTTTCATTGATGATTTTTCCAGGCATGCATGGGTATATCCACTCAAAGCAAAGTCCGAAGTGTTCATGTGCTTCAAACAGTTTTTGGTTTTGGCTGAAAATCTGTCAGCATGTAAAATGGGCACTGTGTACTCGAGCCACGAAGACTCAAGGACTTGTGCCAATGAGACTATACCTCAATTGCCACACAAGTGCGTATAGTGGGTTCTTTAACACACATTTAAATGTCAATCCTAAGGAGCGACTAACCAAGTGTATGAAGACGTGTGCACACGTGATGGAAAATGAAGTGGTTCAGCTATTCACACATGAGAAAAGACTACTACCACTCACACCTACTGAAATACTGCAAGTGTTGCCGCAAGCCTCTTTTCAGCAGTTTTGGTATTTTGAGGTTTTCTCCCAGCTTAAGACTCCGAACATAGGCAATAGGGTACTCGTTTCGAAGCTCTCGACGAGACGCATCCAACGGTGGTGGTTTCACTCAATTCGGACCACTCTGCTTCAAGTTATGGCAGAAACAGTGAATTACGGAAGTCACAAACACCCGCGCCACAGCTTGTCCTAGCTTACGCACGCACTACAGCAGCTCAAAACAAAGGGGAAGGGGTAGACAACAGTCCTACACATGCATTTCAAGCATCACACACACATACAAGAGCAAAATGAAGATCCAAATCAGCAAGGAAGAGGCAAACTCGAAAATTCAGAAGTGCTCCTTCTTCACAATGACAAGAAATCCTGTACAATGAGTCACTTTTGATTTATATACTAGTGCCCTAAGTTTGGTCCTTTCACACAAGAGACCGGCACTTTATTCACTAAGAGACTAACTTCCTACTATTGTACATGGGTAAATCACTAATCTTCTGTGGGGATGCATCTAGAGGACTCCTCTAGTGCATTTACAACGGAAAATATATACAAGAGTGGTTATGATACAAAAGTTGTGTGTCCAAATCGGAAAAATTTTGGGGCCCGTCTTTTTCTCTGCTTTGTGCGCTCTTTAGCTCTGCAACACTCTCCCCCTCTTCGTCTCTGTCGCCCCTTGACAGACTTTGCTTCGCGCACGCGTCCGTTGGTCAGTGTTGCCTGAATCTTGATCTTGCATTACGTTTTAGAGGCGCTCAGCTTTTCTCCGCACGCTCCCCTTGGTCAGTATTGTCTGCAGTTAAACAGACATGCAGATTCGATGGCCTTCTTGATTCAAGATCTACAACTCGAGAGCCTGATGCAGTTGTCTTGCCTGTTGACTTGGGTTGCCACGCACGCCACCAGTGACTAGGAATGTGCTGTTCTTAGTCACCCTCTTAAACTTTTCATCCTCTACCCCTTTGTAACTTTTGGTCCTCTGATTTGTCCTGGTTGCACACATCTGACCCTGTTGTATTGCTTTGAGGTTGTTTACTTCTTTTCCACCGTGCATGACCTGGATGATTTCTCTTTTTGCCTGATGCGTGCCCCTGCGGGGCTCTGTGCAGAGATGGGTAATGCGCCCCTGCGGGGCTTCCTGCAGAGATGTGTATTTATTGCACTGTCTTAGACTTTGATTTTCTTCTTCTTTTCTTTTTGCTTGATTGTCCCTCTACACGTCCCTCCTCCTGAACTCTGTCGTCCTCGACAGGCTTTCTGTGGCGACGTGTGTATGTTTGAATCGCTGTTTGCTCTCGTTGGTTCAGCAGATTTGCATGACATAACATGAATTCCTTCCATTGCTTTGATTTTACTCCGTCTTCTGGCGCCTGTCTATGATCAGCAAAGAAACTTGTTTCATAGGCCACCAGCCTCGCATTTAAATTGGAAGTCTTTTTCACAAAAATCTCTGAATCCATTTCAAAGAAGCCTGTAAAGAATGCTTCTTCGAAAGTTTGCATATATGTCGATGGCAAAAACATAAGGCGAGAATAATACGCCATAATGGTGAGTCGGCTCGGAATGGTTGATAAATCAAAAACAAGAGCCTCAGACCCTTGCGTAATGCCGATGAAATTCAAAAATGTATATTTAGCGTGCTGGAACACCTTCAACACTGTAATGAGCATGCTAAATATTTTGTTGGTCATCTTGACAGCTAAGTCCGGAATTGTAGCATACCTTGCAATCCAAAATTCCATTGTTTTCACCATATATTCTTCTGTAGGTAAGTAATTATGTGGCGGACTAGGTAGTAACGGATAGTTAAGCCACAAATTATTGATATTGCCTTGACGCTGTCCTTCCCAAAATTGCGTCCAAGAGCGTCTGCGGGGTACAGGACAAAAAGATGGATTTACCTGAAGTGCATATGGTGATGCTTCCCACTGTACCCGCAATGTCGGATTCCTCTCCAAAATTTTTCTTCGCCATATCAGATCCGCCTTCTCAAATTCCTCTTGAGTATACTTGAAAGTGTCATGCTGGAATTGAAGGTTGTGGTCCGGATCTTTGTTCGTTGCAGACTTTATATACATCCGCGTCTGTTCTTTAAGTAGACCATATGGTACATTAAATGGCTTCAAAATTTGATCTAAGTGTTTGTTTTCTATCTGAGCTTCTTTCATTATTTGTACAATTTGATCTTCAAAGTCAGCGGTGAGCTGGGACACCAGTAGTGCCCTTTCTGGTCTGCTCAGTTCTGCAATTTCTCGTGTGTTAGGTTCTAAGGGAACCTCCTTTTCCGCCCTTATTGGTGAATGATACAAGGGGGGAGAGAGAGGACGTACCTCTTCCTCCACAGTAGCCGTGGTTTCTGGAGGAACTACTGGTGTCCCCTGCTTTCCTGTTAGCTCTATCTGCTCTTGAAGCCGTTTGATGATTCCATCTTTATTCTTAAGTTCTTCTTCAGCCTTTGTAAGCTTTTCCTGATGTTTGATTAATTCCTGTGCGACTATGTGCATGTGATCTGTGTCTTCTTTGCACTGCCGGAAATAATCTTTCTCTGCTTTTTTCCATTTTTTGCGTAGAGCTGCAGTGTCATTCATATATCTTTGTTCCCATTCTGCAATTGTCTCTTGCTCCTGTTTGAGCTGATCTGCCATCTTAGTCAACTTTTCTTCCATGTCTTTTATATCCTCGTTTGATTTGTCAGTATCTGTCGGTGGTTGATCACTGAGGAGAGCTGTCATGAGCTCCTTGTTCTTGTCTCTTACGTGGTCTGCTTCCTCCATGCTCACCTTGAGCTGTGATTCGAGTACCTTGCTACGAGCATGGATCCTTGTTTTCTCTTTTTCAGTCATGTCTAGTTTCTTTGTGAGCTCCAAGACTTGCTCTTTTAGTTTGGTATTTTCCGTTTCTAATATTCTGTACTGTGTTTTGGTTGTTTTTATTTCCTCGTGTTTCTTCAAAACTTGAGCTTCTGCTTTGGATAATTTCTTAGCCAGATTCATACCTTCTTTTTGAAGCTCCTGCTTTTCGAGCATGGCTTGGTCGTAATCTTCATCAGCATCAAGCATCAATTGTTGAGTGTCTAGTGCAGTGCGAATCATATCCTGCACCACAGGCTTGAGCTGAGCTATATCCACATTTAGCCATGTCTTTGGTATGTCTGGGGTTTCTCCTGTATGTACATCTTGTCCCTTCGCAACGTGGATCATTTCATTATGTGGTTGTCGGACCTGTAGTTGTACTTGCAATTCTGTGTCATCTTCCACCACCTTACGAACCTTCGTGGCACTCCCTTGAAATGTGACATCCATTGGGGACGGTTCTGCCACAACCCTTAGTGGGGTGAAGGGTTCTTCGTCTTCTTTTCCTTCTTCCTGAGGCTTATCCTCTGATATCATTAAATGCTCCTCATCATCAGATTTGCCCTCCTTGGTGTGGGTAGTGGAGGCATCTTTTGGTTGAATGGGGTGCTGCCTTTCTTCTCGTGCCTTCTCTTTGGTTGTATTTTGGTCTACCAGTGGTGATTGAGCTTTTTCCTTGTGGCCTGCTTGGTCTTTGCCATAGTCTACTTCATTTAATTCGGCCCACTGGCCATCATCCTTCGATTCACTTTGAATATCTACATCCAATAATGATGTATTTTGCTTCTCTTGGTCGTCGGATCCCGAACTAGAGTTGTCTAGCCCAATTTCCCGATATCTATGTACCTTAGTAAGTTTGCCTTTTGGTTCCCTAGCTTGTTCGGATTGTTGATAATGATGACCCTGCACTGGCAGATTAATTTGTCCTTCTGTATATTTGTGAGTCTCCTCCAGTGCTTGGGTTAATTCTTCTTCCGTGATCTTTCTGGTTCCTTGAGTAGTGGTTGTAGGAAGTACGTGTACTCTCTTTGTTTTTGGTACTTCGTCTTTTGCTTGTTGGACTTCTCGAGGTCGTTTTGTGCCTCTCATTGTGCCTCTCATTCGGGGTTGCAAACTTGTTTCTACTTCTTCTACTTGTTTGCTTCCTTTCCTCGGTTTCGGTACAGTAGCTGCTTTGACAAAATGAGCCAACTCCATTGAAGATGGCATTTCCCGTAAGAACTCTCGCATGCCCAATGCGTGGTAAATCATAATTGTGAGGGCAGTGGTCCCATTGAGGAATTTCTTATTTTCCCATTTCTTCTTCGCCTCGAACAATCTTTCTTGCACATATGGTGTAAGGTTTACCTGGTTGCCGATCTGTTTGATTGCATGCGATAATAATTGAACAATGATTTTTTGAGGGGCCGTGTATCTGTTCATACTCGGGAAGCAGAAGTGTTGGTGAATCAATCTAACTTCTTCTTCGATGTCCACCCTATTGATGTCGACGAAAGTTCTTGTTTTTGCTCCACGACTCTCTTCCTTGACCGTGTTGACACCATCCTTTTCCCATCCAAATGCTTCTTTGATTAAGTCGTGGGAAAATTGAATGACTACCCATTCTCCATTCTTATCCATCACATTGGCTTCTGGCACCAATGGATCATGTAGTGCTGGTCGTAGAGTGTTCATGACTTGTGTACAGCGTTGGAAATCCGGTTTATAGATAGGGAGCTCAAAATATTTATGAATTCCTGCTTTCTTCATGATATCGATTGTGGATGGCAGTCCATGTAAAACTTTGAAGTCCTGGGACATGATCGGAAAGTGATGCTCTGTGTCCATGATCTTTATGTTGGCCAAGAAAAGATATTCCTCCACTGGCTGCTCATCTCTGAACGAATGGCCTTTTGCTTTCGTAAGACATTGGGGAGGAAATTCTTGGACCTCCTCTTGGATTGTAGCTTCAGAGTCTTCAGAAGCCATCGCCTATTTTTATATTTTTTTCTGAAAGAAGACAATCATTAGTATAGCCAAAGCATAGTTTATGTACATAGTATGTCCATTCCTATCAGGTTAAAGCGAAGATCTAGTCTCACTTGGAGATCGTGCACCACTAGTTTGACAATGTACATCCTGTGCCGAATGCTTGGCCTTGTATTGCGGCCCTATCATGCTTACTTGAGGTGCATCAGACACTACATGAGTGCAATCGGGTGCTTTATCTCCTCGATCATCCGCTCCTCGTGGTAGCTTTGGTTTCAAGACCCATTTTGAGAACACTGAGAGAGGTCGCTGGGCTTTCTCGATTCGTGCAGCTGCTTGTGTTCCATTTGCTTTATCCATTGTCCGAGTGAATTTGGCATTGCTTTGCGATTTTCTCTGATGATTCTTATGTGTTGATGATTTTTGCCTTGTCTGATGTGGTATTTCCTCCTTTGTCCTTACATTCTGTTTAGCTGCTTGTATGACCTTTTTGGGAATCCATATCTGATGTCGAGATCCTTGAGCTTCAAGCAAGGGCTTGGCAATCCATACTAGCACTGGTTCGTTTTGTCTGTAGTTCCTTGCAGCTGGTTTGGTGACGCCTGTTTCCTTCTTCAAAGTGGGTGTGGACGTTTCTTGACTCTGTATCTGATCCTTGCGTACCCACTTATATTTGGGTGGGTCTTGGTTCGAGTATCTGCTTGTCGGGTTCCAACAGTGCGATCTTTGGATGTTTTGAGCCTGTTTAGGAGAGCGCGTCTCCTCCTTGATTGACTTTTCCACAATTGCATTGGATAACTTCGACTCTATGGTGGACGTTGCTAGGATTGAAGTTTCAGCTTCGATGCATTTACTTCAAAGGTTAGAAAAGCATGAAATTTTATCCAAATGTTTACAGTGATATTTCAAGATATAATCTCGTGAATGAAATGAGATCAAAATCCCACAAGTTTTGTTCGAATTCAAATTCAAATGGACTTCTAGAAGTATGGAGATTTTTAGGGGGAATCTATCCAAGAGTCATCTACTACAATCATGGAGAAAAGTGTACTTATACACTAGTAGCTAAGTTGGAGGTAATCAATCAATTTCTTCACTCATTTTGAGTGTAAAATCTATTCAAATAGAGAAGGATCTGAGTTGCTAGATTTGAACCCTTGATCTTGAAGGTATGTAGCCAACCTGTAGTTCCAAGCTCTAGGAGCTTGTTTCAATCCATACAATGCTTTTTTAAGTCTACAAACATAAGATGTATGATTAGGTTTTCAAAACCTAGTGGTTGTGACATGTATACCTCTTCACTTATCCAACCATTTAGGAATGCATTTTTCACATCAAGTTGGATGAGTCTCCAATTTTGTGTAGGAGCTAAACTTATCAATGTTCTGATTGCAGTCATCTTTGCAATGGGTGAGAATGTTTCTCATAGTCTATACCATGCGTTTGTGAGCATCTTTTGGCAACTAATCTTGCCTTGTACCTGCAAACTGATCCATGTAAGTTTCTTTTAACTTTATATACCCATCTGGAACCAATCCAAACAGCTCGCAATGTCCAAGGCTAGGTTTTTTTCCATATCATGCTTCATAAGGAATGTGATTTGGATGGTAGTATATTGACAAGGTACATAGTAGTTGAAATAGCCTCTACCCATAGATAATGTGGCAACCTCGTCTCTCCAAGCATTGTTTTGGCTGATCCAATGAATGTTTTGCTTCTTCTCTCTGTAATTCCATTTAGTTAAGGAGAGTACCTAGTGTTACTTCCCTTTTGATACCTTTATCCTACAAGAACTCATCAAACTCTTTATAAAAGTATTCTGCCCCCTCAATCAAATATGAGCTTCTTTAGTGATCTACCTGTATGGTTCTTCACATGTGCTAGATACTTTTTGAAGCAATCAAATACTTCATTCTTACTCTTGGTAAAGTAAAGAATAGTCCATCTACCATGGACATCAATAAATGAGACATAATACCTTGATCCTGCCAATGAAGGTTCTTGGCTTGGTCCCCATACATCTGTATGTACTAGATCCAATAACTTGTTGTGGATGTAGCCTTTGCGGTTGAATGGTTGTCTTTGTGCCTTCCCAATCTAACATGCATCACATCTGTTGATCATGTGTTGCTTTGATATGTTTGGTAATCCAAGGAAACTTTTATCCCTGCATATATCCTTCAAGGTTCTTTCATTCACATGAGCTAGCCTCTTATGCCACACTTTATGCTCAATTAGGGTTTGAGATCCAAAGTTGAATAGAGCTATGTTTTTTTTTCTCCTACTTCAAAAGTAAAGAGCCTACCATGCTTCTCACCTTTGGATATCTTCTTGAAGCCTTGACATGGATCTTCCACAAAATCTCCATGTTGGGTGAACCTAACTTGCAAGACCTTCTCAACTATTTGGCCTACACATATTGGTTTTTTTTGTAATAGTGGGAACATAGAGTACCTTGCTCAAAGTATTTTTCCTACCATTGGAAGCTTTGACATTACCAATCTTCTCCACACTATGCTTTGTGTCATCCCTTGTTTGAACTTCATGTCTATGCTTTGGACTTTCCAAATCAGATAAGAGAGCTATGTTGCCTGCAACATGATTTGAACATCCTAAATCTATGTAGAATAAATGATCATCTTCTTTACCTTCCTTGTGGCTTAGATTCATCAAGAGCAATGAGTCTTCATGTTTTTTATCTTCAAAATAATTGTTGCAATCCCTTCTATTATGGCCTCTATTGTTATTGTTGAACTTGTGTCCACCTCTGCCTCTATTGCTCCCATATCCACTTCTTCCACTTCCTTTCTGGATCTTCCCATTGAACCATCAATTCTGAGTGGTGTGGTTGGTCTTATCAGAGATGGCACAAGGTTGAACATTCTGGCCTTTATTCTTGTCCTGTGTTGGTCGTTTCTTCTTCCATTTTCACTTGCTTTTGCCTATAAATTTGGCTTGGTAAGTCTCATCTTCATCTTCTTCCTTCTTCTTTCCTTTTAGCTTCTTGTCCTTCTTACCTGCATATAGAGCACTAGTTGAATTACCATGATAGGAGTTACCTTCTTTTATGCTTTTGTTGGCCTCTTGACTGAAGAGTCGTCCAAGAAAGATGTTGAATTGTGGAGTTTGCACATCCATGATGAGATCATAAGTTGTGGTGAAAGATTGCCATTGTTTGTCACCTCTAATCCCATTAAGAATTTGTCTCATGATGGCCTCTTCTTCAATCATCTCTCCAACGGATTCAAATTGATCAGCAACCTCCTTATGTTACCTTTGTAACAAACTCAGTGATGGTTTGTTTTGGACTCTTCTTCATCTAGTTGAACTCATTCCAAAGATGGTTCTTCCTTGCCTTGTACTAGCAGGAAAGAAAGTCTCTAGGGCATCCCAAGTCTCTTGAGATGTCATGCATCCTCTAATATGTGGTAATAGGAAATCAGAGATAGAGTTGAGTATGTATGACCTTTCCTGAGCATCCCTTGCACACCAAAGTGTGATTTAATCTATTTCCTCTTGAATAAATTCTCCTTTGGATCTTGGAATAGGCATTGCTTCATCACCTGATACAATTCCATATAGATTTCTTCCTTGCAAATAAGCCTCCATTCTGATTTGCCAAGCAGCATAGTTATGTCTATCAAGATTCTCAATCATTGATGGAAAGCCATCTCCCATCTTGAAGTTTCTCTGATACCAGTGAAAGAAAGTTGGAGAAGCTTGGAGGGGCTTGGAAAGTTGAGTTGCTCCAACAAACCAGCATAGGAATAGCCCTAGCTCTTTAGATATGTAAAGTAGACCTTTTATGTTTGTGGTTAGTGCAATAAAACCCAATAGGTACTTTTGAACATGAACAAGATCAAGTTGATGCAAAACAAATAACTTGCACCTTGACAACTCACAAAAAACCTTTTAAAAATGGATGGAACTTGTGTCTTAAGTAGCTAGCATAGTAATAACTGGAAACATTCCTCTTAAAGGTGTGTCTTACATAGGTGGATTGCTATAACTCATTAAATCTCTTATTTATAACAACTATATAAGGAGCAATCACCTTAACACTGAACTAGTGTCATCTCGATTTTTCAGGGATGTGCAGAGAATGACCCCATGACAGAAAAACTTGCATTTCTCTGAAACTAATGAAGCAAATGACTTGAGAATTCTTACACATACTTTAGAGAGTTGACTTGTCCAATGAGTGCTTAAACACTGGATTTAGAGCTCTTTAGAGAGAGCAAAAATCTTTGCAAGTTGACTGAATTTGAGGAAGAAGGAGCAAAAAATTGAATTGGCACCAAGAAATGATCAAAGAGTATATATGTTGCTTCAAATCAACAATCTACCTAATGTAAAAATGTTTTGGAGTCTTTCAATAGACCCGTAAAAATCTATCCACACCTTTTTCTCAAGGATTTGAATTTGAAATTAGGCGGGTTTGTTAATTTAGATTGATTTGAATCTTTTCTTAGAATCTAGGAAAAGAAAACATTGAAGTCACATCTACTTCTTGATTTATTGATTGAGAATCAATATCAACCACTTCTAACTTGTGGCTTTTAGGCCTTTTACTTTTTTCCTTTTGAAAAGGTAAATACCTTGAACCTTATAAGAAATGATCATAAGTGATCAACCAATTAATACAAAGAAAATGTGTGCACATAAGTGCTATTCTTCAAGGCAAATATGGTAGATGGTGCCATAGCGTCCAAATAATGGATTTGATGTAGAACATTTCCTCCTCAAGCATAATGGAAGCTTGATATTCCAACAAATGCTACATTGATACGCATGGATAATACATATAAAACATGCATAGAAGTAACTTTACCAATATTGTAGGACACTCCACTAGAGCTGAATTCCTAATGTTTAGTGATGCTTCTCTTGCCAATATTAAGGTCTTTGGGTAGCAGTGGCTTCTAGAGCATTTTATAGGCTTAAACACAGCCACAAACCATCTCACAAAAAGAATCAGTGATGAATGGATTGTTGAAGATAAATGTACAAGCTCATTTTCATATGAGCTATGCTTGGATAAATTTGCCAAATATAAAGATAAAGGAAAAGAAGAGAAAAGAAAAAAAAGAAAAAAAAGAAAAAAAAGTCTAGTCAAAATTCATGATGAGTAAAAGATACAATATCTGCCTTGTAGTCAGTGGCATGTAGTGGGCAAAGTGGTGAGTTACAAAGGAGGCAAAAAATTCTTCACATGCTCATCGGTTATAAAAGTGGAGTAGGAGCACCTTCTAAACAAGGAGAGAAAGATGCAAGAACTCTAAATAGTCGGATCTGGTCATTTTGTCTTCCCATAGACTCCTTCTAGCCGCACGTCATTTTGTACACAACTCCGTTGTGAAGCTCATATCTCAGTGTACATGTAACAATTTCTTGCCTTTAAACACTCATTGGAAATTTTATCTTGTGCACCTTCTATATCTCAAATATCTCCTTCAAATCTTATAGATTCTGTGAGATATTAGTCAAAGAGTGAAGTCTAGCTTTTTAGCATACCTGTGTAGATCGGTAGTCTATTTTGCTTAGATAAGTTTCCCAACCAAAACTTGTCAAAATTGCTTGGTTTTTATCTTGTTGGAAAGATCTTTGCATGGATTCTATTTTGTACCAAATATTGCATATTTTGGGAGATATCCATTAGAGAGTGAAGTCTTGTTTTTTAGTATACTTGTGTGCACAGGTTGTCTATTTTGGACAGTTGTGTTTCTTGACAGAAATGCATCCAAATTACTTGATTTTTAGCTCGCTCAAAAGCTATTTGTGTGCTCTTTCTTTTTCTTAAATATCTTCCTCAGAGGATATATGGTCAGCGAGTTATTAGTCTGAGAGTGAAGTTCAATTCTTCAGCATACTTGAGTGGACAGGTACTTCATCTTCGTTAGTTGCATTTCCTAATCAAAACTTGTCCAAATTATGTCATTTATAGCTTTTTAGAAAGCTCTCTTTGTTTACTATGGTTGAATAAAGGCAAAGGTCCATTTGAGTTTTGTATTGAGAGCAGCAAGCTATCTAAGGTGCAAATGTTTGTCCAAGTGTTGGACATACAAGGGTTCACTACATGTGTTCGTTGCGCATAGGAGAACTCATTCTCCACAGTTGGTATCAGAGCAAACTTTGTGCTGAAGCTTCATCAACAGAGCTGGAGTTAAAGTAAAGCCAAAGAGGAGCTACAAAAAAAGGGAGAGGTTCATAAATGCAAGAGCAACAAACAATATAACTATTCGAGGTAACTCTCAAAGTTTTTTATAGTCTTCAATGGTTGAGTTGGGTCAACAAGTAGAGAAATTGGATAAGGATAACTATCCCATGTGGAAGTTTAGAATGACCAACTACCTAATGGGCAAAGGCTTGTGGGGTATCGTGAGTGGCGATGATGCTCAACCTCAAATCAATGAAGCTATGGCCACCGAAGTCCAAAGGAGGCAAGCAAAAGAATGGGAAGAGAGGAATAGGAGAGTCATGTTCCTCATTTCACAAGTCATTACTAATGCCATGGTAGGGCATATTCAACATTTAGAAAAAGCTAAGGATGCTTGGGAAGCTCTTGAAAGGATGTATTCAGCAAATACCAAAGCTAGGAAACTTCAACTCAAGAATGAGTTGAATACAATCAAGAAAAGTTCGAGTCAATCCATAGTTGAATATACTTTGAAGATTTAGGAGCTAAGTGATGCTTTAGTTTCTATTGGCACAATGGTTGAAGACAAAGATCTTGTGTGTTATACTCTCAATGGATTAAGAGAAGATGAAAGATGGAAGCCTTTTATAACATCCATTAACTTGAAAGATGCATATCCAGGTTTTGAACAACTAATCCCTCATCTTGTCACAGAAGAGCTTAGCTTTTGTGGCCCCAGAGGAAAGGACAACCACAACCAAATGTTATATGCAGGTTGAGGTAAAGGAAGGAACTCAAGAGGAGGCTCAAGAGGAAAACGAAGAGGTCACAACAACTCCAACTACAATCAAAACAATTCGGAAGACAACAAGGATGCATCAAATGCCAACACACAAGGAAGAGGTCGAGGTAGAAGTAGAGGAAGAGGCCGAGGCTCCTACAATTCTAAAAAGTATAACATGCTATCATTGTGGTAAAGTAGGACACTATGCTAGTGATTATTGGCTGAAGAATGGAAGACCAAATGGAGGTAGTCAAAGGAGCCAAATCAACTATGCAAGCACCTCAAGTGAAGGAAGCAATGACACACTACTTGCAATAAGACATGAGTATAGAAGCTCTTGTGAAGATGACAAAAAATGGTACATTGATTCAGGTTGTAGTAACCATATGTCATGCCAAGGAAGTTTGTTCACTAATCTACAGGTACCAAGTGGAAAAGAATGTGTTGAAACAGGTGATGATACTCAACACATCATTGAACATATTGGAGATATAAGGCTTGGAGATACAAGCAGTGCAAAGGTACTATCTAATGTTCTTCATTTTCCTACAATTTCAAAGAACTTGATTTCAGTAGGGTAAATGGTAGAGAAGGGTTATCATGTCATATTCAATGAGAATGGATGCTTCATAAAGAATCCAAAGGAAGGCTTCAAGGTCATTGCTCGAGGTAGAAGAGAAGGAAGGATGTTTACTTTGGACGTCCAACATCCACATGGAAAGGTCATGTACATTCAATGTGGGAACAAGAAGATTTCAGAGCTAGACTTATGGCATAAAAGAATAGGAAACATTAACATTCCAAAGCTGAAGGACATGAGAAAACATGAAGTGGTAAGAGGTCTTCCAAAATTTAATAGCATTGGACTACATGAGTTATGTGAACTTGTCAACTAGGAAAAGAAACGAGGCAGCCATTCAAGAGGAGCAATTATGTGGTCCCAAATGTCTTGGACTTGATACATACGAATGTATGGGGACCAACCCAAGAGGCATCAATGGCCAGTAATAGATTTTTTGTCACCTTCATTGATGATCAGAAAGGTATGGTTGTTTTGTATGAAGCAAAAATTAGAGGTATTTTCTATATTCAAAAGATTCAAAGTTGAAGTTGAAAAAGAAACAGGAAGGTATATCAAAACCTTAAGGTTTGATGGTGGAGGAGAATACTTCTCCAAAGAATTTTCAGATTTTCTACAAGAGAATGGGATCAAAAGGCAGTTTACTTGTAGGTATACACCACAACAAAATGGAATAGCTGAGAGGGAAAATAGGCAAATTGTTGAAATTGCAAGATGCATGCTCAATGAGATGAAGGTACCATTGTACTATTGGGTTGAAGCTACCACAACTGCCATTTACTTGATGAATAGGTGCTCAACATCGGGAATACATCACTTGACTCCAGAGTAGGTATATTCTGGTAAGAAACGTGATCTTACACACCTCAAAGTGTTTGGATGTGTTTGCTTTGTTCACATTCCACAAGAAGTTAGAACAAAGATGGAACCAAGGTCAGAAAAATGCATTTTCATCGGCTACTTGACGAAGCAAAAAGGATACAAGTGTTACAACCCTAGAACAAACGAATTAAGAGTCTGACGAGATGTGGTCTTTGATGAACTAAGACCATGGTATGAAGATAAAGGAAAGGAAAAGATTCTTGAAGAAGATTGTGATGATTATGCAGGAACAAATCAAAGAGAAGTCCAACAGTCAAACACAAAGGTTTCAGGTCTAGAGGCATCTACATCAAATGAAGAATGTTCAACATGGAGGGCGAGTCATTCTTTGTCTCCAAATTCAGCTCATAGTAGAGCCGAAGAAGCAAGTGCTACTCCAAACAATGAGATAGATGCAAGTGAAGAAGAATATGAAGAGGTAATCACTTTAAAGCTAAAGCTGAATAGGTTAAAGAAGCAACTTTCTAAAGGCTATGAAAGAAGATCAAGGACAAGGTATCCAACTCAAAGGCTGAGTTATGATAGTTTCATGGCGAAACATTTTGCATACATGATGCAGGTTATCAAAGACAAAGAGCCTGAGACATATGAAGAAGCTTGCACACAAAAGGAATGGAAGCAAGCTATGAAAGATGATATCAAAGCTCGCAAAGATAATCACACATGGGAGCTAGTGCCAAAGAAAGAAGGTATGAAGATTGTTCCAAACAAATGGGTGTTTAAAGTAAAGAGGAATGTTGATGGTTCACTAGCTAGATATGAAGCTCGATTAGTTGCCAAGGATTTAAGCAAACACAAGGCATAGATTATGATGAAGTTTTCAACCCTGTTGCAAAGATGGGAACAATCAGAACATTAATAGCAATTGGTGCTTCAAGAAGATGGCCATTATATCAACTCGACATCAAAAATACTTTTCTCAATGGAGAACTACAAGAAGAGGTATACAGGAGTCAACCTGTTGTATTTGAAGATGAAAAACATCCAGACTTTGTTTGTAGGTTGAAAAAGGCACTTTATGGCTTGAAGCACGCACCAAGAGCATGGAATCAGAGATTGGTAGAATATCTAAGTGTGGATACAACCCAAGTAGTGCAGATCCTTCATTGTACATGAAGAAGGAAGAAAATAGAGAGGTATATATTTGCATATACGTCGATGAGCTTATCATAACAGGAAATGATATTATAGGGATTAAAGATATCAAAAGGAAGCTTGGTAAGGAGTTTAAAATTTCAGATCTTGGAGAGCTGATTTATTTTTTAGGAATTGAAGTTGTTTATGGAAAAAGTGGCATCTACTTGATGCAAACGAAGTACTTGTTGGATGTTCTTTTCAGATTTGGAATGAGTACCACTCACTCAACCCATGGACACAAATACAAAGATTTGCTCAAATGATGGAGAACTATTGGAAGATGTAATGACATACAAAAGCATTGTAGGATCATTAATCCATGCAGAAATTACAAGACCTGATTTATCTTATGTTGTTGGTGTACTTTCTCAATTTATGCAAGCCCTGACAAGTAAACATTTTAAATTCAACCAAGAGAGTGTTGAGATACATAAAGCATATAGTTTATCATGCTTTGTTTTACAAGTTTGATGAAGAATTGCAGGTCAAAGGCTTTAGTTATGCTGATTGGGTAGGTTCAAAGGAAGATAGAAGATCAACCTCAGGTTATGTGTTCATGATAGGAAGCAAACCTATCACGTGGAGCTCAAAGAAACAACCTACTGTTGCACTTTCATCCATGGAGGCTAAATGTAGAGGATTAGCATTTGCCACATGTGAAGCAACGTGGATTAAAAGGCCTTTGGCTGATCTTGAAGTGCAAGTTGGAACCATCCCTATATACGGGATAACATGTCAAGTATTTACTCGACAATCAATTCTATGTTTCATGCAAGGAGCAAGCACATAGAGGTCCACTACCATTATGTAAGGGAGAAGGTATTGAGCAAAGATGTGGAGATAAAGTTCATCAGAACCAAAGAGCAGGTTGCAAATATGTTTACAAAGTTCTTGGATGCTTCTAAACTCAAAGGTTTCAAGGATGTGATAAATTTGCAGGACATGGTTGAAGATAACTCCCAAATGAGCTTGAGGGGGAGTGTTGAAGATAAATGTACAAGCTCCTTTTCATATTATCTATGCTTGGATAAATTTACCAAATATAAAGATAAAGAAAAATAAGAGAAAAGAAAAAAAAGAAAAAAAAAGTCTAGTCTAAATTCATGATGAGTAAAAGATACAATATCTGCCTTGTAGCCAGTGGCATGTAGTGGGCAAAGTGGTGAGTTAAGAAGAAGGCACAAACTTCTTCACATGTTCATTGGTTATAAAAGTGGAGTGGGAGCACGTTCTAAACAAGGAGAGAAAGAGGAAAGAGCTCCCAATAGTCAGATCTGGTCATTTTGTCTTCCCATAGACTCCTTCCAAATGCATGTCATTTTGTATGTAGCTCTGTTGTGAAGCTCATATCTCAGTGTATATGTAACCATTTCTTGTGTTTAAACACTCATTGGACCGTTAACTTGTTCATTTTCTACATCTCAAATATCTTCCTCAAAGCTCATATATTCTGTGAGATATGAGTCAAAGAGTAAAGTCTAGTTTTTTAGCATACCTGTGTAGAGAGGTAGTCTATTTGTTAGTTATGTTTCCTAACCAAAACTTGTTCAAATTGCTTGATTTTTATTTTCTAGAAAGCTTTTTTCATTTACTTTCTTTGTACCAAATATTGCATTCAAAAAGTTTATATCAAGGGAGATATCTATCAGAGAGTGAAGTCCAATTTTTCAGTATACTTGTGTGCGCACGTGGTCTATTTTGGTCAGTTGGATTTGATGACCAAAACGCATCCAAATTACTTGATTTTTAGCTTATTGGAACGATATTTTTGTGCACTTTATTTGTCTTAAATATTGTCCACGGCGAATATATATGCAGGGAGTTATCAGTCCGAGAGTGAAGTTCAATTCTTCAGCATACTTGTGTGGATAGGTAGTTCATCTTTGTCAGTTGTGTTTCCTAATCAAAACTTGTCCAAATTAAGTCACTTATAGCTTGTTAGATAGTTTGTTTCTCTACTTTGATTTAACAAAGGCATATTTCCATTTGCATTTTGTATTGAGAGTAGCAAGCTATCTAAGGTGAAGCTGCTTGTCCAAGTGCTGGACATACAAGGACTCACTACACGTGTTCGTTGCGCATAGGAGAACTCATTCTCCACATGGATTGCTAGAACACTAGGGCAAATAATGAGTGAATAACATGGTCATTCCACACACAAGGAAACTAAGCACATGGAATAAAAAATGTCACACTAAGTTGGATGCTAAGAAGTTAATGAGATATCAAGTTTTTTAGGAACCAAAGAAGTAGGTGAAGCATGAAGTACCTTAGTGAAATGGAGTGCCTCCTCTTCACTCAAAAACCCTATAGTGTCTCAAGAACAAAAACCAAGGGAAGAAGGATCATGGGGTTTTCCAATTAGTGTGGTCCCATAAGGTAGAGTAGAGTTGGACCTCGAAGGCTTTGCAAAAAGCACAAAATTTTCATACTCATATTTGGGTTCCCAAGTCAAGTATTTTCAATAATCCTCTCATGAAGATCAAGATTAAAAATCTGCAAAGAGAAAAGTGCCACACAAATCAAACCACCTAAGGGAAAACAAATGAATGCAACTTTGCATCAAGTTCCATCACCACAAGCAAAAAAGTGAATCTGGATAAAGAAATTTCCACCTAAGTTGTCTTATTGATGTTTTAAGAAAAACACGTGTTGTGGATGCACCACCTATAGCTCCTCCATCAACTTTCAATTGTACTATTCTCAAGTTTCCGACTAAGAATCATACCAATGAAAAGATTAGTTTTCCTATTAATAAAAGGATATGTAAAAAGTCTCAAGAACGTCTCATTACTGTAATATGCTAAGATGATCACAGAGATAAACATGTTGAGTGATTTTTTTTGTAATAAAGCTTTATCTTTTTATAGGCCCTAAATAAAAACCTTACTTCATTAAATCCTTCTATAATAAGGCTTGATCTTTTATGGACCAATAAGTAAAAATAAAACAAATACAAAAATAAAAATCATAAACTTGGAACATGAACCATGCCTATTATGAAAACGTTCTCGCTAATTTAAGAAAGCTAGTGTCTTGATTGAAGTTATATTTTTCTTAAGAAACTACATTTAATGGCATTTTAGGTTTCGACAATGGATATGGTCTGATTATCCCATCAACAAGTCTTCATACCACCTCCTTTCCTTGCCAATCTAGTTCAAGCCAATAGGGGGTCATTGGTTTCAAAACCATGCAACCAATTTATGGCAAAAAGGGGAATTTATTTTCTATAGCACATCAAAGAGACGAACAAAAATTTTAATTTCATGTTTAACGAATTCCGCTTTTCATGAAAATGTGACCCATCAGTTATGAAGATATGGGATGCATGAGGATATGGTCAATTTGTGAGGTTGCCTTTAGTCTGACCTGATTTATGAAGATTTGAAGAGTTCATAAATAACCTTATTTGGAGAGAAAGACATGTCTGCTCAACATTCCATGATATACAAGGAGAGCTACTAGAATTTTAGTTCATGAAAAATCTCATTACGGAAGATATGTACTTCTAGAAAAATATCATGATGCTAGAATGTGAACAGATGGTATGTTAGGTTCCCGAGATGAGTTGGTTTTGCACAAAAGCTGATCTACTACCAATATAACTTCAGGGATGCTTAATAGACTCTTTTAGCTTCACAATGATGCATTTGGAACCACCAAGTCCTTTGGAACATCATTCTCAAACGTTTACATCCAAACGTATAACTTCCATATGCAAGAAGTGTGAAGAACCTTCTATTTTGGGAATAGAAGGTCTCTATATTATGCTCAAAGATCACAACCTAGTATGAATTGACTAGAGAGCTTTTGCATACATCTAATCGAAGTGAAAAGTAAAGAAAGAAATTTATTTAATGAATTTAGGTGTACCATACACTGAGAAATAAATCTAGCAAGTCAGAGGAGTCATCCCGACTTTTCAGGATCTAGAAAGTCTGTAGATATAGTCACCTTCCTTACTTCATATCTCAATCTCTATTGAACCAAAGTTATTAAAACTTTATATGTAGATAGTAGACTCTCCAACGTAATTATACCAAGTTAAAACATAGCAAATAGTTAAGTATAACATATAAGCCATGATCTGTATAAGTAACTTCCATTCCAAGAAAGTTCACTGATCTTGAATTCTTTTTCAAGTAATCTCTTTACCTCCTTGATTCCTTCATCTAAAGTACCTGTGATTATGATGTCATCTACATAAATACAAATGTAGATTGTACCTTCCTCTGCTCTTTTGATGAGTAGACTTGGATCTGCTTTTGAACTTTGATATCCAAGATCATTGAGATACTTCACCAGTCTATAGTTCCATGCTCTTGGAGCTTGCTTCAATCCATACAATGCTCTTCTCAACCTGCAAACAAAATTTGGATACCTAGAATCTATAAACCCTTGAGGTTGTTCCATGTATACCTCATCTGATATGTATTCATTCAAGAATGCATTTTTTATATTTAAATGACTTAGATTCCATCCTTTTGAAGCTACAATAGCAATGATTGTCCTTATAGTTGACATCTTAGCTACAGGATTGAATGTCTCATCATAATCTATGCCATAGGTCTGGGCATAGCCTTTCACCACTAGTCTAGCTTTGTATCTGGCTATACTTCCATCTGCAAGCTTCTTCACTTTATAAACCCATTTATTTCCCATTACTTTCTTACCATTTGGTTTAGGAACAAGTTCCCATGTCTTGTTCTCCTCTAGTGCATTGAATTCTTCCTTCATGGCTTCTTCCCATTGCTTCTTACCTTTAGCTTCATCATAGTTCTGAGGTTCTTCATCATCTTTGACAATATATGCATAGTTCTTCTCAATTATGTAAGAAGAATCATAAGAATACCTTTTTGGTTGCCTTTTAGTCCTGCTTGACCTTCTTGGTTTACATTCTTCATAAGTTTCTGGATACACCTCTTCATCAAATATAGGAGCTTCTTCATTCCTTCTTGTTAATCCACTTCAGGGTGTACTTGCTTGCATATAGTCTTCATCTCTATTTACCTGCACAATTGATTTTCCTTTCTCACATCTTTTTACCTCTTCTTCAAATTCTTCAGCTGTATGACTTTGATCTGCATACCAACTTTTTTGTTCATCAAATGTAACATCTCTAGAAATAGGAAATTGTTTGGTTAGAGGATTCCACAACCTATAACCCATCTGCTTTTCATCATAACCAATGAACACATATTTTTCTGCCTTTGGTTCAAGTTTATGTCTAAGTTGTGATGGAACATAAGCATATGCAATTGATCCAAACACTTTACAATGATCTAGTGTTGGTTTCTTACCCCACCAAGCTTCATATTTACAGCCTCTAGTAAACTCAACCAAAGTCTTGTTTCTTCTTTCTGCTACACCATTTTGTTGTGGTGTATACCTGTAGGTTATTTCTCTCTTAATACCTGCATTCCAAAGATAATCATTGAACTCTTGGGAGAAGTATTCTCCCCCTCCATCAGACCTCAGTCTTTTAAGATTTTGACCTGTGACTCTCTCTACATATGCATGAAAATGCTTGAAAGCTCCAAACACTTCTGATCTTTCCTTCAAAACATATAATGTTATCCATCTTGTAGCATCATCAATGAAAAGAACATAATACCTTGATCCACTGATAGATCCTTCTTTTGTTGGTCCCCATACATCTGTATGAATGAGCTCTAGTATTCCATCATGTTTGAATCCTTTCTTTTGAAATGGTAACCTGTGTGCTTTTCCCATTTGGCATGCTTCACATTTATAAACCATATGTTGGCTCTGCACATTTGGTAATCGTAGTATAGACTGATTAGCAACCATAGCTTTAATTCCTCTTTCATTGAAATGACCTAATCTCTTATGCCAGAGATCAAGTTTTGTAATCACTCCTTCACCATGTGTGAGCAAAGCTTGACCAATGTTCCCTTGTACTCTTAAAGTAAAGAGTCTACCTTCTTTCTTACCACAAACAATCTGATTATATCCATTCTCTGGATCTTCAACAAATACTCCTTCATTTGTAAACCTCACTTGAAAACCTTTTTCAACTATCTGTCCCACACTAATCAAGTTTTTAGGTATTGTAGGAACATACAAAACATTGGTTAGCAAATCTGCTCCACTCTTGCATTTCACTTTTCCAATTGAATGTACACTATGTCAGGTATTATCACTTGTTTGAAATGTATGACTAGAAAAACCTTTTTCCAATTCTGACATCAATTCTAGGTTTGCTACCAAATGATTAGAACATCTAGAGTCAATGTAAAATACCTTTAGATCTGCTTTATGTAATGTGCTGATTGAGTTCATCATCAATGATGTATGACCTTCATTCTGTGTGTCATTTGCATAATTGTAATAGGTGGTGTTGTAGGATTGATTCTGTCCCCAACTTCTTCCTCCACCTCTACCATAACCTCCTCTTTGACTTTGTCTACCTCTTTGAAAATTACTTTGATATCTTCCACCTCGGCCTCTGCTATTGTTGTTTTGATTGTGGTTTGATCCTTGTTGGTTGTGCCAATAGTCATGAGCCAAATGATTACTCAATCCACAGATCCAGCAAGCCTTCTTGTTGTTATTCTGATTACCTCTACCTCTTCCAAATGCTCTTGGTCTTCCTCAGCCAGTGCCTTTACCTCTTGCATAATAAACTTGAGAACTCGATTCCTCTTCATCCTTTGCTTTACCTTTATCTCCTTTCTTCTTATTCTTCATGTACATTGCAGAACTTTGTCCTTTATCTCCATCTCCCTTCAAGTCTTGCTCATATGTGAGCATCAAATCAAGTAATTGATTCAAATCTCGAACATAATGATTTAATGAAAGTTCTGTTGATAAGACAAAAGGTTTCCACCTTTCATCCCCTCTCAATCCTGCAAGTAGTTGAGCAATCAATCTGTGATGTTCAACATCTTCATCTATGGATCCAAGACTATCTGCTAGATCCTTCATCTTAGTGACATAATCACTAATCCTTTGACTTGGCTTTTTCTTGAATGTTCTAAACTCTGACCATAGACTTGCTTTCCGTGCTTTAGTAGTGCTTTGGAAATGATACTCCAATGCATTCCATATATCTTCAGATGATTCCAATCCTCTGATGTATGGTAGCAAATGATCAGAGATTGTATTGTAAATGTAGGCTTTTGCACTTGCATCCTTCTTCTGCCAATGCTTTAAAGCATCAAGTTCTTCTTTCTTTGGTCGGCTTTCATCTTCAAACATTGGCTTCTCTTCCTCACCTGTTACATATACCATGAGATCCTTACTCATAAGTAAGGCTTCCATTCTCATTACCCATGCGGGGTAATTATCTCTATCCAGTTTGTCAATGGAGATATGATCTGCCATATTCCTTTCCTTCTGTTGGAACCTTTGAGCTTAAAGGATAAAGAATAATACCTTTTGGAGTTCTTTGTGTATGAGGATACTTTTGAAGTAACCTTTTGATGCCTTGTGTCTTCAAATGCTTCACCTTTCAACCTTTAATGAAAAACTTTTCAAAACTTCTCGTACCTTTGTTGCCTTCTGCTCTTTAGGACCTTTCTGCTCTGATACCACGTGTTGATGTGTGAAACATCACAAGAAATGAATTAATGTGACACTAGACAACCTCTATGGTCACCATTAACTCATTGCCACTCCAAACTTTGAGAAATGATAGCCAAAACCTGTTGGAAGTGAGGTAGGCCCTTAGGCTCATGTCACAGGTCCATGGTTCCATAGTTCCATTCATGTACAACATTAATTCCAGCAATCTTCCATATTGACAAAACATGAACATACCACAACTGAATCATACAGATGATGAGACAAAGATAGAGAAAGAATAGACGTCATGTGTAAGGTGTTACGTAAGCCATCGCTTACTCATAGTATCATATATACCAATGTTCAATGTACAATGTGGGAGCAAAACTCTCAACCACTCTATGTGATGAGAAATAGATGAATGAGTGAATGTACAATGTAACAAGCATATTCAGATGTATGGGCAGTAATCTGAATATACATGAGATGTGTGACCTAATAGGTTATAGAAGAGTGAATATGAGTGACTGAATGAGGAAGGATCAGTGTGAAACTGATGGTCAACAAACCTACATCTAAACTTAGGCTATGGAAGACCCTAAGTTAGATACGTGTGTGAAAAGATCACATACTTATAAAGTAGCATAGAATGCTAACAAGATTGTTGTTGGAAATCCTCAAACTCATGTGAACACACCTTCTCAAACACCTTATAAAAATATGCATAAAGCATATAAGTACTGATTCTCTTGTACCTATGCCGAATAGGACTCCTTCTGATATGAATGCCAAGGCCTCCATAAACTTCAAGTAGTACCTGTGTGCATAAAGAGAATATGTACCTGAATACTTAACATAAGATGTAAATCTTATGTTAATCACCATCTAATGTCTTTGAAGTAGCCCGACATCTTCTTGTAGAAGACAACCTTCAACCTAATATCTTCCTGTAGAAGATAATCTTCAAAATCATGTAGATGGTCCCATCCAATGTCTTTGAAGTAGCCAGACATCTTCTTGTAGAAGATAATCTTCAACCTAACATCTTCTTGTAGAAGATGATCTTCAAATACATCATGTAGATGGGCGATCCTCACCATCAAGCTGCTAATAATCAAGTCTTCTTGCCATGAACAAGAGATGACCTCCTCTCCATGAGGTAGAGTGTGAGCACACCCTTCATCTTCTCCAAGAAGAATCATTAAGAAGAACTCCATAGCTGCTCCTCAACATGCTTCAAGTTAGCACCATGGCTGCCCCATGTGCTAGAAGAAACACCACCTCTATTGAGGTCCAAGCTCTAGAAAGCTTGTGTTGATCCTAGGTGAAGGATGCATAGAAGTGACCCCAAGCACTTCTTATATAGTGTTTGCGTAGCCTTGAAAAGCACCAAATAAAGCAAACGCTCAATAAAACTTTGACGATCGCTATCGCGATCCCGTCGCTAATTCGGAAAAGCATTGCGTGTAATTTATGGTCCGCTAAAAACAAAAGTCTAATTTTGTCTTTGCGTTGCGCATGCTGGGGATCAATCTCTGGTGGGAGCTTTGGGAGTCAATTGTACTACCCATGCTGCCCACGTTGTGGTCTTCTAGAGAGAAGTAGAAAGATGTTGTACATATGCTATAGCCGCCCGTCGTGGCTTGTTATAGAGTGACTAAGAAACATATGATGTATTATCTTATTATTGTTGAACCAATAGGATATTGATTCCAACAATCCCCCCTGCAATGTCATATTAGTACAACCTGGACTGGATCTGCAAACTGTCACAAGCTGCAAAGTATTACAAGCTTCAAGCTTGTACTCCTGCACTTCAGAACTTGTTCTTCAAAACTGAATTTGACTTTACTTCAAAAAGTCTGAACTTGTTGAATATGAACCATAATACTTGAGAAAATATGCAAACTAGATATCCAATAGTGTACTTATCAAGCAATCATTGCTTGACAACAAATGTAGCATGAACTGTCTCTGAACGTGCTATCTCTTGTTTTTCAAAAACCTGAAAACATATACTAGGATCCATATATTTGCATTTACCTTCCAAAAAGTTTTCTCAACGTACTTTTGCTGCGTTATGTAAATACACTAAACAAGAACTGAATCCTGGAACCTGTGACTATGAACTCACAACTTAGTGCATTATGAACGCTGCTGATTCATCTCTGACTGTACTCAACTCAATATGAGTCAAAAAATCTATGATGTCATCATGTCTTCATCCTTTAAATCCTTCATACCTCTTTCCTTCAGAACTTGGTATAAACATATATGTGCGCACGTCTGAAATATACCTCTCTGAAATATCAAGCTTCTCTTCAAATAGAACTTTGGAACCTTCTCCTGAACAGGAACATCCTAATAGGAACTTTCTCCAAACATTCTTCTTCTTCCTTCTTCTTTCAAAGATGGAACATAAAGAGAACCTGACAAAGGAAATATAGGAATACGTGAAATAGGAATACCTGTAGGTATGACTCTGCATTCTTTTACATATGGCTTGAAAATAAGTCTTCATGTTTCATCACCCCCCTGGATGACTTAACACTAGTATCTAGTATTCTTCAAATATATCAGACTTTATGAAATCTGGAACATCTTCCTTCATAAATCTGATGTTCAGTGATCAATACCTCTATCTGAAACAAAATCTCTGAACCCTTTTTATTAGCATTGTGCACATGCCAATAGCTTTCGATGTCATTCTTCAGCTTTCCAAAATCTAGAATAAGGTTAGCTGAACCTAACATAATAAAACCTTGCTGAAAGCTTTTTAGGATTCATAACCTTCAGTAACATAACAAGTATCTTCTTCCTCTCTGCAACACAAATCTGATAGAATCTGAATCTTTGACTTACTTCTTCCAATGCTAAGAATCTTCACAAACAAAGGATAGACAATTGAATCATAAATACTCAAGATCATACAAGATCTATTCAAGATCAATGATCTCTCCTGTGTAGAATCTGCTGTCATCAAACCTTCATGACTGAATGTTTGATTTACTTCCTGAATGTCTCCAAGTGTCCATGCTTCTCAAAAAGTTGTAAAACTTTTCTTCAAACAAATCCTTCAAGGAATCTGCAATTCCTACTTGATACATAAGTGGACAAACTTCTCACCTTGAGAACTCCAAAAGCTGCAAGTTGATACTTCATAACTTTCATATTTTACCCGGGTGAAATGTGATAGTACCTACTTGATTTTCTTTTGGCTAACTCCACTTCTCAATCAAGTGATAGGATACGATGGAACACCTTTTTGAATACAAACATGTATCCAAAAAATCAAGACAATCATAGAAAGTAGATTCTTCATTGATTTGTACATCAACAAGATTCTGAATTTTCTGAAGTTTTCTGAAAATACTGAATATGAGGTAACCTTTTTCAAACATAAAACCTCAACCCAAGTCTTCAACATCTGCTTACAAAAAACTCTTTTACCTCAAGAGCTAGATAAAGAAGAAATATACTTCTCTGCAACTTGTCATATACCAAGTAGCTCTGTATTGACACACCAAGAATTCTTTGAGGGAACATATAAGCTGCCTGCTTAAAAGCTTCAACATAACTCATACACATATGAGTGCTTTTGTTTCTCTCAATGCAATTCTTTGTCAAATCTACTAGATCATGACCAAGTGTAATGCAAAACAAGAAACTGCTTCTTCTTTAAACAAGATGTTCTCGTAGACTTGTCTTTGGATGTAGAGGATAAAATAGGAAAAGTATATGGAAAATATATGAGAAAAGGAAGCCTTACTTTTCTTTTGGAAATGATGGACTTTCTTCTTCTGCATCTTTCTTCCACCTGATGATGTCAACATCTTCAAACTTCTCTTCCATACCTTTTGTTCTCTTCATCTTGAAGTAGCAAACACTCTTGACCTCTTCAAATGAACTTTTCTCTTCCTCTAATGCTAAGAGTAAGAGATAAAACAAACATGGTATATAAATGGAAGTGAATATAGAATCATGTTTTATCATCTCCTCATATCTCTGAATCAAAATTCTGCTTCAAATGTCTGAAATGACTAAATTCACCAATCGTTTGTCTGAATGATGAATTACCCTTCTAGAGTTACCTTCTCTAGATACATTTGTACCTTGATATCCAACCAACTTACAACAGAAAATTGGCTGAAAACAAAACTCATCTCATCTCTGCACTTGTCTTCTTAGATGAACTTTCTTGCCATGAAAGAGATCTTTCAAAACTCTCTAGAAAAACCTCTAGATACCTGTTTTGATGTAGCCTTTAACTTTCAAAAGATGAAAGTGTATAAAAGCATTCCTTGAATTTCTTCAAATCTCTTCATAACTGCTCTTCTAAGACATGACCTGCAAATGATAATCTGATAGTAGAAACTGATACCTGTGATTTGATGTTGATCTGATTTCTTCATCTTCTCTAAACCATTGTTCTTCCTAGAATTTGAAGTAGTCTTCTCTTCATCAAGTCTGGGTCTTCAAACAATACTTTTGTAAAGTTTTTGCATACTCTTCCAAAAATATTCGACTGCTAACAGATCATCAATTTCATACTCCACACTGATGAATACACATGTAACTGAACTGTCTAATTCTCAAATCTCTACTCATCCAGATTAATTGTGTATGTCAAATGTCAAATATTAGAAGATGCTTTCAAATCATATGTTGTAAAACTTGAAGTCTGGGAACCTGGGATTATGAATGAGCCTTACTGCATTGATGCCAAAGATCTAAAGTTCTGTAACCAAAACCTTAGTGCTCTGATACCAAATCCCTAAAGCTCTGATACTAAATGTTGGAAGTGAGGTAGGCCCTTAGGCTCATGTCACAGGTCCATGGTTCCATAGTTCCATTCATGTACAACATTAATTCCAGCAATCTTCCATATTGACAAAACATGAACATACCACAACTTAATCATACAGATGATGAGACAAAGATAGAGAAAGAATAGACGTCATGTGTAAGGTGTTACGTAAGCCATCGCTTACTCATAGTATCATATATACCAATGTTCAATGTACAATGTGGGAGCAAAACTCTCAACCACTCTATGTGATGAGAAATAGATGAATGAGTGAATGTACAATGTAACAAACATATTCAGATGTATGGACAATAATTTGAATATACATGAGATGTGTGACCTAATAGGTTATAGAAGAGTGAATATGAGTGACTGAATGAGGAAGGATCAGTGTGAAACTGATGATCAACAAACCTACATCTAAACTTAGGCTATGGAAGACCCTAAGTTAGATACATTTGTGAAAAGATCACATACTTATAAAGTAGCATAGAATGCTAACAAGATTGTTGTTGGAAATCCTCAACACTTCTTATATAGTGTTTGTGTAGCCTTGAAAAGCACCAAATAAAGCAAACGCTCAATAAAACTTTGACGATCGCTATCGCGATCCTGTCGCTAATTCGGAAAAGCATTGCGTGTAATTTATGGTCCGCTAAAAACAAAAGTCTAATTTTGTCTTTGCGTTGCGCCTGCTGGGGATCGACCTCTGGTGGGAGCTTTGGGAGTCAATTGTACTACCCACGCTGCCCACGCTATGGTCTTCTAAAAAGAAGTAGAAAGACCTTATCTTGTACATATGCTATAGCCACCCATCGTGGCTTGTTATAGAGTGACTAAGAAACATATGATGTATTATCTTATTATTGTTGAACCAATAGGATATTGATTCCAACAAAACTAAGAACTTTACTTCTTCATAATTTTGTAGTCATTGAAATGACATACTTTCAGTATTTTGTTAATTTCTCTTAATACAAATATTATTTCTCCAAGATCTTTTGGCAAGAAACGGATCTCTAAAACTCAATTTATGACCTTCACAAGATGACTATGTATAACTGCCAAAATTGGAAATTCTTCCTGTTATAGTAAAAAGCGTTTGTCTAAAAATGGAATTCAATGGCTAGCATCGACCTACAACAAGAATTCGATGTCAGGCATCGACTTGGGGTGTTTTTAGCCACTTTTCAGCAAGGATTCGATTCCAGGCATCGACTTCCCGCATAAAACCTCAAGCTTTCAGATGCCAAAAAGATATATGATTTCATGCACACTTCAAACATCACTTATCAACTCGAATTCGATGCCAAGCATCGAGTTGCTCCAACAAAGTCATGATTTGCAAACACTTCAACAGTGAATAAAATAGATAAATTAAAATATGACTTATCAACATAGATTCGATGCCAAGCATCGAGTTGCTTGGAAAACTTGATCTTTTGAACTCATCACACAGTAGGTAATCATGGAGATGATCGAGAGAGTCTAATACACAGAACTTTACTTAGTTCTTCTCATAGCTATGAAGAACACAGAAACTTTACAAATGCTTTCTCACTCAGAGAAGCTGGACTATACTCAGTCATACAAAATGAACTCCTTCTCATATTCTATCACTCTCTTCCACTTCTTCTCTCACTTCGCGTCACTTGATACAAACTAACTTATATAGATTTTCTCATTCTCGTGATTTTAAAAAACTTCTAGAACTAAAGTGAACTAACTTTACAAATATAATACACTTGTGAATTTGTCCCTTCACATAGGCATGTGATTTTCTTCTAAAGATTTGCCCTTCAAATATATGTCCAATTAGTGAGTGTTTCTCCAACAGATACAAGGGACATGTATTGGACTACACATAGATATTGTGAGCTCAAGGTATGTAGCTCAATGCCTCTCAGAATGGATCACTTATCCCATGACTAAAATTATGTGTATTTATACTCATAGTTTGAGTTTGAATTTGATTTTTCCCTCACCTAAAAGTGATCCTACACTTTAGGAACATAATTGATTTGATTCCTTCACCAAATAATTCGTGTCTTGAATCTCCTAAATCTAGGATATTTCTTCTTCTTTTCACATTCACATTTATCCAAGGTAGCTATGCCCAAATTGACTAGCATAGGTTCACATGTATGACTTCAAGAGAGAGGACAAGTAGGATTTGTAGGCTTTAGGCTTTGACAATGCACTTAGGCTTGCTAAATTTACCAAAAACTCCCCCCTCAAGCCTAAAATGCTTGAGTCTTCAATCCTTTATAACATCCCATAATCCAATCATTGATTTGGACCTGTTCAATTTGCTTACATCCAATGCCTTTGTCATCATATCTACACATTGTTGATGTGTTGATACATATGAGATTTGTATGTCTTTACTTATGACCTTCTCTCTGAAATAACGGTAATGAAATTCTATATGTTAAGTCCTGGCATGTCAATGAATGACACAAATTACCTAGATCCAGAGAATGAGGGCTCCTTGCTTGGTCCCCATACATCTGTATGGACTAGCTCCAATAGGTCTCATGAATGTATCCCTTCTTTATGAATGGTTGTCTGTGAGACTTGTTGAATTGACAAGCACTACATTTGTAGATCATGTGTTGTTTGGAGATTTTTTGGGAGACCAAGTACACTTTGATCCCTATTGATTTGCTTCAGATCTCTTTCACCTATATGAGCTAACCTCTTGTGTCAAATTTCCATCCCTGATAAAGTTTGGCTACCATAATTGAACAATGCAATATTTCAAGTGTCTTAGAGTTCGATTGTAAATAACCTACCTAATTTTTCTCCTTTTGCTATCCTCTTGAATCCATGATGTGAATCCTCAACAAATGCTCCATTCTTTATGAATCTGACCTGCATCCTTTTTCAACAATCTGATCTATTTTGGTGATAGTTGGCACATACAATACGTTGCTCAATAGGTTCATATTACCATCTCAAGTCTTCACATTTCCTATCTTCTCCACTAGATGCTTTGTTTCATCTCCTGTTTCAACTTCATGTCTATTCCTCGGATCTTCCAAGTCTGAGAGTAGAGCTACATTTGCTGCTACATTATTTGAGCAACTTGAGTCTATACAGACATCTTCTTTACCTTGCTTCATGGTCATGTTCATCAGAAGAAGTGAATCTTTGTGTGCTTGATCATCTGCATAATTAATTTTAGTCCATCCTTCCTTTGCATCCTCCTTGGTATTTGTTGTTACTGTATGAGTTTTTTTGTAGCCATTGTTGTTTTTGAATCTTCCTCTTGAGCTTCCATAACCTCTTCTCTTATAACCTCTTCCTCTTTGGTTTCTAGGATTCTTGAAATAATTCTCAGTAATGTGATTAGTTAAGCCACGTATGGCACATGGAGAGGAGCTTTGAGTTCTCCTCCTGCCATGTCTTCCTGATGTACCTCTTCCTCTTGAGCATCTACCTCTTCTTGCAAAGTTTTCTTGAGAAGTACTACCTTCATCATCAGAATTTTTAATTTTGCCTTTGCTATTCTTGTTAGCAAAGGATTGATTACATTTTGATTTGTCTCCATTCTTCATACACTTTGCCTCATGTGTGAACAATTGTCCCATGAGGGTGTTGAAATTAGGAACCTGCATGTCCATGTAGAGGTCCATAGTTGTGGTGAAAGCTTCCCATTTGTCATCTACTTTTATTTGATTGATCACTTTCCTTACTATTTCCTCTTCATCAATGATTTCTCCAATGCTTCCAGGTTGATCTGCTATGTCCTTCATTTTGGTGACAAAATCAGTTACACTTTGCTTGGGCATCTTCTTGAGTGTGGTGAATTCCATGCATAGTTGATTGTTTCTTTCCTTGGTACTTGATGAGAAGAATGCTTCAAGAGAATTCCAAGTATCTTGTGAAGTTTTCCCTCTTGTGAAGTCTTGCAACTCTTGATGTGTGGAAGTAAAAAATCAAAGATTAAATTTAGAATATATGAACTTGCTAGAGCATCCTTTGAGCACCATGTGTTTAACCTCTCTTGTTCTTCTTGAGTTGTTTGACCCTTGCTTCCGAGGATTGGCATCATCTCATCTCCAAATATGTAACCATAGAGGTTTCTCCCTTGAATATAAGCTTCCATTCTGAGTGATCAAGGTGATTAGTTACCTTGATCCAATTTCTCTATGGATGAAGGAAATCCATCTCCCATGTTGATTTGTTGTTGCTCCGATACCACTCTGAGGAGATGGTATGTTAGGTTCCAGAGATGAGCTAGTCCTACATAAAACCTACTCTACACCTCCCAATATAACTTCAAGGATGCTTAATAGAGTCCTTTAGCTTCACAATGATGCATTTTGAACCAACAAGTCCTTTGGAACATCATTCTCAAATGTTTTCATCAAAATAGATAACTTCCATATGCAAGAAATGTGAGGAACCTTATATTTTAGGACTAGAAGGTCCGAGTATTATGCTCAGAGTTCACAACCTGGTGTGAATTGACCAGAGAGCTTTTGCACACATCTACCTGAAGTGAATAGATAACTAAAGCAAGTTATCTCATAAATTTAATTGTACCATAAACTGCAAAATAAATCTAGCAAGCCTGGGAGGTCATCTCGACTTTTTAGGATCTAGAAGGTATGCAATCACAATCACCTTCCTTACTTCCTATCTCGAGATCTACTAAACCAAACTTGATGAAACTTGCTAAGTGGATAATACACACTTCAATCTAACTATTCTAATTTAAAATATAGCAAATGATTAAGTATATGATGAGAAATAGATTCCACAAAATCATTATAATGAAGATGATGCAATAGTAGATAGTAGATAGAAATGTACTTGAAGAAATGTATCAAAATGTATATGATATGAACATATGATACAAGGGAAGTGTAGTGGACTACACATAGATAATGTGAGCTCAAGGTGTTCTCAAGTTTGTAGCTCAATGCATCTCAGAATGGCTCACTTATCCCGTGACTAAAAGTATGTGTACTTATACTGATAGTTTGAGTTCGAATTTGAATTTTCCCTCACCTAAAAGTGATCCTACACTTTAGGAACATAAATTGATTTGATTCCTTCACCAAATAAGTAGTTGTTTGACTCTCCTAAATCCACAAGATTCCATCTTCTTTTGACATTTACATTTATCCAAGGTAATTATGCCCAAATTGACTAGCATTAGCTCACATGTATGACTTCAAGTGAGAGGAAAAGTAGGATGTGTAGTCCTTGGGCTTTAGCAATTCACTTAGGCTTGCTAAATGTACTAAGATAGAATCTTTAGCAACAGAATGCACTAATGGTAGTAAGTCAGCTACTACATGGAAGGAGTTGCAAAGTGACCTTCAAGTGGATGTTGTGAAGAGGATTACTCCTGCTTTATGGAAACATTACTTCCATTTTCAGTGACCATAAAGATACATCATTCCTCATAAGAAATTATTACATACCATGGATAATGATAAATCAATAGACATGGCAGGCTATGTTTGGGAAAGTTTCACGAGCCACCCCAAATTGGAAAATTGGCATCAACATAAGTCTCTCAATGGCACCCAAGTAATTACCAAGATCATCTTTAATTACTTGGGTGAGGAAATCATTTTTACATTGGCCTATATGATTAATGTGTTGGAAGATTTCCAATACCACCCAAAGCAAGGAACACCAAAGAGAACAATACATGTTCCATCTATTAGTATTGAATCCCAAACATCTAGAAGGATGCATGGGTCATAGATAGCCATTGAATTTGTATCTCTAGAAAGTTAGTGAAAGCTAAAGGATGTACAAAATGGCAAAAAGAATGCACACATTACAATTTTGTTTGAAGCAGAAGAGGTAGTTAGGGCACAAATGGAAGCTTTCACTAGAACATATAGAGACCCTGCAAGAATTTTCCCAACACAAAAGGGACACTCAACCTTCTCTACCACAAAGAAAGGAGGGACTTACTCAAGAGGAATTTGATGTTTGCAAGTGTAGCACCCTCGACTGCTAAGGTAGTAAAGAAAATATACAAGAAGAGAGACAAATAAATAGCTAAGAAATATCATGCAGTCAAACTTTTTGAATCAGAAAAAGAAGAAGAAGAAGTCATTTTGGGTAATGCACCAAACTACCATTTCATCACACCCTTGGAGACACCAACAACATCACCATCTTTCCAAGTTGGATTATTATGATGCACCCTCAAGTGAGGAGCACATCATTAACACCACAATGAACCCCCTGAAAAATCCACCACTGACACAACCATACCCGTTTTCACTTCATTAGCATCCATTCATTCCACAACACTCCACACATGCATAGAGTCACTATTCTTTCCATTTTTATCTAAGGTGCTTTTGAATCATCCAGCACCTCAATCATCTTTCATAGCACCATTCATTCCACCACCATCCATATTTCAAGCACCCACATCATCATCAACAATTTCTTTTATTTTATCTTCAATTCCATCATCCTCATTTCACCATGATCAAATTGCATTCATTCCATCCTCATCCCGACCTACATCCATTCCTATGGTTCCATACTTTGATTTATCATTTCAACAACCATCCATTGTGTCTATAGCTCTCAGAGAAGCAACACACTTCAAAGCCAAATCATGTGATGAGGAAGCAAAATTACCCACTCGGGTATGAGATATAGTCATGCAAGAAGTGCAACACCATTTAGATTTACATTCTCTCCAAGAAACTCTAGTAGAGCAGCAATGCCAACAACCCATGCATGAGGAACTTGTAATTGTCCATGAGATGCAATTGGAGGGAGACGTATTGGAAGAAGATTGCTAGGATGCCTTTCACACTTCTTGAAGTTGAATACCCTAATCAAAAACCTTAAATCCTAGTTAGCAGCTTCATGCCAAGAGCATAAGAATTTCAAAGCACGTATATCTACTAAAGAGCTCAAACTCCATCTCGACTTAAAAGAAAGACAATTTGGGATTGAAAAAGAGGAATATCATAAGAATTATGCTGATTCAAAGAAGGTAGAGAGATAAAACGATGATTTAAGGGAATACTTCTTTGCAGAAACATCTTTTATTCATATTCCCTCTAGTAATACATCTTCATTAGTAGAGATACAAGTCAAAAAGAGCTCATTGAAAGTGAAATCAAAGCTCAACATGCTGAATACATAGACTTTTAGCATGATATGAACCATCAGATCAGCCAAGAGTACAGATAGACGTACAAGACCTACCTATGGAAGCACAAGAAGACAATGAAAAATGATCACTAATAAGAGAGCATGAGGTAGAATTACATATTTAGGCATCAGATAATGAGGACAAAGACTGTAGATTCACTGCTAAATCACAATTCAGATACATAGATTCACCTATACATGAAGAAAGCGAGAACTCTATAGGGAATAGCTTAAGGAAAGAAAGAACATATCATATGTAGGAACTCTCAAATGACTTGAGTTGAAATTTCTATATCCATATCTATTGAAAAGAATGAGAAAAAGCATTGCAAAGACATGGTCTCAAAGTTTCTATCAACATATGGACACATTAGGGTGATTGCACATGTGTATATTAAACACCGGATTGGGATTGAGGCTATCTACACATGTATGCTAAGGCAGATGATGTAGAGAACATAATAAAAAAATGTATAGCAAAGTAAATCCCTACTAAATGTGAAGATTAATTTGTAGGTGGCCTAATATAGTTTTGAAACTCAACCAAGTCCCCACTTATATGAGGTATAATCCCATGTATACTCCATTTGTCTAAAGAAGGTCATGGTTAGGTTACGATCTTATGAGGTTTCAACAAAGAACAATGAAATATTGGCTCAACTAACCATCCATGGCAACCCTGAAAGGCAATGTCATAACCATAGAGTACATATGTGCCACAATAACTTTCTCGCATGATGAGGGAGTTGACATTCTGAACCCTACATGGCAAATGTTAGTGAAGATATTAGAAACCCTTAAAATATACCTCACCACATCTAGCATTGATCCTATGCAAGATATTAACCTCCCATGCCTCCATTATGTGATAAATCCTCTATTTTTATACTTTATCCAAATCCCACTACTCAAATGCCTAAAAGCCTACAACCAAATTCAAATTTCTTGATAGCCACCAAATGGCTACTTTTGAGGAAGCTTTTTATATCTAGTCTTTTGAGAAGTACTCAAAATACTTCTATAAATTACCTAGTGGGCATACTCATATATTTAATGCCATTCAATAGCATATAGCCCACACTAATATGATATTAGCCAGATTTGGACCAAAAGCTTTTGAGTAGTAGAACCATCTCATGTTCCTAGCCAAGAAGTGCCACCAGAGAGACTTAGAGACAAGGGAGAAAGCAAATTACATGTAGGCCATAGCGAGATTCACTGAAGTCTTTTTGAGGATGATAGAGTTTAGGAGGGGGAATTGTTGGCAAATGAGACCAAACGTAGAAAGAATCAAAGGAAAAACATGAAGTAAAGATTGAAGACTAAACGAAGCCCACAAAATTTTTCATTTGGGCCATCAAAAGTATATCAAATCTCTTAGGAAGAGGTTAAGCAATAAATTTTTTTTAGAGTAAAGATAGTTGGGACCAAATGGCACCACCTACCACCCACGCCTTAAATTTGTTCATTTGATGTACATTTTTACCTATTCGAAAAGGTTTCTTGTAATTAAACTCCTTTTTTGCAAAGTCCAAGGAGCCATTGAGCCTCATGGGTGCTTTCGTAACCCTCTATTTTTTTTTTTTGGAGTTTTTAAGATTCATTTTCCTAGTAAGATAGGCCTAAAGCCTTTATTTTTAAGTAAAAACTTTGGGGAAAAGGCCATGTTCAAGAGTATAAAGGACAAAAGACCTAAGTTTGTAAAGACTTTCTCATTCATTTTGAAGATAATTTCGTATGTCTCTCTTCTTGAGCTCTTCTCTTCCATCTCTTTCTTCATTTGGAACTTCCATGGTGTTCTTGAGGTGTCCTCATCTCATACCCACCTAAGGTAATCATTTTTACACTCTTCTTATGTGTATTTTTTTATTCTATGCACTTAAAACTTCATAATTTCGTGAGAAAAGTCTCCATACTATTGAATGGCTTAACATACTTGGATTGGCATTTTAAAATTGATCCATCACAACTTGATGCCACCTAAGTTTTGATTTAGTAGGTCTACAACAATGAATTTTTACAAGCTATGCGAACTAATACTCCTTAATAGCAATATCTGAGACGGGTCTTATTTGTGCCACGGTAATGTTCTTCCACCCATAGATAGATAGATAAATACACACATAGAATAGAAAGAAAGAGAGACGAAATGCAAAAGAAGTGTTCAAATATGTACTACAAACTAACTATCTGAACTAACACTCCTAACTAGCATATATATATATATATATATATATATATATATATATATATATATATATATGTGTGTGTGTGTGTATGTACACACACGTATGTATGCTTTAAACATACACATATATACGTATTTACATTATATATATCTGTGTATATATATATATACACACACACACGCGTATGTATGCTTTCAACATTTCAACTTGTATACGGAATCATAAACTATCCCTCCGCATACATGACTGTAAATGTATACAATCTGACGTACATGTATCCAAAGCCACTAGACGGATGTCCAGGTTCGTTGAATTTTAAAAGGCAACATTAAATGAAAGACAACATTACCGTTTTAGATTTAAAACGCTTAAAATCAGAGAAATCATGTCATTTGCAGGTTCATTATTTTGCGCTCACATTTTCTGCGAGACATCAATATGACATATTCACATTGCACACGCGAGCTTAAAAAAAGTTAGAAGTTACATATGCTTTTGCAGTTGACTTAAATCAGAACGGAAACATAAGTGAAGCCAAACAAAGAAAAGGAAAAGCATACACATGCAGGTCTTACCTTGTTCAGTGAATGAATCTTGTTCAGTAAATCAATTTGCATAAGCATTGGAAGTAATAGAAGATGTATGGAGATGTATGGAGATAGAAGATGTCTTACGAGTGCAAGCAATTAGGTTGATTCCTGAATAACCATCTTACTAATCATTCTTTACAAACAGCGATGGAAAAAAGACTGCTCTAACTAGAAGTTCAAAGCCCCATTGGATATATGATATTTAATGTTTTACTGAATGTACCATCAGACTTCTTATAACAGTTCCATATTTTCATAAGCCTTTTCCTGTAACTATTGCTGTTGATCTTCTTCTTCTTCTTTCCCTTCTCCGCTTCTGACATTTGATATAGCACTAAAGCTTGATAATCTCCACCTAATCCTGCTGTATTTCTGATGCAAATGTGAATGTTTCAATGTCCTTATTACGTGGCCAAGTGACTGTTGGGATTTCTTCTTCTTTCCCTTCTCCGCTTCTGACATTTGATATAGCACTAAAGCTTGATAATCTCCACCTAATCCTGCTGTATTTCTGATGCAAATGTGAAAGTTTCAATGTCCTTATTACGTGGCCAAGTGACTGTTGGAACTGAAGCAGCGGCGGGCGTAACAATACTATGTAATTCATGACGTTCTACGGGATTTAGGGAGCGTATGCTCGTCGTTCCTTCCTCATCATCACTTATTCCACCATATGGACGTATCTCTGCCCCATATTCTGTTCGATTTCTAAGATCACCTTGAGAATGATCGCTATCCTGAGGGCTCACCTGACGTGCTGTTCTCGGTCGCTCCTCATCAACGTGCCCTAATGATATATCGGCGTCGGGCTGTTGTGGAGGCGCCAACGTCCTTTCAGAGGCCGCCTTCTTAATAGTACCTGCGTAGCACAAGAGTCCCAGCCAGACAACTAAGACAACTATCAAAGCCACCAGGTACGCCATATGCCGCCGATCCATCCAATCCTTCAAGCACGATCAAATGGAAAGCAGAATGCTTATGGACATAGAATTATCAACGGCAAAAATGCCCGAGGTCACCATTTATGCACGCACAAGAACATTTCAGGCTTCATGTACCAGGCAGCTGTAGAGGCTCCACGCACTAGCCAAGCAAAGATACTGAAATAGATCATTAAGCGGATAAAACGCTTGATTAACAAAGTCTGCGATAGACAATGAAGAGCATCAAAAGGGGCGTTACTCAGCGGACCTCCGAAGAGATAAGATGCATGCGAACGCGGATTCAACACAGAAAAATGGAACCGATGTACGGCAAGCGGCTTGTTAGGGTCTCTGGAGAGAAAGTCAGAGCGCAAGTATACAGAAATCGATACTCAGAAACAGCGAAGCAGGAGCGCAGGAAGACCATTCTAAATCATACCGCAATTCAAATTTGTCGTACATCACAGAAATCATACGGCATCTAATTTGTCGAACATCACATCCATGCAAGTTTTCATATTAGAAAATCGAGAGAAACTTCATATTAGAAATAAAGGCAAGTGAAATGCTCTTGTGATTCCTCGATGCTCATGAAGGGAAAGGGGGATATGCACAACACAATGTTTTACATGTATCAAAGAATGTTGAGCTTGAGGAGGCATGCATATATATTTGAGGTGCAACTTTCCAAGTTCCACAAGCAAGGGAGATGATCAAGGAGGTAAGTATGAAAGCTTCTCACACAAAATTTAGGAAGCCTAGGAGAGCTAAAAACAGAAATCAAGGACATGATTCATGTTGAAATTGACTTGTATAGTAGTTACCCAATTGAAATAAGTCCAATGTGAAATATGGGAAACTTGGTTATGTGAGGAGAATATGTATCAAACATATGGAGAAGATATCAAACATAATATTGTGTTTATAACATGCATAATAGAGCAATGAAATAATCTTGCAATGGAAAAACTATTGATGGTATGTCTAAGGAAATTAAGCTTCTTACAAAAGGAGTACATTATAAAGTTTAGATGATTATCAATAAGTATGGACAGGAAGATAGTTGAAACATTGGTTGTTTGTCTCATTAGCATGGGACTCCATAAATGGCTAAGTAACTATAATGGAGAGATTCCATAAATGGCTAAGATTCTTTCCTTACACCTGCCACGGTTGGTGGCATGGGGAGAGAGAGAGAGAGAGAGAGAGAGAGAGAGAATTAAACATACGATTTGCTTGGTGGGGGCAGAATGGATTTCATTCTTCTTCTCATAATTGGAGGCCACACGCATCTCCATCATCATGTAAATCCATTCTTCGTCTCAAAAATAACACAATGGAATCTGTGATAGTTCAAAGACTAGCTATCAAGTACAAAGGCAGTGTCTATATGGACAAAATAGGCAAAATCTATGTAGTAATGGAAAACCTTGATTAGATAAATGAGAGAGAAGAATTAGAGGACAAGGAACCTCTAGAAGAACCAACAATGGAGACACTATGACTACCCCACGAGGAAAGTCAATGGTCACTCAGGTGTTAAGAGGAGACCTGATACCCCAAGATGACTATCTAGTGGATGTGTACTTGGTGAATGGATCTGCCCTACTATTACAAACTCATTCACCTACACAAGGAGAAGGCATCACCCTAGCTACTATATACGAATTGAGGGATCCTGAAGATTAGTCTAGATTTACCTACCTAGACCATAATCAAATGAGACATTGGCCAGTGGACGATGTGGATAGATCCAGGCTAAAGTACATTGGATTGCCTGTATTCCCTCCTCGAGAACAGGCAAGTACCTCACAAAACCTATTTGGACCTCACCAAGGTACACAAAACTTGGCATTGGGACAAACCACTCAACAAAGTGTCCCCATTAGACCTCATGTTTAGTTTGTTATGCTAAGAGTTAATCCTAATAGTCAAAGTAGCCAAGGAATGGGAATTAGGAATAGGACAACTTTTATGCCAAGACCATATCAAGGTGTAGGACTAGGAGTGCATCCAATACGATTGGAAGTAATTCCCATCATTATTCAACCCCCAAAGCCAAGTAGAAGATTAAGGCCAATCCAAGTGACTAAGTGTATGTGAAATCATTATGACGACATAGGGGAGCCTTATGACCACATCATGGATTTCAAACAAGTGTTGCGAGCAGAGAAAGTGGATGACTTTTTTGTGTAGTACAAATCCTTTGGGCTAACCCTCATAGGGACATCCCTGACTTGGTTCCAACCACTTGACCCGAATTGTTTTGGCAAAATTGAACAATTCTTCTAGGAATTCATTGGAGAATTCATCAAAAGAGGAATTAAGCACAATTCGTTGTCTTTGATCCATATTTTAGACAGACCCCTAACGAGACAGTAAAGAATGTAGCCAAAAGATTTAATCAGGATGTAGACCGATGTGGAGTGACTAAGAGATCTTCATAGCAAAAGATGGTGTCCTTGTTTTAGATGGTCTAATTAATGGGACATTAAGAAATTTGGTATATATGAAATGATTGCGAACACTCATTGAATGTCTTCAAGAGTGCAGAGACTTAGAAGACAACTTAGCGGACGACTTAAAGATCACACAAAATTCCACTGAATTGGAGGACACAAGGAGCAATGCGACTTCTAGTACGAGCAATGTAGAGGAATTGGCAGAATAAGTAGCCAAGAAATTGGGAGTGCAGGGAGAGAGGAACTACGAGAATGCCCCCATGAGAGTGCAAATGCTAAGAAGGTGCATACATTGTGGTGGAGATCACCCACCCCATGTTTGCTCATGAGGAGGCTTAGTGCCACCATAGCCTTATCCATTCAATAGGCAAGTGACCCAAGGACCTAACATGTACTGTCATCTTAACCAAAAGTACACCAATCATAATATTGAGAATTGCCCCTTTAACAGACAACCAAGACTAGTTGTACCATCTCAGTATAGACTTTATGGATATCCTCCTAAGGGACAAGGCAGAGAAGTTCCAAGGTATAACCCATACCTAGGACCACAGGTAGCATCAAGATCATATGAGCATGGAGGATATGGTCAACCACAACTAGTGTTAGGGAAGCAACCACCACACCCACATAACATAGTACCAATGAAGTACACTCAACTAGAGGAAAACCTAGAAAGAACCATAGTGCCATCAACACCCTTGACCAATACAAAAACTATAAATCAAGGTTTTGATCAGAGCCAAGGAGAATATTTCCCTTATGACACAAGCTTGATAGGATACGATCAGGCCTTCGGGTACCAATACTACCATTATGAGGTTTATGAAAACTCGTATGGGCATGAGTATGTTAATCTCATGTACACCGCACCACGGGCCCTTGTTCCTAGCAAGCCACCCACTAGGCCACCTGCCCCAAGGGGACCATGCTATAGATGTTGAGAAGATCATTTCATAAGGGAACACACGTTTCCCTACAACCCACCACTCACCCATGTGTTGGAATGCTATTGCAATAAATGTGGCAAAGAACATCAATTTAGAGATTGCCCTAAGAACCCCAACTAGGCCCCTCCTACTATGCATATCAATGTGGTTGAAGTAATTGAATCATCTAGAAGTGATAAGGAGTACACAATGCCACTGAAGGCTATTACTCGAGCCCAAGCCAAGGAGAATATGGTAAAGGAAGCATTGTACAAGCCTGAGATGGAGGTAAAATTAGAACCTAAATCTCAAGTAGTTGAGGACTCACAAGAACTAGGAGAGATCGACATGACCAAAAAACTCAAAGGTGGAAAGCAAGGCAAGAAAAACTTAAAAAAAATGGATCAAAAAGAAGATGGAGGAAGAAGAAATTAAACCTTGAAAGAAACAATGAAAAATAGTACTCAAGAAACAGAGAAAAAATCTCATCAAGAAGCCAAGGAATCTAAGCCTATGTTGGCAAGATCAAGCCAAGGAATCTAGTAGATCCCATGTTGGAAGACCTAATCATGTGGTTGAAAACCTATCAGACTAGAAAAGAGACAGGATCCAGCATAGAGCAACATGAAAGGAGTTATCCTAGAGGAGACTTGGAGAAGGAAAGATTGGAAATATGAAAAAAATTGATCGAGATCTAGGTTTCATTTATTCGATTGAATGATTAAAAAATACCGAATATCTTCATTTTATTTGTGGTTGTCCGAATAAACACCGAAAAAAAACAGAGAAGGATAAACTTTTGATCGATAACTTTTTTGAACAAAAATTTTTTGATCGAAAAACTTTTCCATCAAAAGCTCTTTCAATCAAAAACCTATTTCTAATAAAAAAAAATATACATTCTTACATTCGATCGAAAATGTCATTTCGCACATGCTTGTTTGAGCGTCTATAGAGCTCTAATCCTACCATAAAGTCTTTTCTTCAAAGCTAAAATTAGTGTTTTTGTTTTGCATATTTGAAAGTACCACTACAATAGATCGATGGTATATCGAGGTTTTTACCGAGGGAAATGAACGCGGATTTATTTGCCGCGACGCCGGTGTAAAGGTCGGTATGCGCGTCGGTACCAAAACGCCGGTATAAGTGTCGGTATAAGCGTCACTATAAGCATCGGTATATGCATCGGTAATACCGGTGCCCATACCAAGGCTTCTGCTGGACGTACTGTCGCGTATATCGTCGGCTGCTAGGTGTACCGACGCTTATTCCGATGACATTACTGGGAGTACCGTCGCGTATACCGACGACCATACCTGCAAAATTTCTTTTGGGTAGAGTGTGTTGTCTTTTGTTATAGCAACATTACCATGATGTTTCTTAACAAAAGGCAATACACTCTGCCCAAAAAAAACTGACTACATGTGATGTGTACTCTAATGTCAACCAAAATATGATTTCATGAAACAGAGTATTATTGGACACAAAAGAGATAATCAGAATGAACCATGAACCATGTACAAAAGAAGTTATATATTTCAATAATGAAGCATGTACAAGAGTGTGGCAAACCACTGTCATATATGACGCTTTTATAAAATGTGGCAAAGCAATGCATTGCCATATGAAAATCAAATACAAAATTTTGGTGTTCCACTACCATACACATGCAAAGAACGTTCCATATCAACAGTCCTGCAACAAAGAACATTAATGGAATGAGATAAATTCACATGAAAATTACAAACGAGTAAAAACCAAGTTTATAAATTAATTACCTCATCGCAAATGCTCCCATGAAACGACCGCACCGCGTCCCTCCAAGTCCTCCAATAGTGCAATCAACCCATGACGATATCCGTAAGACTCCTCTGTTCGTGTTGGAGGATGACCCATTGCCAGCTCCTGAAACAAATATACAAAAGATTAGAGGAACATACATGAGAAATTTAACACAAATAAATTTAATAAATGAAATGGTACTTACAATCTCATGACGCATCGTGTCATATCCACCGCTGCCCAAATGTGACGGTCCAACCGTATCTAAACGTGTGGCTACGGCATCTCGCTGCTGGCGATATCGGTCAGGAGTCTGCTTCTGCTCGTCACGAATCACGTCCCACTCCTCAGCATCTAACCATACAGGCTTTGGTAAGCGTGCTCTGAAAGCATCACGAGCCTCAGGTCGTCGATGGGACATAACCTCATGTGCGGTGTGCAGAATCCACTCTGAACTGACAAGAGACTTTACATCGGCTAGTCGGAACTCCTGATAAATCGTCTATGTGATATAATTCTTCTGATCTTTATCCTGCTCACTCCATTTCAGCATGATAGAGTGTCCAAACTGGATGGAGCAAAGCTTTCGTATGCGTGCATGCATTGCTTTGCCAACCGCATCCATCACCGGAGCTCCATCTCGGATACTATACACCTTGGAGTCATCATGGTCATGAGCACCCCAAGGTGTACATGGTGTTCCACGTGGCGTACTGCATGGTGTACCTACATCTAAGGTACTAGTCCTAGGAGTAGAAGCGGGCGACACAACGTCTGTCACACTACCTCCACAACAACTGCCTCCTCCACCTCCAGACCTACTTGTAGATCCACTCCTAGAGCCTCCTGCTCCAGAGCATGACCTCGATCTACGAGATGGGCCAGAACTTGTATTGCGCTGAGGTGTCGAACGCACATGTCTACTAGTAGACCCAGTAGGAGATGGCTGAAAAGATGGTCGTGGTGGATTCACAAAGCTAGGAGACATACCTCCTACGGGAGTAGCACCACCCACAGGAGTGACACCAGCAGGAGTGACACCGGCGGGAGTGACTCGACGGGAGTGAGGCCAGCAGGAGTGAGGCCGGCAGGAGTAAGGCCGCCAGGAGTGAGGCCGGGAGGAGTGCTACCACGAGCGATCCAATATTGTGATGTAGCGGCCATATACACGGGAGGAACCTGAGAGATGAACTCCAAAAACTGCTCCTCTGTCATGGAATGTGGAGCGACTAGAGGACTGTCTCCCATCGTGCTCTGTAATAAAAAAAACTCAAATAATTAGCATGCGATAATAAAAGTAATATAGAGAATAAACAAAAAAAACAAAAATTAGTACGTACAAGTGTTTTATTCAAAAGTCCTCTAGTCTAGCATCCTCTTGAAGATCCGATGCACCGAGAATATCTATCTCTATATTGATGGCTTCTAAATAGCTTGCTATGCTGGTTTCTTCCCGATCATCGTCTATTGCTTCATCTTCTCGAACAATGACCTCTTCTTCAAAGACCTCTTCTTCTCGAACAACAATCTCTTCCTCCTCGACTATCGAATGAATCTCTGAATCCACTAGAGATGGACTTTCTTCTACATCTATGTTCTCAAAAGTTTGTCTAATATGTGGAGCGACTTGTAAAACAAATAGACACTCTGGTTCTTTTGAATCTGGTATAAAAGCAACTTGCTCACAGTGTTCGGGAAGTACAAATGTATCCCTTTCATCTGTCCATAATCTTGTGGAGTCGAATTGAAGCAAACCGCTTTTATCCCGTCTCACTATTGCGTTTCTTCCAGAGGTGACTACTTTGAACCATTTCACATCAAAAACAAAGTAATCAAACTTTCTGAAAGATAGTTTCAAGATGTCTTGAATCACACCACAATAATCTAGCTTGGCTTCTAGAGCATTATCATCTCTTGCACTCACTCTACTTTTTTGCAAAAAATTCACCATCACTCCACTATCAAAAGTAGACCTATTTTGATCGATTCCTGCGACTCGAAAGTGTCGTCCATGAGACCATAATGCACCGTATTTAATATACTCCCAATCACATCCTTTTGCGAGTTCTTCTTCTTCTTCAGAGATATCTTCACCCGCTGCTTTTGCTTGTGAAACCACTGTATCTAGCCATCTGCTCGTTGGAAAAGGTGGAAGAGATCGAAGACTTTCTGGAAGAGGCAAAAATTGAGTGGAACGATTTCTTTGAAACTGAGCTCTTTCCTTTGCGTTAGTTTCCTTGGCAAGCTCATACCTTTCTAACCACTTCTGCATAGGCTCAGAGTTAACTATGCAAAACTTCATTGCCTTCTCTCTGAAAGCTGTATCCATTTTTCTTTGCAATCCTTTACCTTGTGGTTCATCGCCTACGAGACGAACATCTTCATCGTCGCTCCATAAGCGAGGCATTTCGGGATCTGACATATGTTGAAACTCGGTTATGAATACAAGAGATTATTGTACAAGCCATCCCTCTGCCATGCTACCCTCTGGACGTGCTCTCTATCGAACAAACCCTTTTAATGTCTTCATAAAGCGCTCTAAGAAGAACATCCATCGACTATGGACAGTTCCTGCTGTTGCAACTTCATCTACCACATGAACCAATAAATGAAGTTGAATAGTGAGAATACTTGTGGGAAAGTATTTCTCTACCATACAAACAGCCTCGATAGCATTGAGTTTTGCACTCTCTATGCTATCTCTATTTATCTCTTTAGAAGATATCCACCGTACTAAAGAACTAATTTTATAAATGGTTCTTCGTACATCCTTTGAAAGACAATCTTTTAGGGCTACGGAGCACAAACTGTAAAAACTTGTGCCAATCATGAGACTTGAGTCCTGCAAGATCGTCGTTTCGTGTGAAAGCAGTCTTTAGACACCTCATGCATCCAGTAGGTGTTCGAAACTCTGAAACTATTTTCTTCACTTGTTGCTCTTCCATCGTGCAAAGCACCCAAGGAGCTTTTGGTAACGATACTGTTCCGTTGGGATTAGTAATTGCCCACAACTCTCGCATACGACCTCGCTCTTCTAAGTCCTCCCTTTGTGCTTTGCTTTCTTTCTTTCCGATCAAAGTTTTCCAAAGAATCTCTCCCACATTCTTAAAAATATGCATTGGGTCCACCAAATGATTGATCAACAATTCACTCCAATAAGGGAGTTCATGAAAAATGGACAATCGTTTCATGCCAGCAACTGGATTTTCTGAATCCCACAGTTGTTTCCAATCCCTAGCTTTCATTTGGTGTTGCGCTTGTCGACCAATTTTTCCTTCATGTAAAACATGTCCATTAGGCAAATATCTATGATGTCCTTCATAGATAGTTTTATGTAGTGCTTTGGAATAGCGTGCTTCGAGTCGTGGTCCGCATAAAGGACAAGCATGGTAACCCGAAATCGATAAACCTGAACATTCACCATAACCAGGCCAATCATGCATTGTCCACATAAGTATGCCTTGCACTCGCACGTCTCGTCTTCTTATAGGTTGAGACATGTCATGCACAGTAATCCCATCCCATAAAATGCGCAGTTCTTCCACAGGTGGTGCAAGATATACATCCATGTTTCTTACCTTATACTTACCTGGTACAATAAGAGCTAATAATAAATGACCTTTCTTTGTGGCCAACCATGGTGGGATATTATAATTGACCAAACATACAGGCCATGTGCTCCATGAAGAACTGCATAATCCAAATGGATTCACTCCATCCTAAAACCCTAATCATATTTTATATATATATTTATTTATATATTCAGATTTTTTTTCTTATTTTTCTCTATATTTTTTCTTAATATACATATAATTGAGTTATATGTATGCCTAAACCCTAAAACCCTAATCTTAAATATCTAGACCTAAAATATGTATATTTTTGTATGCATGTGTATCTACATGTATATATGTATTATATGTGTATGTGTATGTGTGTATATATGTTATGTAGGTGTTAAAACCCTAAAACCCTAATCTTAAAGATTTAGACCTAAAATATGTATATTTTTGTATGCATGTGTATCTACATGTATGTATGTATTATATGTATATGTGTCTTTGTGTATATATGTTATGTAGGTATTAAAACCCTAAAACCCTAGTCAGAAAGACTTAGACTTAAATCTGAAATACTAAAACCTAAATACTTAAACACCTATAAAAATCTAAACCCGTAATCCTAAAACCCTAATCATATTTTATATATTTATTTATTTATATATTCATATTTTTTTCTTATTTTTCTCTATATTTTTTCTTAATATAAATATAATTGAGTTATATGTATGCCTAAACCCTAAAACCCTAATCTTAAATATCTAGACCTAAAATATGTATATTTTTGTATGCATGTGTATCTACATGTATATATGTATTATCTGTGTATGTGTATGTGTGTATATATGTTATGTAGGTGTTAAAACCCTAA
>CM035420.1:152054031-152066531 GCA_020310875.1 Ceratopteris richardii | reverse complement strand
CATAGTCCTGTTGCTTTACCTCTTGCACTTGCACTTGTACAAAACTTGAATACTTAACTTCATCAACTTGACATACTTTCAAGGTTGAATTAAACTTCTAAATACACATTCTAGTTTGCAAAAGAAATTATGGTCATCTGTAGTAAAGGATGATAACTTCACCGTAGGCTATCACTTAAGAACCCTTTACATTATGCACAGAGAATCGATTCTAGCATGATCAAGAAATATGCACTATAAACTCATGACTGTAACTAACATTCATACAATCATGGAAACACTTAGATTTCTCACACAAAGAGAATTGACTCTACTCTATTCCACAAATATGTGTTTACTATTAGAGACGATATGTACAAAATGGTATGGCCTTCTTCTACTCATAGCCATCAAAAGTTCTCCTACTCTAAGTAACTTTCCATCGGTATCTCTCTTGGAACTATCTTTGCTACCTCTCTCAGGACTTATACTCCAAGTTCTCTACTCTCTCATGTGTGTCACACTAGCTCTCAACCTCTGCACTCCCCTTCTCTCTTTTCTTTGTTCTACTTGCTTTATTTATAGTCGGTTAGTATGTACTACATTCTATATTTTGGCACAATCTATTCCTTCTTCATTCTTCACTTCATTATCCACTTTATTATCCATACCCTTGCTTCGTTCAAGCAAGCATTTATACAAGACTACTCTACATGCTCGTAAATTAAGGATTGTGGAATCTCTAGGATTTTGATTGATTCTCTAGTTTACACAAAACTACAGTTATGAGTTTGTTCTGTCTCATGGACATGGGTTTTCTATACATTTGTCTTTTGGTTCTTGATTCTTCTTTTTATTGTTGATGCCTTCTTATCTTCATGTCTAATTAGTGAGTGAAGCCCCAACACTCGATGCAAAAGGAGAATGGACCGCAATCAAGTTTACACATGAACTGATAAAAGAAGTGTTTGGATGGACCAAAGATGGTATCACCCACATGAAGGAAGAAAGAAATGGAGCCAAAAAAAGGACCTTTTTGGAGATCAAACAAATTTTATATAATTGAAGAAGTAGTTCCTTTGGTACACCAACACTTTTGCTTTCCAAATATGCATCACTATCCTACACCTCAAAATATTGGAGTCCAACTTTTGTCTCATGCTATCAAGCAAGTCCACAACCAGATAAACTTAGCACCCTACATTTAGGAACAATTATTTGAAGCGAAGAAACAATGGGGCCACAAAAAAATTCTCAATGGACGTGTGGCATTGAAGGTATTGATCTACCATGCATTGAAAATCAGGGAATATCTCCAAGAAATGCCTTCTTCAATGGAGATGGCAAAATATGAAAAAATTGCTGCAGTACCTAAGAAGAGAAAAAATGTGAACATTACAAAAGAAGCAGGTACAAGCTCACAACCTTTAATGCGAGGAGAAAAACGATTGAGGGAAACAACTATTAAAGAAGAAACAACTCCAAATGTGAAGAGGATGCACATCCTCCCAAGAACCCAATTAGACAAGCCTACACCAATCACAGAGATAAAATTACAAGAAGCTATGGAAAAGACCCATGAATTCATGGAAGGACAAGTTAATTTGCCGGTACAAGATCATCATTACCTCCAAGTAAAGGCGACATCTCATAATCAACTAAGCAAAAAATTAACAAAGTTTCATAGATATAGGGAATTGGGGCTAATTAATTCAGGCTCATCATCCAAATCCCAAGAAGACAATGACCACTCAATAATTAACATGGACATCCACACCGAAACAAACAACAAAGGCGGTTGGGAAGAATTAAATCAAATCATGAACCAACACGAAATGGATAGCAAGGAGCAAAATCAAGAAAAACCTACTAGATTGGAGAAAGAATCAAAGGAGGAGCAACAAAAAGAAGGTGTATACACTGTCCAAATAAACAAAACAACAAAGCTTCAGTTCATAGAAACTCACATTGAAAGTCAACCTATTATGAAGCATCCCAAGGAAGAGTGTGTTGAAGAAGAAATTATTGAACAAGAACCAATTACGTCCATCCGAGTGGTGGCAGAGCCATCACCTATGGATGTCACCCTTCATGGAAGCACAAAGAAGAGCATTAAAGCAAAGGAAGATGAACTTGAGGTCCATCCACACATCTGACAAACTTTTAATGAAGTATTGCATATTGAGAAAGGCAAGGATGTAAAAACAGGGGAAGAATTGATTATACCGCAAACATGGTTGAACATGGATGTGGCCCAACTAAAACCAATGGTGAAAAAAATGATACAAATGGCCATGGACACACAACAACATTTAGTGGAAGTAGATAAGGAATATTATCAAGCACTCATCAACAAGAACAGATTCAAGATATTACGAAAGGAGTTGTCTGCACGATTCATGCAGTCCCAACAGGCAATTATAAAGAAAGAGGAAGAACTTAAAGAAACCAAGGAGAAGTGCAACCAGCTCAATGAGGAAAACGAGCAGTTGAAGCAGCAACTCCAAGAAACCACACAAAAGTATGAGGCAAATGAAACAAAAAAGGTATGATTGCTAAACCGTAGCAAAATTCTAGAAACACAAATCCGAATATATATGGATGAAGTAGATACGCTTAGAGGCAAAAAAAAAGAATTAATGACTTCAATCTTACTCAATCAATCAATCAAAGTACCTTCAAATACCCAACCAGGTACGGTAGAACTCAAAGCTCAACTTGAAAAGTATGTGTACCAACTCAAGGAGGATCAAGATTTACATGAACAATGGGAAAGAAAATACATGCATGATACCAACAAACTATGGAATAAATGGAAGGTTATAGAATCAAAGATTTTGGAACATTTCAAAGAGGATGCAGAATAATTGGTGCATGCCTTGTCCAAAGTAATGAACACCTAAAGGCAACTAGAACAAATAAGAGACAAATATGAACTCATCAAAAGTTTACAGGATCAGATTCCAAAGAACGACAATATGGGGACACCAATAGTTTCGAGCTCGCAAACGGCTACTGTGGAGAATGAGGTATGTCCTCTTTCTCCCCATCAATAACTCACCTATACATATGGCAGAGGATGCACCACATGTTGATCAAGATACACACAATATTGTAGAAATAAGCAAAAACTAGTCAACCCTACTAGTGTCCCAACTTACCGCACAATTTGAAGATACAGTAGTCAAAGTCATGAAGGAAGCAGAAATTAAGAGAAAAATTTATAACAAATTCTCAAGCCATTTAATATACCATATGGGTTGCTTAAAGAAGAAACCAGTCAATACAACAAAAGAACAATGTAGAAAGAACAAGATCAACAATTAAACTTTAGAGAACATACTTTTTCATGTACACAAGCACAATTTGATAAAGCTGATCCGATTTGGAGGCAAAAATTTTTGGAGAAAAATCCTACTTTGCAGGTGCATTGGGAGGACATACCATACTTACTTCAAGTTAATCCTTCCTTTTGTCTGGTCCCATGTAGAAGACCATGGGTGCAATTTTGGGAGGCATAGCACCATGGCAGTATTAATAATCAGTGGCTGAATTACCCACTTCTACTAAGCCCACCACATAATTACCTGCCCACCAAAGATTAAATGGTGTGCACAATAGAATTTTGGCTCTCGAAATATGCTACAATTCCAAACTTAGCCATTAAGATGAACAATAAAGTGTTGAGCATGCTTCTTATAGTTTTGAAAGTCTTCAAGCATGTGGCATACTTATTTTTAAATTACATCAGCATTAACCAAGGCACATATGCTTTGATTTTTTATCTTTTTGTTATGCCTAGTCGACTTACAATAATGGCAATATATTTGAGATTAATGTTTCTACCAAGCCCCTTCATGCAAATGTTTGAAGAAGCATTCTTTATAGGCATTTTTTAAATGTATTTTGAAATCTTTTTGAAAATGTCTTCAAACTTAAATGCTCGACTAGTGTCATATCAGCTAAGCTTTTTTGCAAGTCATAGACAGGCACCAAATGGCGGTTTTAAATTGGCTCAATGGAAAGAGTTAATGATATGTGAAGCCAACCTATTGAATCAAAAAGAGCAAACTGATATCCAGACCTATTCATGTCCCCATTCAAATCCCGTCAGGGACGACAGAGTTCAGGAGGAGGGATGTGTGGAGGGAGAACCCAATAAATGAAGAAGAAAAAGAAAATCAAAACACCAAACACTTCAATAAAAGACTCAACCACTACCCAAAGCCCCGCAGGGGCATGCATCAGGCTTCAACAAAAAACAAGAAGGACTCAATGAATGCAAAGAAAGAAATAAAAGGTCAGCCATTGGGATGCTAAACTCTAGTGAAATGTGATTACGGGAAGAAATCTAATGAAAGGTGATTAAAATTTTTTCACTTTTGTTACTCAGTGCAGATGATGAAAAGAAGTTAAACAAGATCCTTCCAACAACTAGAGGCCAAAGCATAATAGCAAAGAATGAACAATATCAATTTCATTCTAGCCACTGGGTGCGCACAGTAGAAAGAAATTAGCAAGATAAAGATGATACATCGGGCCCCAATTTATGATCAGTTCCTTGACCACTAGACAATAATTAAAGAAGTATACACTGTCTCTGAACCTTTGAGGCCTCCATAGGTGTTGGTGATGCACCACTACAAATATGCAATCAAGACAATCACAAACTAGATTTGACTAGACAATAAGCATAGCTATCAAGGGATGACAGAGACAAAGAGGGGGAAAGTGTTGGTGATGCACCACTACAAATATGCAATCAAGACAATCACAAACTAGATTTGACAAGACAATAAGCATAGCTATCAAGGGATGACAGAGACAAAGAAGCAAAGAAAAGCAGGCCCCAAAAATTTTCAAATTTAGGCATAATTTTTCTTCTTCAAATTTCTATGAAAGACATCATGAGCCATGTAGATGCACTAGAGGAGTCTTCTAGATGCATAAATCCCAAATATTGTAACATAATCCTAATAAAATTGTAGGAATTTAGTGTTTTTTAATAAAAGTGCCGGTCACTTGTGTGAAAGGACCATTTTTAGGGCACATGTATATAAGTCACTTGATGACTCTTTGTAAGAACTTTTTGCCATTGTGAGTAATCAAGCTGAAATGTCAAATTTGCTTCTTCTCTACTGAGTATTGTCTTCTCTAAGAGCTTGTGTGTGTGTTTGATGCTTGAAATGTTTGTTTAGGACTATTGTTTACCCCTCTCCATTAGGTTTTAGCTACTTGAGTGCATGTGTGAAGCTTGGTGAGCTGTGGAGGAGAAATAGTGTTTCCTACAATTCACTATTTTTCTCATAACATGAAGCATGTTTGTCAGATTAGGCTAAGATTACTATCTAAATGCGTCTCGTCAAGAGCTTTGAAATGCAGCCACTAGTGACCATATTTGAAGTTTGAAGCTGATAGAAAAGTCCTAATTTGTGCTTACTATTATTGCAAGTATTGCGACATGCATTTTCAGAAATATAAGAGACTTGAAGGATAGATACACCCATTATTCATTCACTGTTAGCACTTCCACTTCATTTTCCATCATGTGTGCACATGTCTTCATACACGATATGTCTAATTTCACGGATGATAATTAAATGTGTATTAATCCACCACTATATGTGTTTGTGGGTAATTGAGGTATAGTCTCTGTAGCACAAACCCCTAAGGCTTATGACTTAGTTATAGAGCATCTCTTCCTCCCCATTGTAAAGCTCCCATGCTAGAGTATAATATCCACCAAGAGACTGAGTGTGTACAATATATACCAAAGGTACAAGGGGTGCATGTCATTCTTCCATGTTTCTTTCATGTGGACACTTTATAAGGCTCGTCACATGGCTTGTGATTCAATTGAAGCCTGCCCTTCACCTACAAGTCAAGGTGGCACTTGGGAGAAGCTTCTCCCAAATCTAAGGCTATCATATCTTAGGATAATTATTCCTAAGGGGAAAAAGCCTTCAATTGAGACTTCAATTGATAAACTCCCAAGGGTTAAAACCAAGAATTTGAACTCCAACTTCAAGGGTCTAACCCATTTCAATAGATAAGGATAAATGCCATTATCCAAGGTTCTAACCCAAGGGTTATATAAAATTCTTCCCCCCTTGAACATTTTCATTCTTGAAAATGTGTGTTGGTATATTATGTGGAGTATTCCCCTATGCACCATGATCTAATTCATCGATCATGGAATTACTCTAAAAAAGATTGGCCTTGTTCCTAGCTTAAAGTTGGAAAGGAGGGAAATCTTTTATTAATGGACGTTAATCATTACCAAGTGGCACTTTCTTTTTTTCCATCCCTCCATTAAACTAAGAACTCTTTATATAAAATATTCCTAGTCTTTTTATCCTGAGTGCATAGTATCTTCTCTGGTTCATGAGAGATGTTATGAAGGGAAATGGGTTGGACTATTGTATCTAAAGATACAAGATTATCTTGTTCAACTAGTTTTTTTTTTTTAAATCTACTTACATGAAACACTTGGTGAAGTAAAAAATTGTGTGATAGTTCCAACTCATAAGCCAAAGTTCCTATCTTTTTGAGAATATTGAAAGGGTAAAAAATTATTGGGAAACATTTAGGACGTAGTCTTGTTTTCAATGTTTCATATTCTTGGGAACTTTTAGATAGAACTGTTCTACAACTTGAAAGAGAATGTCTCACCTCTGCAGGCCACTAAATGCTTTAGCTCTATCTTGGGCTTTTCTTAGGTTTTCCTTAGCTACTTTCAGCTTAAATTTCATATCTTCCAAGAAATCGTTAACTGCTTGGAATTTTCCATGATTGAACAAAGATGATGAGACATATGGAACTAGATTCATATTATAAACATTATTTACATCAGTTGGAAGTATCATATAAACTTTTGCTTTTTGGGTATTTACAAGTTTCTTTAGTTCCATGCTTAAAATCAAGGGGTTATTGGTCACATCATGTTCCCCTTCACTCAGGTAACATATTCCATTCCTTTAAAATTCCAAAGTATTCAAAAAATAACTTCTTTTGAGTGTTTTGCCTAAGACCCAAAACCAGTCCCTACCCAACATCACAACAGTTCTTTCCATGTGCATGATCAGGAATTCAAGTTTATCTGTATATCCTTAGAAATCGATTTCTAGATCAGAGATCAAAGTGTCCCAAACCTTCTTGTCTTGTCCTTGCATCATGGACACTATATACTAATGTGGAGACTTTTGCTGGGGTAACTTTAGTCTCTTTGCTAGTGAGTAGTTTAGAAAATTATGGATGGTCGAGTCATCTATCATGACTCTGGCCTTTTCCCCTCTTATACATGCATGAAGTTTGACTAATTCATGTGGTACCAATTGATTTCGGACCCAGATGGAGTTAGGAAAAAAACATTGATCCGTGTAGTCTTTGTGACTTTCACTTTTTTCCAAACCTTTCTCTTTTCAAGATTCAAAGTTTGGACTAAGTGAACTCTTGCCTTTTGATTTCACTTTTTGATTATTGGTGGCTTTCTTTTTTCTCTTTTTTGTATATTTTTTGCTAATATGTCCTTGGTTTAGGCACTTGATTGCAAATATTTTCATTCTTTGCTTTCTCCTAGACTTCAGGGTCAAGTCTTGACCATGAAATCGAGGAGTCTTGAAGTGTTATTAGGAGTCTTGAAGTCTTCTTATTTGAAAGTGCCTAACTTTTGTTTACTTCTTTTAAAATTTTCATTTTTTTTGACAAGGATAAGTGTTTATGTTCCAATTTTAGCATGATCTTCATAGATTTGTGCTAACTTTACAGCATCTTCTAAAGTTTTAGGAGCACTTCTCTTCACTTCATGTTTGATTTTCTTGTCAAGGCCACAGATGAAGCCTGTAACTTGATGGAAGTCATCTAGGTTTTGAAGTTTGAGTACTATTTCTTGATCATAAGAAATATACAAGAAGAGGGGACTTCCTTGTTGAAAGACCTTGTCCCAATCTTCCCAGTTTCACTCATCCTAATTTTCTTGTAGGAACTCGTTTTTAAAGAGTTCCTCAAATTGGTTCCAAGTTTTAGGAATCCTTTGAGATTCCTTTAGGATCATACATCATTTATAAGCATTAGGCCCAATGGAAAAAATTGTTTATGAGACTTTCTTGGATTTAGGGGTGTTTTTCAATTTATGTAATTCTTGCCACTTTTCCAAAAAGGTCAAGACTACATCTTTGTTTTGGTTTTTGTCTTCCCTTGAAAATTGAGGTGGTTTCAAGTCTTTTGCAAATGAAAGATTTGTAGATCTAATGGAAGTATGTAGAGGGTTTGTGGTTGATTCCTCAATTCTATTCTTAAGAGATAAGTTACTTTGGATGGGTAAAAGAGCATTCAATCCTTTACTCATTATCAGGTTCCTTGGTTTAATTGGTAAGGAACCCATTTGGGTAGGTAGGGGTAAAGTTGGACATAGCATATTGAAGATATAATCCATCTTCCCTTTCACTTGTTGAGTGAAGTGCATAGGGTCCCCATCTTGATTTGGATCTTATTAATGATGAACATATCCACTTGGATATCATTCATCTTCTCATCTAACCTATTTATTTCTTTATAAATGTTAACTTTGTGTCTTTCCTGTTCTCCTACTTCAGGAAGACCTAGAGTATATTCTACCTATCCAAACCCTTCTTGCATTGCATAATCTACTTCTTTTCTAGGTATGTCTAACAACATGTTGCTAGTGTAATAATACCCCTCCATTGAATACTTTGGAGATCAACTTAAACAAAAAAAAATGTCATTCCTAATTTCAAAGCAAGAAGAGATGAGAAAAAACTACATACTTCCTTGATTTTCTTTGAGATTTCCTTCCAGTTGTAGGTTAGTTGGGGGTGCCTTAGATAATTTTCTACTCCACTCATCCTTCTAGGATCAACCTTGATGTGTTTCAAACTTTTCTTCACCTGCGAATCTTTGAAATCTTCACACTTGTTGTTGAGAAGAAGAGTGGGTAGAAAGTGAAAGAACACCTTCTTTGAGACTCCTTTTGGAAAGAGTATCATATTGGGAAGAACTTGAAAAACTCTTCACTAGCAGTTCGAGGTATGGACTTCATTTCCCCAAAAATTTGGGGAAAAAGGATTTGGTTACGAACTTCAAGAAGCTATTCAAGTTGCCTTTTGACTCTCAGGTTTGCGTCTCCAATTGTGTAGAGATGTGGGCTAGATTTGAATTTTGCCACGAGCTCCCTTTGGCAAGGGACTTATCCCATAAATGATGGCAAGGGAGGACTTGAGGGTATAAGAAGAGGGGCTTCTCTTTGCTCCTTGCAACTCAAAAGAGAGAGAAATAATGTGGCTCTCTCTCTCTCTCTCTCTCTCTCTCTCTCTCTCTCTCTCTCTCTCTCTCTCTCTCTCTCTGTAGCCATCCTTCAGACTAGAAGAGTTGGGGCATGCCTTCTTCCAATTGCCCATCAGTTGGGGGGAGGTTGCCTCCTTGGAGGGGGATCCTATGGACCCTCCTTGCTGCTCCCTCACGATAGCTTATGGTTGATGCCTTTGGGAGGGAATAAATGAATGATGCCTTTGTGTTGTTGATCATTTTTTGCAGAGATTAATACACATGTGGCATAAAATTCAAGGAAAATCTATGTGCATAAAATTTCGAGGCAGATATACATATAGTGATGCCATAGAAATTCCAAAAATTATCCTAGAGAGACAAGCTTAAAATCTCCAAGGTGATATCTCCTACACAAAAATCAAGAAATTGAAAAAACCAAGGCTCTGATTACCACTATTGTAAAGCTTACATGCTAGAGTATAATATACAACAGGAGAGTGAGTGAGTACATATCCACCCATCCAAACCCATCCATATGTATACCAAAGGCTCAAGGGCTGCATGCCATAAGATTCTTCCATGTCGCCTTCCAAGTGTCCTTCATGTGGACAGTTTCCAAGGCTAATCACATGGCTTCTAATTCAATTGAAGCCTTCGCTTCATATACGAGTCAAGATGACACTTGGGAGAAGCTTCTTCCAAGTCTAAGGTTGTTGTACGTTAGAATAATTATTCCTAAAGGTAAAAACCTTCAATTAAGACTTCAATTGAATAAATTTCCAAGGGTTAAAAACAAGATTTTTTTATCCAAATTCAAGGGTTTTAAACCATTTAAATAGACCAAGGGTTTCCAAGGATAAATGTCATTATCCAAGGGTCTAACCCAAGGGTTATACAACACTTCCCATCCATGAGACTTAACCACTAGGCTAAGCTTCTTTATTCTTTCTTGCATATTCTCTACAAAAATCTTGGACTTGATAACTTATCCCTTCCCCCCTTCCTTTGAATAAAATTTCTTGTCCTAAAAAATATTCTTCATGTATTGAGCTATATAAGATCTTTCCCTCACGCCCATGGTCCAAAGTGAGCAACATGTTTGCCATCTCTCTCATTTTCCTCTTTAGGTGTAAAGAGATCCTATCCTAGGATGGATCTGAAAAGAGGGGAATTTATGTCTTGTCTGATCCCTGCCAAAATCTTTCTAAATATTATCTAGCTTTGCAATTGGTAAATAAAGTTAGTGCAAAGTATGGAAACAATGATTAGGGTGGATTGAACATCCGTAGCACAAACATGTTAAATATGTGCATTCTAAGGATCTCCTATGCACAACTTATGCATGGATCTACCAAAAATGGATGGATTCTCCAACTATTTCAAAACATTGAGAAATATCTTCTAATTCACTAGTACTTGGTGGATAAATGAAGTTTTACTATGTTTGAACAAAATATCTTACTTAAATGTTTTCTACTATGGTCCATGTTTAACTAACATCCACAAATTTATTAACCGTCTAGAGGAATATTGTGTCCAATCTAGCCTTTAGGGTCATAGTTAGAGTGTACCAAAAGAAATCCTAAATGAATTTTACAATTGTCTAGACTTAGAATAGTTTCTCACACTTCAACATGAACATGAACTTGCACTTGAGCTTGGGCATCCATCACTTTAAGTATGCCACGCATAACATGATACCTACTATGATGCTAATGCAAGATTGGATGTTAGGGACCACCAATCCCACACTTACACCATCTTGTAATGACTTTCACTTTCGCTTAATCTTTCTTAAGTCCAAATCCTTGTATTAGAAATTGAACATTGTCAATTTTTCATAGCTTGACCCTATTGCATCATGTATACCTTGTTTTAAATCAAGCATACAAGATGTGTTGATATTGTCTTCAAATCTAAGCTCCTTTGGTCTAAACTTTGAATGTTGGCCTTAACTTAGATTCTCAATTCCTTGGGTACCACGATCATTTTACCACTTTTACACCTCATCTTGGAAAATTCTTCCAAGATCGAATTCAGTTCAAATTAAGATTCTTAAGAGGAAACACTTTTATTACTACTTGGAGATCCATTTATTGCTTTGGAAAATTCTATGGCAGTTCCGTTCACAATCACTTGGATAATTTTGTTCCAAATTTGATCATTTCTTTTGATTAAGGAAAAATGATAAAGAACTAGTCTTTATGTTGAGATCTCCTTCTCCTATCTCTTAAGCATAAGAGCTCACTCCATGGATTTTCTAAAGATCTCCCCATCCACTAAATTCTAAGCATGTGCTCATGATTTTAAGTTTCTCAATCTAAGGAATCTCTTTAAAGAATTTATACACCTTTTGGTTACATCAACCATAAGACTTAAGATGGTTTGGGGCTTACCCAGGAATTAGTTGAGCTTGGCTGAACTCTTGTTCTTTACTCCTATTTCACCCTAAATAGTTTTTCTTTTCTTAAAAGAACCTCAATCCTTAAGTTAGTTCTAAATAACTTGGATAATTTCTATCACCATCAAGTTTAACACGCTTGGAATAATTTTAATACTAAATGACAATTATGATTCCTTTTAATTTAATATTTTCTTTATTATTCTAGTAAAAGTGGACTCATTCCTTTTCACATGGGTAGTATACTTTTCACACAACCATGATTCATCTATGTAAGTAGCAATGAAAGTATTGGTGAAGACTATTCATGTGCATGTGCACCCACTCACATTCATCCCTTTTGATGCACTCATTACCTCCCACAAACGTTAGTTACATCGAATTTGTGGTAGACCTTATTTGTCTCGTCATCAATAATACACCTAATAGATATGGTTCTCATATGAGTAAACCGAATACAAAAAATACATATGCTTATATTTCATGCTATAACAAGTTGAACAAAAACTAATCTAGGATATAGCATATTGAATTTCCTAAGCCTAACCTATGATTTGCAACATGCTACATAATCTATAATGTGAATATACACTTCCATTCCATATTTTCGAAGTGTTATCATGCAATAATTTGTTAGCAAACACAAAGAACATTGAGGTGCATTATCATTATGTTACGGAGAGGTTCTCTGCTAACGAGATCAATTTGGCATATGTGCCCACACAAAATAACATTGAAGTTCTTTTCACAAAGGCTCTACCTCACAAGAAGTTTAAAGATTTTTTCAAATCTTTGGGCTTACTTCCTTTTGTGGACTGATATCTTTCCACATAGC
>CM035420.1:152044031-152049031 GCA_020310875.1 Ceratopteris richardii | reverse complement strand
GTGCGATCTAGGCACAAGCATGTGAACTAGGTGGATTCAAGTTACTAGTCCATTTCTAGGCATAACTGGTGCATTGGCTTAGTAATGAAGGTGGGATTCTTATCCCTTGCAAAACTTTGAGAACTCTTGATTCACTTGAATTTGTTTTGGAGAACTTGAAGTTTGATTGTCCCATACATCTAACTATAGATGTTTATACAATGGTTTACTTTGATCTAACAGTTACTTGATTTTTTCACTCGACTAGAGGACTACTTTGTCCTTATGAGTTTAAAAATCCTTTGTAAACTGTAGGAGAAAGTTTACCATTTCGGTGGAATACCATACTAACTTCACCAATTCAAATTCAAAATGAAAATTTGTCCAACTTAGGACACTTTTCTCAAATACTTTAACTGAAAGTTCTTGGGAATTGTCAATCTGATGAGCAATTCCTAACTTCTCTATTCTAGAGTATACTGGACTCTAGGAAATCTTTTATGCTATAACTTGAAGCAAACTCAAATAAATAAGTCCACTTAGACTTATCATCTTTTGAAGATTGAAAAGGTTCTTGTACATAACATCTATCTAGGACGTTCAAGTTAGTTATTTTATTCTAACCGGCTAACCCTGGTCTTTTGCAAAAGGAATCAGATACCATATCTGAGCCAATTCCAAAAGATTTGGAAAGCGGAAAGAAATAACTAAGACTCTGTACAACCAATTCAAACTTCGAATATACATAAACTTGCTATGAGTCAAAGACTAGATGACTCAGGACTTTTTACTTTTCAAAGATCAATTTCAACAAGGTATTGAAGCATTGTCTTTTATCTTTAAGAGAAATAAGCTGGATTCTCAAAAAGATTCAAAAGAAAATCAAAAAACATCCAACCACAAGATACTAGTGTGGTAACCAACATCAGTGTGTCGACCCACTGAGGTTATGCTGATGAGTTTTGTATTCAAATAATGCTTCACTTGAGACTAAGTTCAGGTCACATTCAATCTTTTTGACTCCGTGAACGCAATTCTTGTGCATTTCTTTGAGTCTAAAAGAGTGAATTTTATCAAGTTACACTAGGAACTTGATGCTTGACTTAGTCAATTAAATCTTTAGTTGAAAAGATCAACTCAAAATCAAAGTCCAACTTCTTTCAGAAATTTATCAAATGTTTCTTATCAATAACACTTAAACTTGAAGTGTTCTATGAAGATCTTGGAAGTTACTTACTTCATATCTTCAGTTTCCTTAATCTTGAAGTTACCTTGAAGTATCGTAAGATACTACTTTCATCCTTTACGAATTAAACTTTTCCTTGAAGTCTTAATTCCCTTGAGGATGAAACCTAACTTCAAAATCCAAACTAGGACTAAAAGATAATCATCATCCCACGGTCCGATGTCCCATTCCATCTTTCCTACATCAATCTGAGTATAAAATCTGGTGTCCCATACCACCCTATTTTATATTCACATTAATGTGTGGGTGATTCTTATCCTAAAGTCTAAACATCTCTTGATAGAGTACCTTATTTCTTCAATTCTTTTACAAGAATTGGAAGTTTCAGGCATTACCTCTAACTAGATTTTCCTAGGTTTTGATTCCTTTGCATGATCACCTCATAATCATGTGCTTTGCCTTGGAAACTTTGAAAACCTCATGACAGAATATCAATTCTTCTTTACTGGGGCTTTCAAATGAAAACCAATCAGAATTCCAAGTACTTGAATTTTCTTGAATTCAAGTTCAATTGGTTTACCCTTGACCAATTTTGTAGCGACAAGAGCTTTTGACTTCTTGTCTTTAGATTCCTTTCTTTACTGTTGCTTTAGGTACCTACCCCGGGGACTTTATTTAGGAATCTCTTTACTGCTTAAGTCTTAAGCATCCGCTCATGCTTTCTGGATTTGTACCAAAATCCCTTTAAGGATAGGTAAACACTTATGTTTTACCTTCCACAGACTTAATTACCATTTTCACGGTTGCAGACTACATTCTTGGAATTTCTTTACTCTGTTCAGACTTGGAACAACTTACTCTTTTTCACAGTTTTCCATCGAATAAATGGAACCTGAGTGAATAATTCCCAAAAGGAATTTTATTGCCAATACTTGGGGAATCTACAAAGTAGTTCTAATCGCACATTCTTGGACAATCATGGCCAAGCTTGATCAAGTCTGGTTGATCTTGCGATAAAAATAAAGACTTAGTCTTTATCTTTAAGATCTCTTAAACTATCTTTAAGCTTCTTTGCTTACCTGCAGGATTTTAGAGATCTTTCCCTCAACTTAAGTCCAAGCATTTTCTAATGCTTTTCAGATTCCAAAGCTAAGAATCTTTGATATACCGTTAGGTTATATCACTTATTTGGACTTAAATACCAAAACTGGTGGTTAGGGATTTACTGGGAACTACTTACTCTATAACTTTTCTTGAAAGATGCTAGTCTCACGTCTGGGGAGATTTTTCTTTCAAGAACTTTTTGATTCCTATCAAGTAATACTAGGCTATAATTTGAAGCAAATGATTCATCTTGGAATTTTTTGCTTTCCAATCTAATGATTCATCTTGGAATCGTTTGTAAAAAGAACATTTGAAAGAACTTCTTTCAAATAATATCCAAAAAATTTACTGATTCAATTGTATTTATTTCCTGAGTATCAAACTAGAGACGAAATATCACATTTGCCAGAATGAAAGTTTAAGTTGAACTTTCATTTATGTGATATCGACTTCTATTCTTGAGTTTGATACAAAACTCATTATTATTGGTCAATCTTCAGATGTTACTAGAGTCCTTTAAACATATTTCACTAATCAAATTTATGTTTAAAGTCCAAGCATCTATTGATTGATCCAATAGTAATGCAACTATGAACACTTTGAACTTTATAACTTGTTTAGGCGAAGTTCATGGATTGAAAATCCATTTCTTGGAACTTTCTATTCCTAAATGAAAAGTTCACACTTGCTTCAAGTCTTTAGGAACTTATATTATTTCCTAAAGACTGCTTAGCTAGTTGCATCATTTACCAGAGATGCAACTATGGAACCTAACATCCTTTTATTGACGTCAAGGATCAATTGATGTTGAGGTTTAACCTTTGATTTCCATCACCCCTATGAAATCAAATGAAAATTTATAAAAGATTGGTACCTTTATATCTTGGCAAAACATTTATATCCTAAAGAGGTTTTGCCTTCATCATTCCTTGGACCTATCATATAATATGAATTTATGTGTATTTTGGGAAGAGTTCATGAATCAATTAAGATCCTCTACTTGGAACATCTACCTTCCCAAAAATAAATTCATCTTAAACATGGTAGGAGAATGATCTCACATGAAATAGAAGGCTTGACTATTTCATATCTCAATTCCAAAAAGTTACTTACCGAGGTTTCATCATGAGATACAAATCTTGAAACCACAAAGAAACTTCTTTAAACTTTCGAAATCTTCGAAATAGAAGAGTACTCAAGGAACTTGGAAATATAGTTGACGTTCTCATCCAACCTTGGGATGCTTGAGAAGTTATATAAAATATATAACTAATCAACTAAAGCTTATCCGCATGACTTTCTAAGTACATCCAGGACTTAGAGTCATCATACATCATAAAAGAGTTTGCAAGTAATTAAATTTTCTTGGTTATCAAGAAAATTTATTACTTAACTTTCTCCTAGTGCTTACTTATACCTAGCAAGACATCTATCATACTTAATTATCATTAAGTATTTGTCTTTGATAGAGGCGTATCGACTTGGGAAGAAATCGACTAATTACTTCAATTGCAAACTAGAACTAGTATGTCTTTGCAACTAACTAGTCCTTGGTCTTCCCTAATGTCAAACTACGAGCTTTACAAAGTAAGCTAAATACTAAGAGAGTACATTTTCATATGTACTTGCAAACAGCATTCCATTCTTCCATGCAAATGCATGTATCTACATGCAAAAGCATATGTTCACATGCGTATGCATGCATGTTCTTTGCATGCTCAAAAAATAATACAATAATCATGCATGAACTTGATGCACGATTTTTTTTTTCTTGTACTAAGAATGTATATCATGCAATCCTGATGCATGTATATCCTTTCCTTTGTCCTAATGCACTATGATATAAAAACATACCCTTGAAGTGCAATAGAAAACTTACTCAATGGAAAGGAAATATGTATTTAAACTACCAAAATACATTCTTTGATGCACAAGGATCTTTTTGAAATCAAGTCTTTCCTTAATGCAAACTAATGCTTGAAATAAGAAATGGATTAATTCATTATTCTAATCTAGACTTAATCAATTGAAATCTTGGCTATTTCAATGTGCATCTATGATTAAGTGTAGAATGATGAAAACAAGATAAATCAAGCATTAAGGCCAAGCAGAAACTGGAAAATACTTAGCTTTGATCAAAGCTTCGTCCATCCCTTGATCCTTTGGAAGAGTGATTCATCCTCTTGATCCTTGCGAGGAGCTATTCACCATTCTTGAAGCTTCCTCATCAAGAAATAGTCTTGGATGACTTGGTCCGTCGTGGTCGACTAACTTGGGCCTCCGGATCTTCACTCCACAGCTTCAATTCCTTCAAGCTTTGCTCAATCTTTGATTCTCCTTGTTTGTTTCTTTGGCTAAGAGTAAAATACTCCTCTGGTTCCAAGCTGCAGGAATTGATTTGGCTCCTTGGCTGGATGAGAGGACTTGGCTCCTTGGATGGATGAGAGGACTTGCACTTCAGCTCTGATTACTGATTTGAGAGAGTCTTCTGCGCATACGAAACAGAGAAAGCCTTTGAGCGCCTTGGCTATCTCAACAAGCCCGTAAACTGTCCACCCGGGTTCGAATCCCGGTCGGCACTTCTGCAGAGTAACTATTTTGTGTAGTCTTTTTGGCTCCTATTTGAGACCATCTGCAGCGCGGAATTCAGATTAGAAGCTTCTGCCCGTGTAGCAGGCCACGAATAGCGCTAGTCGTACTTGATAGAAGAGTTCTCTGTGATACTCCGGAT
>CM035420.1:151849031-152036531 GCA_020310875.1 Ceratopteris richardii | reverse complement strand
TGATGTGAAGAACGCATTTCTGAATGGAGAGATAGAGGAGGTAGTATACATGGACAACCATTAGGGTATGGAGATAAAAGTAGATATAATTGATTTTGCAAGTTAAATTAAGCATTATAGTTTCTCAAGCAATCCCAAAGGGCATGGGATCAAAGGCTTATAGACTACTTTATTAGTTGTGGATACAACCAAAGAAAATGAGATCCATCATTGTTCTACAATAGAGAAGGTGAAGCATCTGTATACTTATGTGTATATGTAGATGAACTTGAATAGGTGATCATGAAGAAGGCATCAAGGACATCAAAGAGAAGCTTTGAGAGGAGTTCAAGATCTCAGACCTTAGAGATCTAAGGTATTTCTTAGATGTTGAAGTCATATACAAGGACAATGGTATTTGGCTTATTTAGAGAAAGTACATCTTGGATGTATTGAAGAAGTATGACTGACAAGATGCAAACCATTGAGAGACCCTATGGCAGTAAACATAAAATTTGACTTCAAAGGAAGGTAATCAAGCTCAAGATCCAATTTTTTTATAGATCTATAGTGGGACCATTGAACTATGCCACCATTGCAAGGCCTATCATAAACAATTGGTGTGATATCTTAATTCATGCACACACCTAGGGTTCTACATCTACTTGCAACCAAAAGAGTACTCAAATATCTCAAAGGTATAGTGAATGAAGGTCTTTTCTATCCTTTCAAAGGTGACTTTTATGTGAAAGCATATGCAAATTTTGATTGGGCTAGTTCCAAAGAAGATAAGAGGAGTACAAGGCGATCTGCAATGTTGCTTGGCAAGAAAATTCTCTTTCATGGCAAAGAAGCAACCCATAGTTGCTTTGTCCTCCTCTAAAGCTAAATAAAAGGCTTTAGCACAAGTGACATGTGAGCTTATATGTCTCAAGGAGTTCATGGTGGAGCTAAACTTACAAGTCAATCAATATACAATCATGTGTGACAACATGAGTAGTGTGCACCTATTTGCCAACCCTATGTTCCATGCTAGGAGCACTCACATAAAAGTGCATTATCACTACATCATAGAGAAAGTTATGGCTAAGGAGGTTCAAGTACAACACATAAGTACCAAGGATCAGCTCACATGTTCATTGGACTCAATCAAGCTTACAAAAGTTCAAGAAAGGCATTGAATTGCTGGAGCCACAATGAAGACTTGGAGCGAAGCTTGAGGAGTGTTGGAATCAAGATTCAAACTTAGTAAATTTTCGGACCTTTGGATGGATGCCACTTGGAGAAATAAGGAGAAAGATATCAAGCATCAATACTCGAGTTCAAATTTGAATTTAAAAGCCCCCTCACAAGAGTAACATGCCATCTATCACACTTATGTATGATAAAGCCATCATCTAGGAAAAGTGATTCTTAATATCGAGGGAATATTTTCAAGACTATATCTACATACATTGTACTTCAAATGGATGATCCCACTTGTGTAAGTTCTCTTAGATTTTGAATAAGCTAGTAGACCCCTTGCTTAGCAAGCCCCCTACTTTCTTGAGTGATTTTATTACACTTTGTGTAGCCATATCTAGCTCACAGTTTTTTGTGTGCATGAGCTAGATACTCTAAGTGTTCAACAAATTTCCCTCATCAAATCAAAATCATTTCTTGTAATCTTTGGTTTGTTCAAAATCTAATATTGTATCCTAAAATAATCTCAAAGCTCATATCCAATCTTTGCATATTATGAGAGAAACATTTCTAGAAGTGAGTAGTGTGCATGCCTAGCTATCTATTTTGGATACATTCGTTCTCACTATAGCAATGATCATTTTGAGTGACATAACTTGCATTAGAAAGGTCATTAAGTTTTTTTATATGTGCAAAATCTCTCGGGTTCAGTTCTCAAGAGTTCAAAGAAGCATTCATTTGAGTGAACAGAGGCTCTCTAAGTGTGTCTGTGGGGCCATCTATGCTTCAAGGCTGCATATTGAAGTTGATCATTCTCCCATCAATGTAAGCATTAGTTTCAAGATTTATATTTCTTGTGCCTTGATGCTAAATATAAATAGCATTAACTCCCCATTTTTTAATCACTTTCATCTTCCTTAGAAATGTTCTTCCTAAGAGTACATAGTTACTTGTCTTGTTGTATTCAAAAATGGAAATGGTGTGCTCAAATTCAACACTGCATGTTGTCAAGATAACTTTTTCAAGGAGACCTAAGGGTCTCTCCATATGTGTCTCACCTAATTTTTGATGCACTCTAGCATATCATAGGGATTTGATACCCCACTTTTCCCATAGCCTTTGAATAGCAATGGCTACTCTAATGCTTTAATTTACAATAGGCCCAATAGTCACACCATTTTAAGTGATTGGAGATAGCATATTACCCTCATCTTCCTCACTATAATCTTTAATATTATAAATGGGGATTTCATGGATTTGTGTCTTCATATCTTTCTTTTGTCCTTTGGGATGGGGATCAAGCATCAAGTGTTCTTCTAGCATGCATGTTGGAAGAATGGTTTTAGGAACTTTTTCAAGCATACATTGAGCTACTTCATTCATGTATTAACACATGGCTAGTTGTTCCTTCTCGAAGTCCCCTTGTGAATAAAATTTACCATGATGTTAAATGGATGGTCCTTCTTTAAATTTGTTATGTTATGCTCTCAATAATCCTTCTAACTTGGAAGTTAGAGGATGACAAGGACTGATCTATGCTAAGACCATCGATTTGGGTAAGGGTATGGATAGGGTAGTGGGTAAGATTTTGAGCATTGATGTGGGTGTTGTGCACTATGCTACTATCTTCTCAATTTTTAATGGTGAATTCACTTGTGTGTGAGTTGATCTTGCATTTTGAGAATCTCTTCTTATTCCTGGGTCAATCATCTTGCTTGGTCTTGAGGGAATCCTCAAGTTTAGCCACTCTATTTTCTCATTTCTTCATTTTCCTGCCTCTTTGAGTCTTCCAAGTTGCCTTGTAGGTCGAGAGTTCCTGGGAGGCTCTTTGTCACTCTTAGAAATTGGATAGACCAAGAACTATCTTGAATTTATCTTTCTTCTAAGCCTTTTCTCATGCCCTAGTAAGTGCCTACACAATGCTATCTTTGCTTTCTCCTCTTCAATTTGATGTCTATACAACATTGTACATTGATGTCTTATCCCATGTTTAGTGAGAAATCCATCAGAAGACATGTATCCCCCCCCTTTATCAAAATGGAGGGTGGCCATTTTATATGCTAACTACTTTGTGCGGAGGCACACAATGCATCCATACCCCTGTAGGGTCCTTATGATAAAGTTATCACATTATAATACAGGAAGCTCCAAAGTCCTAATTTCTTCCATGCTGTGGACCCTAAGTGAGAAGCCACTACTCCATTTTCCACAAAGCTCAGCATTTCTTCATACCATGTAGGGAATGTTTATGGAGACTCTTCAATTTCCACGACTACAAAGACATCCGCATTCGAAAGATTATCATCGATTCCTGTCAGTGGCTCACCATGATCAATGTGTGAAAAGAAATTGGCTATTGTGTGACTAGACCCAGGCCTGTGAACAATCATATTCAAATTCTTGTAATAACAAGACCCCATTAGGGGAAAAAGTGAACTCTGGCTGGGCCTTGTAAGGATCCCTAATTTTTAGGGATTAAGATTAAGATTTTGAGGGTTTTAGAGCATAATTAATACCACTAGTGGTTTTCTTCAATAAAATATAGATAAAACTCAAGGTGTAGTCTAATTTATTCATAACCCTTAGATTGTTTTATATAAATGGCTAGGACTAAAAGAATTCTGGACAGTTGAATCATTACGTCGCTAATTTTTGAAGCACAGTAGAGAGAGAATTTCAAGTTGCAGTCAATCTGGGCCATTCAATGTGGAAGATCCAAAGAAAGCCCACATTTGGTGCTGATCCGAAAATTTTTTAAGCACATGCACCATCCGATGTTCACCAATCCGATGGTAAAACATGATTTACGCTGATCCAAATTTCGAGCCCTTCCATGGCCATTGGATGTGCATGCAATCCAATGAAGGGAAACAAAAGGAGTTACCCAGCTAAAGGGCTCATGTAGATTCCTTAGATCAACATTTGATCTAATGGTTCACAATCCTTAGTGCATTGCGAGATCTTTGCCTATTCTCCAGCATTAGATTGCCATGAGATCGGATAGTTGGAATTAATAAGCACCTTTTTTTGAAGCTTATAATTTGAGTTATTGATTTTCCTCCCAATCAAATGGTGTACAATGATTGCCACCTTGAAATTCAAAAGCTCAAACCATTCTTTTCTCTAATGAATTTGTGGTGGTTTTGAAAGTTTTGACAAACACAAACCAAGGGAAGCCTAGTCCTATTCTAGTGGATTAAGAAACTAGACTATGGCCACTAGCCTCTCCTCATTGGTGGATCACTAATCAGCCCTTAATCTAAAAGGCCCAAAGAGGATTCATTTTTTCCCCTAATGCACCTGGCCAGTCATCCTACCAGATTCTACTGATTCACCAAATAGAGGAGTGCACTATGATCAACATGAAAAGTAAAGGATTTTCCAATAAATAATGTCAAAATTTAGTAATTGAATAAAGTAAATCCAAGCATTCCCATTCCATAGTCAAGTAATTTTGCTCCCTAGAGTTCAATCTTTGGCTCACATAGTAAATAGGGCAAAACCAATTACATCCTTCTTTCTCCATAAGTACAATTTTGATCCTAGCATCAACATTTCGCATGAAGAATGGAACACTTTGCAAAGCAGATGCCTCGCCTGGGACCGACATAAAGTTCGCCTTCTCATGGGACACGACATGTCGAGCTCGCTAGGTCTCAAATGGCACAATGGGAATAGCCTATCAAAAATCCCGAACATCAAAGAAACGATCGACTATCAGGTTAACCTCAACAAAAAGTGGTGCATGTCATGGACGCGGCTTCGGTGGGACATGAAGTTCATGGCTATCTGGCACCCCCTCATAGAAATCAAAAAGTATGTCCTCTTATGGCAAATTCTTCATCATGGAATCTGGACCAACCTTAAGGCTAGCAAAATTTGTGGGATCCCTCCCTAGTGCAAACGCTGCCACTGGCCTATCGAAGATGTTTCACACATCTTCTTTACCTGCCCCAACTCCAACAGACTCTGGCAGGTGGTTGGAAAGAGAATTAGACTTCAAAAACGTCTTAGTTGGCAGCAAGCCCTGCTGGGAGAAGCGATCAGCTGCTCCGCGACTCTCTGGAACGCCATCAGAGGGGAGGTACTATGGAAAATCTGGCGGGAAAGATGTGCTTTCAACTTCGGTGACTCCCCCAAGGAGTGGTCAATTGAGAAATCGCTGTTCCTCCTTGGCAAAAGGATTGTCAACTGTAAAAAATCCCCCCCCTTTAGGCATCATCAAGTACTCCTTTTGATCCATAACAAGCTTAAACCCAAGTGGGCTCCACATGAGGGTGATGAGAGGGTAATTAACCTTCTTTGTAATGCCATCTAAGCTCTGTAAAAGCTTCCCCTACTTTGTGGGATTTGGGGGGTCCCGTGGGCACTAGTCCCCTTCTCTTGTACTTTTCTTTATTTAATTCAAGTCCGGGAGAGTAGGCTATTGCCGAACTTCCTTTATATTAAAAAATTTTGATTACACGATCCGAAGCGTCCACCAATACATGGAATGGTTCCTTCCAATCTAGAGCTTTCAATACTAGTGATATGGCAAGCATCTTCAGTAGCCTTTCAAAAGCAATTTGAGCCTCCTTTTGCCCACTGGAAGTCGAATGGTCAGCCATGTGATAATCTGTTAAGTGGTATTGCAATATGAGCCAATCCGCGTAAGTGATGCCCATGCCACCATACCTAGCCTAAAAACTGCAAAACTTCTTTCGGATTTCTTGGGGTTGGAGTCTCTAGAATGACCTTTACCTTGTCTGGATCTACTACGATACCATCCCACAAAATGATGTGGCCAAGCAGTTTGCCACACTTGACTACGAAGGCTGATTTGTGCGGATTGAGGTAGAGTTGTACCTTTCGACAAGCATCAAAACATGAGTGCAAATGTTCCAGATGAGTTGCCATTCTTCTAGAAATAGAGAAATCATCTAAGAATATAATGGTCCAATTCATGCTTTACCTATTTTGCAAAATTTGGGTTCATCCTATATTGTTGCTGCATAACCAGAATTGCATCTGGCTTAAGTAGAATTCCATGATGATAAAGTCTTGGATCCAAACCTTTCATATCTGCGTACGTCTAGGCAAACATATCTTTATAGTCTTTTAGCAAAGGAATTAGAGCAGTCCAAAATTTTGGAGCGAGCTCCGCACAAATCCTCACCATTTGTGGTTCTTCTTGTGTGCCCAAATTGACTACTTTGAGAAGATCTTCTTCCACACATATTTTTCTGCGCTCCATCGGATCTTTAATAACCAGCTCTGCATCATTGTCTACTTCTAGGTCCAACAGCTCTCTGTAGATCGATGTCATCATGCTACCATAGACTAAGCTAATCATCGATTCAATATCTACAAGTCCAAATGAAAAGGGGTCCCTATTAGCTTCTAATAATTGTTGTTCCTCATCCTCTTCAAGTCCCTCAAGCATGTGAAGTGGCTCCACTAGTACTAGTTTGTGTTTTGGAAGGCAAAATTGCTCATCATCCAATTGCACCAAAAATTTAGCATGTCCCTTTTGGAAAGTGATAGTTTTGGCAGCATAGTTCTGCCTCACTTTAGCATTCCGCAGCCAAGGTTTTCCCAGGAGTAGATTATAGTCAAGGTTCTTTCCTTTAAGTTTGGGAAAAACAAATTAGGAAACTACAATCGGAATATCTTTGATGAGTCCCACTAGTTGCACTCTCGATTGATCGGCCATCCAAACAAAAAATGGAGTTGGTTCAATACCAATCCAACCCATTTGTCTCCAAGTCATCGTTTGGTTTGGTGTGCCAGCCCATTTATCAGGTTGAACATCGGTATGCCAATTTCTTATTACTATAGGAAGTGCAAATCAGATAGAAGAAATGACATGAATCAAATTTATGGACGAGGATTTTCCAGCCTGGTGATTTAGTATTGTACTTTCACTCCAAGATAAAGAGAAAGATGGGCAAATTAAAATTGCGGTGGACAAGTCCGTTTTGGATTCATGAAATCTAGAGACTAGCTTCTTTTCCGCTTGCCACATTGACTAGAGAACTCCTACCTACAGCCATCAATGGGTCCAAGTTGCGGCTCTACTAGGCCTCCGACAAGTAAGCTAATTTTTTTCAACATCAGAAACATAAAACATAAATAATGCAAGAGGGATTCCCTCCGACATGCGATATGGAGAAGTAACTACATGCAATTGTACAAGTAATCAACAATGGCGGCAGTTCCATTCATATGTAATTCTTTGATTCTCATCCCAAGGTGCATGATAAGCATAGGACCAGTGGACTAAAGATACTATTTGGGGCAATCATGATGCATACCCGATGCTCTTAAATTAGAAATACAAGCATCAAAAGGTTGTGGATATTCCCTAATCTAGCTTATTTGGTGAAAGAGCAAACTGAGCATTCTACAGATATGCATTCTCCTGCACCTTGTAGTAGACAGAGTCGAGCAATGATGGTAGTAAATTTCTCAGATGCCTATTTGCTAAACATCCTAGACTGCCTTTCTCAATAGCAAGTCGATTGTTTCAAGTGTTGGGGCCTGCTAAAAAGTTCTTTTTTTTATTGGAGGAGTATCCGACCACATCGACTATCAAAGGAAATAGCACAAGAAATCACCAGACATACAGATGGCAGTGATCTCAACACTCAACAAATCTGCCTACATATTGGGCAAGGGGAACCATTTCAGATATCCTAGAAAGTGATTGCGGAGTGACTACATGTTGCTAATGAAGGTATTAGAGAAGTGAGAGAGATAGTTGATGTAGCAGAGATAACAAGAGTATTGGGCAAACCATGTTCTGGAGAATATAAATACTCCCAACTCCCGAATGACAACCCGTTGAAGGTTGGGTTACTTTTTATGTCAATGATAATTAATTTACAAGCAAAACACTATGGAGTAACCCAGTAGTTATACTCAATGGTGAAAGAATCTATGAATAAACATGTGAATTGGGTCGAACAGATTTTCCAAAAATTGAAGAAAGAGATCAAAAGACTTTATAGAAGAACAAGTCGAGTAGTTAATGCAACTTTGGACGTTAAGGTTGGAGTGATATCTACCCTCCTTCTTCCAAACAACCCTCCATTTCTACCTCGAGAATGTAAAATTGTTATAGTAGAAGTTTTCCTGCAAGCATTGAAGAAGAGACCCTGCAAAATGGAAACTTGTTGCAGGCACTTCTAACGAGCAAGTAAGAGGTGATAGGGATGCGGAGGAAGAATCCCGGAGAAAACAAGCAAAAGAAAATCACTGAAAAATGGAGGAAGAAAGATTACAGAAACTGTTGATATATTTAGGTAGTGATGTGTGTGAACACTCTTGTATATACGCCTATTGCCCTAATGGGCTACTTATCTTTGTACATTCTCTAGTAATACATTCAGTATTATGTGTTGTGCTCCAAGCTTCTTCTTCTTCCTCCGCGTGCTTCCACAGATGTCTAACTCCAACAATTGGTATCAGAGCAGGTCATCGCTTCATCTAGGGCATCGTTGACACTCCTCCGTTTGCAGTCTCAAAATCGAACGAATTTTGATGAGCATACCCAGCGTGTCTTCGAGATCAAAACCGCTTCGCTTTGTGGTGCCAAAATCGTGATCTGAGCTCGTTTTGGCTATTTCATCTTTTTGTGCCAAAGGTATATGTTGGCAGTAGCCTTGGTACACCAGGACGTACAAGACATGAAAGTCAAAGAAGGGAGTCAGAGCGAAGGGACAGCACAAGCAAACAGGGCAGTCAAAGAAGATCTGGCAAGTAGGCCAATATTTTTTCAAGACATTAATGCAAATCAAAGAGATGGACATGCAGGAAGGAAGAGCAAGTAGGGAGCTCGAAGATATGTATGGCAGAGCACTAGAAGAAATCCCTACAACAACAGTGATTTTTGTCACTAACAATCATTGTAAATATCATTTCACCTTTTTGTAGCTCCATTTTGTGCAAGCCAAGGAGTCCTTGAGCTTGAGGAGCCTTAGAAGTAGTTGCGTACCAATTTTCGTATTTTTTAGATCTCGTTTGAGCCCCCAAATAAGCCCTGGAACCTAATTTTTAACTAGGCCGGACACTAGGTCTGGACAGGACCAGAAGCTAGTCAAAAACTATAAAAAGGGCTAGAGAGCTCATTTTTGAGGTTAGATTGTAATTGAAACGAACTTGTAAGAGCATTTTGAAAGTAATCTAAAAGCTCCATTGATTCTCGCTCTTTGTCTTGCCGTGCGTGCGCGTGTGTGTGTATGTGTGTGCATGCTAGTGTGCTTCTCACTCACGCACTTGTGCCGCCACTTGCTCGAGGTCTTCATACCATCCTCACGTCTTCCCGGATTGACATTAAAGGAGGTGCTACTCATCATTGAGCTACACCAAATTTTGGCGCCGTTGCCGGGGATCGAGCTTTGAGGACGAGCGTGTGATGGTAAGACGTAGAGTTGACGCGTTGGAGTTGTAGGTATTTTCTTCACTTTCATCGATTTTCTTTTACTTTCTTCACCATCTTCATCACCATCATCATCATCACCATCTCCCACGTCCATCTCCATCATCGCGAAAATTTCAGTTTTTTGACTATATCCCCATCTCCACCTCATTTCCCTCATTTCACTTGTGAGAGAGAGCGAGAGAGCGAATTTGCATGTGCTGTTTTTTGCATGTTTTGTGAGCTTTCTGCAGGTACAGGCCGCATCATCATCCCCAGCACCCTGCGCAGGTACGGAAATCTGAGTAACTGTCTGTGTGTCGCCGAGCTCTGTCAATCGCGACCGACAGAAAAATTGCTCTAATTGCTAAACAAAGTGCATATCCATGACCTACAGGCCTAGAGCTTCCCAAAAATGTGTTTAGTTTTTTGAAATTCCACAGATTTCTGTCAATCGCGATCGCTCTGTCAATCGCGATCGACAAACCACGACGGACAGATCTGTCAATCGCGATCGACACGTCAATCGCGACCGACAGCCCACGACGGCTCTGTCAATCGCGACCGACAGAGTCAACGACCGATTGACCACGACCGACTGACCATACGCGTGACACGTGTCAATCGCGATCGAGTCATCAATCGCGACCGACTCATCAATCGCGACCGACACAGTCAACGACTGTTTGACCACGACGGACAGACCACGACGGCTCTGTCAATCGCGACTGACACAGTCAACGACTGTTTGACCACGATCGACAGACCCTCGCGACCGACCTGTCAATCGCGATCGACTCATCAATCGCGACCGACAGAGTCAACGACGCTTTGACCACGATTGATTGACTTTTCGGCCACGTGTCAATCGCGACTGACCAGTCAATCGCGACTGACAGCCACGACGGACCTGTCAATCGCGACCGACACGTCGATCGCGACTGACCTGTCAATCGCGACCGACAGACTTTGCGAACGCGTTAGAAGGGCAAATTGGGTCAAATTTTTAAGGCAAAGTTATTGGTCTAAATTGTGATTAAGTGTGGGACAAACTCTAGGGTGTAGTATTGCATTGTTAGGTCGTGCCACAAGCTACTCGAGTATTCCTGTTTGACTGTTAGCTTGTATTGAATCCTGATTTAACTCCCTAAACCCTGAACAGTCCTAACTTTTTCATACGAAATCCAATTTTTGAGCTCTTCGGCTTGTTGGAAAGCTCGTGGCATATACTACACGCCCTCAACTGTTTTTTATAAAGATAATGCGTTGATTTTCAGAGAGGTTATTTTGAAGTTGACCATACCCAGGGGGATCAAAGTCAGGGGTCTTTAGAATTATTTTCTTAAAAGTCGCAATGCAAATGTGTGTTTGTGTCACATGAATGAAAGTGGTTGGTTTTGTCCTCTGAATATAAGCATTGAGCTAACCGTGGATCTTTTATAGGTCCATTGAGAGCAACTGAGAGTGTACAAAGCAAGGTTTCTTTGCAAGCTTGAGAACCGGGTTCTTGAGCACCATAAAGCAAGGGATCAACAAGTAAGGTTGGATTATTCTCAACTCCCTCTGTCATTTCCTAGCTCAAGCTAAGAACGAGTAGAGATAGGAGTAAGGCAGGGCGACGATAGGCAGTTATCAAGTTGAAGACTACCTAAAAACTCAAGTTCAAGTTAAAAACATAATCTCTGTACTGTCGATAACCTAAAGGAAAAGAATCTAACGTGGAACGATCAACCTAAAATACGAAGAACATTCAAGTGTTCCTGACGACGTGATATCAGACAAGACCATAAACACAATAATTAACTAAAAAGAATCAAGTGACTGGTACCAATTGATCGGCAACGAGGTTGTACTCTGGAAAAAATTGGGCTAACCAGTTAGGCATATGAACCTTAGATCAGGACGACACCTAGCAAGAGAGAGACAAAGCCTTAGGTCTTCAGAGGCTAGTGTCAATCACACTGCAAGGTCTTGGGCCCAGCAGTTGAGCCACCACTCAAACTACCCTAGCTCTGAGACCAGTGAGTCAGAAATGTCTCAGGGCATGGACAGACCCACGGGAAGTTCAGGAGTGCCTTACCTATACAGGGTAGAAGGCCCTTACAAAACGCAGCTGGAGTACCTTAGGACCAACCGATTAGGTGCTAGCATCTATGAGGACGGCCTAGGAAGACCCGTGGTCCAGATTAAAAACCCTGACCAATCTATAGGACTAGAACATCCAGCTGTCAAGTTTGAAAATGGTGCATACCTGGACAAAGAAGGAACTATATATGTTGTCACTAGTCACCCTGATAGGACAGATGACTTCGGGAATGTAATCTCAGAAGCGGACTTAGGTGACCTAGAACAAGGGAACATGGATGCGGAACCTAGAACCCCTCGAGGTAAATCAGTTCTCACTAGGATTATCACGCCTGAATGGGTCCCCCAAGACAACAAGAGCATAGAGTTGCTCCTCAATCGAGAAACTGATGAAGCCTTTTGGATGTATAAGTCTAATCAGCCAACAGACATAGGAAATATCATGATCTATGAGTTTAAGGATCCGGATAGCCCAGGCAGAGTGACCTACTTAGATCATGCTTCAGAACGGATCTTTGTGGTGACAGAAAATGATAGGCATGCCTACACTTGGAAGGGTGAATTTATTTTTCCCCAACCAAGATCAAATGTATCCTATGGTCACCTTGGGGCTGGAGCTTCCCAAGCTCATGGTACGCAAAGAGACAGAAGCAGAGATAGACCAGAAGTAAGTTTTGCCAACCCAGTAGGCAGAGAAAGAACGAGGAAGGAGACGAACAGGGTAGAACCTGAGGGGCTGAGAGCTCACAGGAACCAAAGAAACGTGGATGGATTCCCCCTGCCGAGGCCTAGAGAGCACACAAGAACTTTGAGACCCACCCAGCTAGTTAAGTCCATGAAGAATTACTTTGACGGCACAGGAGATCCCTATGATCATGTGGCGGAGTTCAAGCAAGTTTTGAGAGCTGAACAAGTGGAAGATCTGTTCACGCAGTACAATGCCTTCGGTCTAACCCTCAGGAACACGGCACTTACATGGTTTCAGCCATTAGATGAGCGTCAGTTCAGGAGCATAGACCAACTCCTAGAGGCTTTCATTGTAGAGTTCTCTAAGAGTGGCATAAGACACAATACTTCCTCATTGATTCACAGCTTCAAGCAAACCCCTCAAGAGACTGTGAGACTTGCAGGAAGAAGATTTAGACAATATCTTGAAAGGTGCCCAATTTCGGAGCTACCCACATCTGCTAAACAGGTAGCCTTATTCCTCGATGGATTGCTGAGTACGAAATTGAGATCCTATGTGTATCTGAAGGACCCTAGGACTATAGAAGAGTGTGTACGCATGTGCATTGACATTGAAGATAACCTAGGGGAAGAGCTAGAGCTTTCCAAAATCTATAAAGACTCAGATAGCGCACCTAGCCACTCTTCCACGCAATCTACATCAATTGAGGAACTCGCTGAGAAGGTAGCTCAGAAATTAGGTGTAACTAGCAAACAGATCCCAAGGTTTGCCTCTGTGAAAAGGTGCTATACATGCGGTGGTGACCATATGGCGAATGTCTGCCCTATTATGGCTCAACCCCAAGTAAACCCTAGTAGCCAGTACTGCACCATAGAACGGAGATACACCAATCACACCGCACAAGATTGCCCATACAACAAGCAGGCAGTTAGGCAACCCTACCCGCAGCCCTACCAACAAGGCAGATACCAAAACCAAAATCCACCACCACAATATGCTAGACCCCAACAAACCTACCAACCACAATATCAGGCCCAACAGAGACCCCAACCGGTGCTGGCTCAACAGCCTCCAAACCCCGCTAACGTGATTCCAGTAAAGTATACTGTTGCAGAAGAAAACCTGAATAGGGCCATTGTACCAGTAACCCCATTGATCTCAGAAAGTGACCCAAGTGACCATAGCTTTGATTCTACACATGTCGATAGTCCCCAGGCTTACTACATGCAGTCTCCAGAACATGGTGAGTCTTACTATAGTGAAGAACCAAGTGAACCTAGTTGGGAGTCAGATTACACGAACGTCATGTATGCAAACCCCAACCCCAGGCCTCAACCTAGGCAAGTAAGACCTCCATTCCCAAGAGGACCGTGCTACAGATGCCAAGGAGATCATCTCATTCGTGATTGTCCCTTGCCTCCACCTACACAACCCCAGAGGCTAGTGAAACCGAGAGCGTAACAAAGAAAAGGACTAGAGCATGGAAAGATAGTCGAGAAAGAATGAAACGACAATGGGCCAAAAAGATGAGTGAGCTTGAGGAAAGCATAAGAGAAACCAAAGCAAGGATAACTGAACTCACAGCTCAAACTCCCTCTCACATCACCCCGCCTCCACCACTCCCATCTCCATCCGACTCACCACCTTCCCCACCGCCTCATCAAATCCCACCACCCCCTAGAGTAGGATCAATCCTAGCAGATCCCACTCCTGAAGACCTAAACATGATGCTTAAAGCATATCAGGCCAGAATCCAAGAAGGGCCAAACGTCACGGATCATGACAAGTGCTATCCTAGAGCTGACCTAGAGATAGAAAGAACCAAACTGTGCGCGAAAATGGTCGCATTGGCTCAGACTATGTTTGAAGCCAGTCGCCTTTTCAATTACTCAGGCTCAGCCAAACGCAATTACACTTGGATGGATTCCTAGAAAAGTTAGAGAGGATAATTGCAAGATCTGCCAAGGAAGAAAAAAATCAAGAGGGAGAGAAAGCAAGCAATAACATGAACCATCCCCCATCGGAAGTTTATGTGGCCAATTCCACTAAACCTCACAACTTCCCATCCTTAGAAAGAATAGAGAGGCCAATAGCACAGCCAGAAAAGGAACCTACCCCTCAAAGAAAGGAAAGGGCAAGAGAACGGATAAGCCAGCCTCTTCAGGAAGCCCGTGGGCCTCCTCAAGAAGCTTATCTTCCCCCCCAAAAGGTAGATGAGCCTCCCTCCAAAGCTCAAGTACCTCCACAGGTTGCCTACATTCCTTCTCAGGGAGTGTATGAGCCTGTTCGAAAAAGTAATAGAATAAGTAATCCTCCCCAAGAAGCTTGTGCTCCAGTCATTTGCGAGAACGAGGAGAGAGCCAACAATAGAATCAGCCCTCCTTCACAGGTTGCTTATGCGCCCAATTCTACGGAGCCAGACACTTCTTCTTCTATGAATCGGTTTGCACCAGACTTCCTACGAGAGATTCAAGAAGACAAATGGGATAACGAAAGCGAGGTCGCCCCTCCTTTTGAACTTGTGGACGATGCACACGACCAATTCCCACAAGACATCCCATCTATTTACGGGGAGCATGAGAGTGTTCAGTCTCACGAGAGATTAGACTTTGAGTCTAATTCCATACAAGAGCTACCCCACTTCACAGGTCCATGGGAAGAAAAGTCCACATGTATGAGAGCACCCACAGTCATGGTAAGGAACGACGACTCAGTCATACCTAGGAACACAGAGGTAGTGAAGAACACTAACGTGCAGTGTAATCTCAAGTTAGAAGAGCTACTCAAGGTTAGACCTGAATTATGGAAACATGTAGCCAAACAAGTACCAGAGATAGCAAAACCTCGTTCCCAGGTAGGATCCCATAGGACAGTGCCAGAAATTCCCTTGGATAAGATAGGAGATATGTGTGAAGGTGAAGAAGGGAACACCTATCTTCCCATCACCTACCAGGAGTACACCACCAAAGCGATTTTGGACTCAGGTGCAGGAGTTGCAATTGCCACCACCTCCTTATGGAAGCGTTGGGGCAAGCCAGCACTCAGGCCAACGAGGATGAAATTGCAAATGGCCGATGGTCACATAGAGAGACCCCTAGGATTGCTGGAAGGAATAACTCTCACCACTTGTGGTGTCGAGTTTGAACATACCTTTGCCATATGTGACTTCAGCAAAAATCATGCCTATGAGATGATTTTAGGAAGACCATTCATGCGACAGTTGCAAGTGGTACAGGATTGGGGGACCAATTCTTTGTACCTGCAGCACTTAGGTGTTACAACCAAAGTCAATCTCAAGGATTATTCTCATAGAGATGTCCCTCCTATCCAATGGAATCCCATCCATAGAGCCAAAGAGGATACAGAATCGGTGCATTCCATAGGGTCGGGATCCTCATGGATGCATGAAGATACTCACTTATGGATGTGCAAGGTAGCAGTAGAAGAAGAGAAGAGAGAGAAAGCCAGAGAGGTAGGTGCGAACGAAACTCATAGACCCATTCAAGACCCAGCCTATGCACCTATAGTCTTTCCAGATGAGGAATTCGAACCCCATGGCTGGGCAGAAATTTTAGCAACAATGGATGTAGCCATCAATGAAGAACAATGGACACCTCACTGTGATGAGGATGGCTATGATATTTCAGTCTTCTCCATAGAGCCAATCATGGGAGAGGCAGTTCTAGAAGAATGCGAACCTAGCCCTGATGCATTTGAGGATGCAAGTGACTCCGATCTAGAGTCAATCATTATGGACCCTCCATTTGCATCAGATGAAGAATACTTCCATGAAGTAGAATTTCAACCTCAGAAGCATGGAGAGGTTACAAATGATGTAAGATTAGCAACACATATGACCTCGAAGGAAGAAGGAAAGAAACGAAGGAAGAAAGAAGTTTTGCCAGAGGAGGAAGAATCTTTGTTTGAGGTCCCAGAAAATTTTAAGAAGTACGAGATAGATGACAGGAGAGTCATGATAAGAATGCCTAAACGAGAGGCACAATCAGGAGAGGCCTATGATAACAAAGAAACCACCAAGAAAATAGTAGTGGCCATAGAAGAAGGAGAGGAGAGATGCACGTATATAGGTCATGACCTAACAGAAGAAGAAGAGTACGAATTGATAGCCTTGCTAAGAGAATACAGAGATGTATTCGCTTGGAGTTACAAGGATTTGAAAGGTGTTGACCCGGACATATGCTCGCACACCATCCCCATGACCTCAGATGCCAAACCCTCTAAGCAAAAGCCTTATACATATAACGATAATTACGCCGCTAAGATCAAGGAAGAGATAGATAGATTGGTTGAAGCTGGATTTATCTACGAAATTGAGCACACCGAATGGGTATCCCCCATCGTAGTGGTGCCCAAGAAGAATGGCAAGCTGCGTGTGTGCATTAACTTGAAAAAGGTTAATGCCGCCACGATTCGAGATAACTATCCGCTTCCCATCACAGAACATCTCTTAGAAAGAGTGGCAGGCAAGGAAGTGTACAGTTTCCTTGATGGATTCTCGGGCTACAATCAAGTAGCCATAGCTCCAGAGGATCAGCATAAGACAGCCTTTGCCACAGAATGGGGCATTTTTGCTTTTAGAGTAATGCCATTTGGGCTTACCAATGCACCAGCCACCTTCCAGAGGCTGATGTGCCATGTGTTTAAGGAGTTCCTGAGGAAGAGTTTAGAAGTCTATGTTGATGATCTCTGTGCTCATTCCAATGTTAGACAAACCCATATTCCTGAACTCAAACAAATCTTTGACAAATGTAGAGAATATCAAGTCTGCCTGAACCCCGAAAAGTGTGTCTTTATGGTCAGGCAAGGCAAGATCCTAGGACATATAGTGTCAAAGAATGGCATATCTACTGACGAAGAAAAAGTGAAAGCCATAGCGGAGTTACCTAGGCCAAAGAATGTCAAGGAAGTACAAGCTTTCATGGGGCATTGCGGTTATTATCGACGATTTATACACATGTATGCTGTTATTGCAAAGCCCATGTACGGACTATTGACAAACTTTGAGTGGACGGATGAATGTGAGAATTCCTTCCAAGAACTTAAACGAAGATTATGTTCAGCACCAATCTTGACCACACCAGATTGGAATAAGCCATTCCATGTTCATGTTGATGCATCCAATTACGCTATTGGATGTGTGCTTGCACAACCTACTGGTGAAGGTAATATGGATCTTCCAATTGCCTATGCCAGTAGACAATTGAATGCGGCTGAACGAAATTATACCACTACTGAACGAGAAGGATTAGGCATGGTATATGCAGTTAAAAAGTTTAGACATTATTTGCTTGCAAATAAGTTTAAATTTTTTACGGACCATCAGGCATTGTTGTACTTAGTAAACAAGCCATGCAATACAGGTAGATTAGTAAGATGGTTTCTCTTACTAATGGAATATGACTTTGAGGTTGTGGTAAGAAAAGGTAGGACTCACTTGAGAGCAGATCATCTCTCTAGGCTCACATCTGGAGAAGCCCCACAAGGAGTGCCAGATGACCTTCCTGACGCTTACTTGTTTAATTTGGAAGTGGTGCCGCAGTGGGCCAAGCCAATAGTACCAGTATTGACATACGGGCCTAATCATCCAGTGGTGAACACACGGAATAGAGAAATCGTAAAAGCCCAAAAGTACCATATCATGGCAGGCAGCATGTACAAGCACACAGATCAAGGGATCTTGGCTTGCTGCGTAGAAGAGGATGAGTACGCTAAATGGTTGCAACTAGCACATGTAGATGCACTAGAGCAACACCATTCAAAGCAACGAACGTTGCAGACTCTAAAGAGATTCGGAGTGCATTGGCCAACTATGGAAGCGGATGTCCAAAAGTTGTGCAAGGAATGCCCAATCTGTTGCACTAAACCACCTGTGGAACATGCCACTCTCTATCAAATATCTATTGTGCCAGATTGGAGTGAACCTCTAGTATCATTCTTGCGGACAAACACATTCCCCCCAGACATGACTCTAGCTAGGAAAAGGAGTTTAGAACAAGAAGCCCTGGATTATTCACTCATAGGTGATAATCTATATAAGCGCGGTAAAGATGGTTACCTGAGATTATGTGTCCATGAAAGTGAGTATCTTAAGATCTTAGAAACTGCTCACCAAGGTGTAGCAGGAGGACACTTTGGACCAGATCGGGTAATCAAGGCAATACTATTTGCGGGCTTTTGGTGGCCTACACTTCACATGGATGCTCATACCTATGTGAAACGGTGTGATATCTGTCAAAGGACTCAGTATCCTATACGCAAAGATGAGATGCCACTGAAACCTATGATGGGTGGACGTGCATTCTCTAAGTGGGGAATAGACTTCGTAGGTCCTATTAATCCCCCAGCTAAGGGTTCTCATGCGGAATACATCATTGTGGCAACAGATTATCTCACCAAGTGGGTAGAGGTAAAAGCTACAACCAAGAACGATGCTCAAACAACTGCCAAATTCTTGTTTGAGAATGTATTCACGAGATATGGGCTACCTATAGAGCTTGTAAGCGATAGAGGCACTCATTTCTTGAACGAAGTAATTGAAAATCTACTCCAAGAATTCTTGGTAATACACAAGAAGTCTGCCCCTTATCACCCACAAGCTAATGGTCAAGCTGAGAGCACTAATAAGATTTTATGCAATGTATTGACGAAATTAGTGAACACTAAACGCTCTGATTGGGACAAACAGCTACACCATGCTGTTTGGGCATACCGAGTTGCCTACAAAACGGTACTCCAAGCTACTCCCTTTCAGATGGTATTCGGTCAAAACGCCGTGCTACCCTTGGACTTCCTGATCCCTACATTGAGAGTAGCACAAGAGCACGAATGGACAGGTCATGAGCTCTCCTCTAGGATCTTTGACCTTGAACGATTAGGGGAAACGAGACTGAGAGCCGCTGCAGGGATATACGCAGCCAAGAAGAGACAGAAGGCATACTTTGATGCCCACGTGAAGGATAAAGGCTTGAAAGCAGGAGATCTAGTTTTAGTCTATACACTAAAACAACACGCGAGGAAGCTAGAAAAGAGAGGCTACGGACCTATGATCATCAATAGGATCTCCACGAGCGGAGCAGTACAATTGGCCACATTAGAGGGTGATGTTCTCCCAAATTATATTAGCGGTTGCAGAGTCAAGTTGTATCAGGAACCCCTCACGGAGGAAATGCTCAGTCGACTCAACACTGCTAAGAAACGCAAAGAGGAAGAAAAGCGAGTTCGAGAAGAGGCTCAAGCTGAAGCTTTAGAACGCATCAGAAGGATGAAATTACGAAGGCAAGGTAGAGATCAGCCTGGAGCGAATGACTATGCAGACCATGGATTTCCTATGGCCATGTGTGAAGTTGCAGGAACAAGCTCGAATAGAATAATTGATAGACGTCCTTTCATAACCATAGACATAGGACACGGAAAGAGTACAAGGACCGTAAGAGCCTTGATTGACTCAAGTGCTGCCACTAGCGCTGTTAAGTTGTCTTACTGTCAAGAGTTACAGTTAACTGTCCATCCTGTGGAAGCATACCTCATAGGATTGGGAGGCGTGGAAACCCCTTGCATGGGCGAGGTGGAACTTCCCCTCTACATTCACGAGGAGGCAATGACCGTTAAAGTACTAGTGTGTCAAGATGAGGATCTCACTGAACCTCTCGTCTTGGGTCAGGATTGGATCTATGACCAAGCAGTCAATCTAAACCTAAGAAGTGGACTTCTCCAGGTTTGGGTCAATCATAGTCGAGTTACAGTAGAATTAGACAATGGAGCACTCAAGGAACTAGGAAAGGCACAGAGTCCTGGTCCTTCCAGGGGTACACATGAAGATGACCATGCTGTTCTTGTCCAAAACTATGTGTTGCAGAGGAATGATATTTGCAAAAAAGGAGTCAGGAATGCAACGGAACTCCCTTCTTTTCCAAAGGCTAGAAGGAGGCAGCAACCCAAGGTGGATCAAAGGCAGAAGGAGCAGGGTACTACCTATGTCAGAGATCAAAAGTACCTGCGCAGCAGAACAGCCCAGAAAATAGACCAGGTATGGGTGCGGAAAGGCGAACGACCGGTTGCACCACCGTCAACTACAGGGGCAAAGCCTCTTATTAGTGACCAACAACGCAACGCTAATAAGAAGTCTTTCAGAAATTCTTCTGCTAAAGTAAAATCTATTTGGGTGCCTAAGAAGTCGATGAAGGCAAGCCCACAATCAAGACAAATTTGGGTGCCTAAGGCTTGCTTGATGGCACAAGTTGCTACGCTGAGGCCACAACTTAAACAGCATAACACAGCAACGCATACTGCCAGATTTCACTCGTTCTCGACACTCATGTACACACCAAAACCCAAGAGCGTACATGTAATCAATTGTAAATGGGTCCCAAAAAGGCCTCATCTTCAAACCACGACACCGCGAAGGCTCTGTAGAGACTCTCCGAAACCGAAGGCAAAGCCCACTCACTGCATTTGGCAGCCTAGGGCCTGTAATAAACCCCCTGACCCCAATTTGTAAATCCATACCTACTTACTAACTGCAGTAGTCTCCTAGGACAACACAAGCACTAACCACACACACTGTCTTCATGCACTTACTAACCACTAACTCATCATCCATCTCATGTTAATGTTGTAACGGGGACAACAACGGATTTATTTTGTCCATTACGATGTTAACACTTGGTTCTATATTCTCACAGAACCAATCAGCAAACAGGGCCATGGCAGAAGCAGGTACCAGCTCTCAAGCCGGATCTGGTCCCCAGATCGTGGACATAGAAACACTTCTCCTTGAGCCACGTCTCACCGCAAGACCGCAAGAGCTTCAAGAAGTGCATGTGCTCCCCATCCAGGATCCTCCTCAAGGCCACACTTCTCAAGTAGGTAAGCATGCGCATTGGTTCAGTGATGTTGCTGGACCACTGGGCGATGGAACCTACTTCTGGGAAGCAGAATTGGAGTTCAATGGCAAATGGGGTCGATACCACTTTTTCACACGCGAATTTGAAAGCTACCAAAATGCCGAAGTCATGAGATCAGTTTGGGTCAAAGCAGGTGTGGAAAGTTATTTCAGGACTCACTTACCAAAGCCGGATTTTTTACGATGCTCTTATCTGATCAGTACCATCACGCCAAGCAGAGCCAAGGGCGGCGACAGCACCTTTGTGTTGCCATCACTGCTGCCGGGTAATGAGCTCAAAAGATTCAAGTTGACCCTTAATCTGGTAAGAGAAGCGTTGGGTATGTATGGCATGCACATCCCAACAGAAAAGGAAACCATGGTTCCAGGTCGAATGAAGCACAAGGATCTTAATAAGCTCAAGGACATGGTGGCGATGACACCCACCATTGCGCTTCACCTGCGAACCATCATGCAACATTTTGCGTTTCCCGCCCAAGAACGCTTCACAATGCCCCCGAAAAAAATATGGTTCAGTTTATATCTAGCAGAAACCGAAAGCCTGCCCATCAATGTACCACACTGGATCATAGATCAGATCCACCTAGCGCATCAAAGGTGGAACAAAAAACAGAAGAATGTGCTCCACGGGTGTTGTGCTTTGACCAGAATAATCTATAGATGCTTGGCTTATGACGTGCCTGTTCAGCGGGCACTCGTATGGTCCCGAGTCCAAGAATTCCAAAGAAGACTATCAGCAGCAGGTCCCCCATCAAAGAAGATGAGGGGGGGAGTCCAACTACCCTGTGCCCAACCAAGGGGAGCTACCGCTACACCAGAAATCACCCCTCCCCAGACACGACGAGTTAGGCCATTCACAATCCGGTTACCAAGACCAAGCACAGAGGGGCCTAATCTGGTGTTTCCACCCATTCCATCCGATTTGGAATTTCCGCAGGGATTTACTCTTGAGGACCTCACGTATGAAGAAATTGCCAGATTAATCTATGACTCTAACCTCGAAGCCGAAGCAGCGCGAGCTCAGGAACCGCGACCCCAAACAACATCGGCCCCCACCCAACCACAAACTGTAGAAGTCAATGTAGATGAACAAGAGGCAGGAGGAGACGAAGAAGAAGCCGACGAAGAACAACATCAAGAATATGACGAACTCTCCGAGTTAGCAAGTGCCCCAGCATATTCGGCACAAATCAAGAGACTATATCGAACCATGCGACTGGTTCAGGAACAGCATAAGATGTCTCTAGAACAGGGCAAAAGACTCATGAACGACTTGCTAGCTGAGGAAGGTGTGGATGAGTTGTTCATTGAGTCCATGAACCTTCATGCCGACGCTGTAGGACTGGACGAGGCCATCCATGAGGCAATGGCCTACATCCACAGGTTCGAAAAAAGAGTTCCTGCTCGTCCCAGGAGGTCCGGAAAGCAAATTCACATCAATACATCAGCACCAGGCGAGTCAGCGCAAGCAGAAGAATATCACGAAGCACCGTTGTCACCACCATCCCCACCTCACACTACACAATTCACTCCACCACAGGACACTAGCACTACCACATCCACTACCACTACCATTGTCATGGGCATCCCACTCTCTCCGGGAATCCAATACGGGGGTGTCACCATGCCCACCTTCACCACCCTGTTCACCGATGTCACATCCACTCCACCAACGATTCCCATCTACACCGTCACTCAAACAGTTGACACGATGGAAACATCACCTGCCACAGCACCGCTCCCTCCCCCCATGCCACCTTCATCACCCATACCCCCTCCACCCACATCTCCACGTACATCCACATCATTCACCTCTCCCATTCCCGCCCCCATTCCCCCTGCATCTTCACCCCTCCCGGCATTATTTAATGTAAATAACATATTTTTAGCATTAAACCAATGTGTATACCAGCTCCAGAATGAGTACAAAGCTCTGGACAACCGGTATCAGCAACTGGAAACGCACCATCAAAACTTACAAAGACAGTTTCACATTCTACACACAGAAAATGCAGAACTGAATCAACGTTACACGACGCTTGAGCAAGCTCACCAAACATTATTGGCGGCACCCCAACCATCGACAGAATCAGGTGCCAAACAACTAGAAGCTTTGCTCGAGGTATACCAAGCCGATAATCTCAAAGTCCGGCGTAACCTGGCACTTCTCAGAAAACACATGGCGGCCGCCCTAGAAGAAAACAAGAGGCTGCAGCAGCAAAATGAAGCAAATCTAGAAGCAGCAATGGAAGGCTCTCCACACGAAATTGATCCAGAGCAGTTTAAAGCTGTGCCCTCAGAGACAATGAAGACCATCTTGGACAGCTATGCAGATCTATTAGAAGCTCATGATGACTTGGAAAGGGAATGTGATGCGCTGCGCAATCAACTCCAAGAGCAACAGACAGCACCCAAAGTCACAGAAACGACCACGACTTCAGAGGAAGTCAAGGCATTGAAAGAGCAGGTGGCCGAATTACAGGCAAGATTACTCACACATGAAAGGCAACCCTCTCCAGTTGTCGAACCAGAACCCGAGGATTTGGTACCCATCGAGGTAGATGAGACGTATGAGGAACCTTACGTTCCTATGCCAATGCCAGGTGGTGAGCAAACTCCAGAAGGAATGGATACGTTAGAAATCGAAGTACCTGAGTGGCTCCAAACACTAGAGAAAACGGCATCAACTCATGAAGATCGAGTGGCAGTTCAAATCCAATCTATGGCAAAGATAGAGGACACTATTATCAAATCAGAATACTTCCGCAGCATGTCCCACCATAGATGGATCGGAACCAATGATGATCAATACGTGCCATATTGTATACTCCTGGCGGACTACAATGCAGAAATCCAACATAGATGTGGCAAACCTCCAACGTTTGCTACACAATTTGGGCCAGATGACATCCCAGAGAGCGCTAAAAAAGGATCCATTCATCAACCCACTTGGAGGATCCGACTCCTCGAAACCTACCCGGAGATGGTTCGCACCTGGACGAATATGCCTCTTTTTATTAAATATAACCCTTGTTATGTTCCTGTACTCCGCAGACGCACATGGCCAGAGTTCACCATTGCAGTCAAGAATATCAAGGGATGCGCCAAATGGTTAAACTACGTCTATCTAGCACCCCCTCAAGGGCCTCCCACCGTCAATTACATGATTTCCACTATACGGCACTGGAGCATCCGATTAAAGAATACCCCTGATGTAATGGCCCAGATGTGCATGAAAATTTTTGAGTTAATGCTTATTACATTCAGGACATTCAAGAATATCAAGGACCCACACTTCTCAGGCGTCGGATTCCTTACAGGAAACCAAGATTTAGTTTATGACATGAGCACCACTCCTTCCATAGAGGTGATATACGCTTGGCACGCCAGAATAAAATACCTCCCGGCCTGCTTCAAACAAACATTCGAAGAGATGTTCATAACAGGGTTCTGGGAATACCACTCAGAAATATTTGTACCCAGACCCTCACATCTCCTCCATTTATTTGCTGTGGAGCGAACCATTCACTCAGAGCAGTTACGGGTGCCACATCCAGATGTCCCAGGGCCAGTCAATTGGGATGCATTGCTGACAGATCTAGCAAGGGGACTCAGGTTAGAAGAACACCACCTCGCCGCCGATGTTGTACAATACTACGTCCAAAAAGCAGCTAGACAAGGGACTGTCAGGGGCGACAGACGCGAGAGTGGGGGGGGTGTTGGCAGTAGCCTTGGTACACCAGGACGTACAAGACATGAAAGTCAAAGAAGGGAGTCAGAGCGAAGGGACAGCACAAGCAAACAGGGCAGTCAAAGAAGATCTGGCAAGTAGGCCAATATTTTTTCAAGACATTAATGCAAATCAAAGAGATGGACATGCAGGAAGGAAGAGCAAGTAGGGAGCTCGAAGATATGTATGGCAGAGCACTAGAAGAAATCCCTACAACAACAGTGATTTTTGTCACTAACAATCATTGTAAATATCATTTCACCTTTTTGTAGCTCCATTTTGTGCAAGCCAAGGAGTCCTTGAGCTTGAGGAGCCTTAGAAGTAGTTGCGTACCAATTTTCGTATTTTTTAGATCTCGTTTGAGCCCCCAAATAAGCCCTGGAACCTAATTTTTAACTAGGCCGGACACTAGGTCTGGACAGGACCAGAAGCTAGTCAAAAACTATAAAAAGGGCTAGAGAGCTCATTTTTGAGGTTAGATTGTAATTGAAACGAACTTGTAAGAGCATTTTGAAAGTAATCTAAAAGCTCCATTGATTCTCGCTCTTTGTCTTGCCGTGCGTGCGCGTGTGTGTGTATGTGTGTGCATGCTAGTGTGCTTCTCACTCACGCACTTGTGCCGCCACTTGCTCGAGGTCTTCATACCATCCTCACGTCTTCCCGGATTGACATTAAAGGAGGTGCTACTCATCATTGAGCTACAGTATACGCCAGTATAAGCGTCTCAAAGTCTGCTACAGGTCTAACAGAATTTTTCCGAGTAGTTCTGTTCAACTTTTTGAGATACAGTCAATTTTCTGCATCAAGGTATTTTAGTCACCGGCCATGGCTAAAAGTAGTGATGTATTCCGTATGTTGGCTGTTGAGGATAAGTTGGATGGTACCTACCCGTTATGGGCTTATATGATGCAACATGTGTTGGTTGCAAAAGGACTTTGGAACATTGTTCAGGGTGTCGAAAAACATCCTATCACACCTACAACTCTTACAACTGCAGGTACTGAAGCTGATGCAGAAGGTGTCAAAGATGGTGATATTCTGCATATTCCTATTCGTGCTACGCTTTCTACTACACCTACTACAGAGCAGATTCGTTGGGATGGCAGAGATGCCCAAGCATATGCATTGATAGCTTTGTCTGTCAAACATCCATTATTCCTCATATTCGCTCTTGCTGAACAGCTAAGGATACCAAGCTAGGAATGATGCTCGTGTTGCTTACCTCCGAAAACAGTTGGAGAGTGAGCACATGAATGAAGGTGATTCTATGGACAGTTTCCTAACAAAGATCAAAGACTTGAAGGAACAATTGATTTTTGTTGATGAGGTTATACCCTATAGCTCACTTGTGTAGACTGTTTTGAATGGTCTTCCTGATTCATATCAGAGTTTTGCTTCTACTCTTCCATTGATGATGAAAGGCAATCCAAATGCCTTGTCATTTGAGGAGTTAGTCTCTGTTCTGTTGCAGGAAGATCAGTCCAGGCAAAACAGGTCCATTATGCGTGTTGCAGATCAAGCTTTCCTGGCTAGTCAGAAGGGCAAAGGAAAATGGAGCTCTTCTACTAGTAAGCAGAAATCTACAAATGCTGCACATTCGAAGAACCAAGACAAAGATAAGAAAAAAATCAGAAAAGCAAAAATTGTTTTGTAAGTACTGTAAAGGGAATGATCATATCATAAAGAATTGTCCAAAACTGGCTGCAAAAGAGGTAAAGAAGAAAGAGGCTAGAATGGTTGTTGCAGAAGCCTCTTCACCAAAAACGGAGTCTGCTAATCTTGTGCAGGAAGAAGAATGGGCATTTACTATTGTTTGCAGTTTTGAACCATCTTCTCATGATCAGTGCATGTCTGCAGTAGACTCAAATGTTTGGTACTTTGACAGTGGGGCGACCAAACATATTACCTCGCAGTGCAGTTTCTTCTCTTCACTCGAGCCTGCCCCTACAGGGAATACTGTTACATGTGCCAACAACTCCTCTTATCCTGTTATGGGAGTTGGTAAGATCATTTTGAATATTGTTGATGGTAGTTCTTTCACTTTGTCAGATGCTTTATTTGTGTCAGAGATCAAGAAGAACCTGTTATCAGTTTCTGCATTAGCCAAGATTGGCTTGGTTGTGAAATTTGTTGATGACATGTGTACAATTCATGATCTGTCAAATGGCGATGTGATTATTGCTTCTGGCATTTGATGTCGTGGGATGTATAAGTTCATAGACTATGAAAGATATGTAAATGATTTGGCATGTGCAGTAAATGATTCTCAGGCTATGTCAGATGCAAAGCTTTGGCATGCACGCTTTGGTCATTTGAATTTTGCTAGTTTGCTACGCCTGCAGAAATATAAAAGGGTGTCCTCTTTGCCCAAACTTGAGGCACCTGGAAAACATGTTTGTGAAGGCTATATTTTGGGCAAAATGCAGCGTTCATCCTTTCCAAAAGATGGTTTAGTTCGGGCTACTCAGAAATTGCAGCTTGTACATAGTGATGTCTGTGGTCCTATGGAGACACCTTCTTTTGGGAATTATCTTTACTTTGTGAATTTCATCGATGATTTTTCCAGGCATGCATGGGTATATCCATTGAAGGCAAAGTCCAAAGTGTTCATGTGCTTCAAACAGTTTTTGGTTTTGGCTGAAAATCTATCAACATGTAAAATGGGCACCCTCCGTTCTGATCGAGGGGGGGAATATATGTCTTCAGATTTTAATGCATTTCTAGTTGAACATGGGATAAAACACCACTGTACAGTGCCGTATACACCTCAATAGAATGGATCTGCTGAATGAAAGAACAGGTCACTCATGGAGATGGCGAGGTATATGGTCAAGAGTCAGGCTTTACCACAAAGTTTCTGGCTTGAGGCTGCCATGTGTGCAACATATGTACTGAATAGGTGTCCCACTAAAGCGCTACAGTCTATCACTCCATTTGAGGCTTGGCATGATCGCAAGCCATCTGTTGCTCATCTGCGTGTTTTTGGTTGTTTGGCATATGCATTAGTGCCTGAACAACATCGTAGAAAATTGGATGATAAAGTAGTAAAATGTATTTTTGTTGGGTACAGTTCTGAAAGTAAAGGCTATCGTCTGTATCATCCACAGACTAAATGCATTCTGGTTAGTCGTGATGTTGTTTTTGTGGAAGATGCTATTCAGCCATTGCTTTCATGTACTAAGGAGACATTTGTTAGCTCCAAAGTCATGTATGATACTTTGCTACCTCTTTTTATAGGTGGACAGTCTAGTGCTGGTCCCAATGAGGCAACTTCTCAACCTTTACAGGTTTCATGTGATGATGGAGATCATTCCATTTCTGATGTAGATTTACATGATGCACTAGTTGATGAGAGATCTGAATGGTGACTTGCATGAAGAAGTGTATGTTTTTCAGCCCCGTGGCTTTGACGACATGCTGCTCACTGGTCCTATTGAGAAGCATATTGCTGATTTTAAGGCTGATTTGCATGGCTCATTTGAGATGTCTGATTTGGGCATTTTCATCACTATTTGGGCATTCAGTTTATGCAAGTTGATGGTGGAATGGCGTTGTGTCAAACACAATATATTGACACATTATTGCAGTGTTTTGCCCTTGAAGACTGTAAGCCTATTGCCACCCCCATGGAGACAGGTTTACGATTGAGTCCTCTTGATGCTAGAGATGCATTTGATGTTGTTCTCTATCATCAGGCTGTTGGATGCTTGATTTACTTATGGGTTACTCGGCCAGATATTCAGTTTGTTGTCTCACAGATGAGCAAGTTTATGCATTGCCCAGGAGTTAAGTATTGGCAAGCAATTAAGCGCATCTTTCGTGATTTGAGTGGTACTCGGCTACTTGGGTTGTTTTATCCCAAGGGGGGATCACTACTGCCAGATTTGCATGCTTTTTCTGACTCTGATTGGGCTGGTTGCTATGACACTCCTGTGTCCACTAGTGGCTTTTGCTTCATGCTTGGTAGCTCATGTATATCTTGGTTGAGCAAGAAGCAACCTACTGTGGCCACTTCCAATTGTGAGGCTGAGTATAGGGCAGCTTTCACAGCTACTGTTGAGTGTGTGTGGCTCAGACCCCTTATGGCTGATTTGGATATTGGTCAGACTTCTGCCACCACCATCTTCACTGACAGTCAGAGTGCATTGGCAGTTGCGAGGAACCCTGTGTTCCATGCTCGCACTAAGCACATTGAGGTGCATATCACTATGTCAGGGAGAGGTTCTCTGCTGGGGAGATCAGCTTGGCATATGTGCCCACACAGGAGAACATTGCAGACCTTTTCACGAAGGCTCTGCCTAGAGAGAAGTTTGAAGCTTTCCGAAAAGCTTTGGGCTTACTTCCTTTTGTGGAGTGATTTCCACATAGCTTGGCACTTCCTTATACATCAGTGTGAGCTCCTTGTTCACCACATCACTCCCAGGGGGGATTTGTTGATATATTTAGGTAGTGATGTGTGTGAACACACTAGGACCACCGGGGCACTTTTTTCCCTCTTTAGGAGGTTTTTTTCCCTCGGCTTGTATATACGCCTATTGCCCTAATGGGCTACTTATCTTTGTACATTCTCTAGTAATACATTCAGTATTGTGTGTTGTGCTCCAAGCTTCTTCTTCTTCCTTGTGTTGTTCGCGTGCTTCCGCACATGTCTAACTCCAACAGAAACAAGAAGAGGACCAAAAAGAGGTCGAAGAAGAAGTAGCAAGGAAGAGACTAGAAGAAGAAAATAAAAGGAAGGAAGAAGCTAAAGGGGAAGTGGAAAGGCATCAGAAACAAAGAGAGCAAGCAAATCACAATGCGGAGAATTCCCAAAAAGCTTCTAGACTCCCTACTTCTACTTCTTGTAATCTTCATGATAAATGGAAATAGCCAGATGGACGGGTGAAGTTGCCATTAGTCAACTGCAGTGACAATATTTATCTTTGGATGTTTTCGAATGAGCCTTGTAAACCAAAGTATCTAGGTGATCTGGCTAAAGGTATCCATTGGACAGTGTTTTGAATGGAAGAAATACAGAAAAAAAATATAATGCTCTAGTTCAAGAGAAGGAAGCATGGCTAGAGAAGAAGGCAGGTCTAAATGACGGGATCACCCATTTAAGGGCCGAGATTTATGAACTCTTGATGGAGCATATAGGGAGAGCAAGTGCCACTCATGAAGAGGTTCTAGAAGAATTAAATGATGCTCTAACAAAATTTACCACACTTAGCCAAATCTAAAGAGAAGTCCAAAAGAATGGAGCAGCTGCAAGAAGAAGCTGAATAGAGACATCGAGCATTCTAGAAGTTAAAGAAAAGTAATAAAAAACTAACTACCAAGTTCTAGATAGAAGAAAAGGAAGTTTAGAGACTGAAGGAAAAGGTTAATAATCAAGTGGACGTAATTACCAAGCAAGAAGCAACCATAGCTGATGCAAAAGAGAAGCTGGTAGTATGGAACTCGGAGTATATAGAACTAGAAGCTAAAATTCATACTGTGCAAGAAGAAACTGATACACTAAAAGCTCAAATATTCGGAATCAAAGATTTAGAGAAGCAAGTTGCAGATTGGAAGAAAAGATGTCTTGATGCGAACTCCATTTTGTAAGGTAAAGGCACAAAAATCATAGAGTTAAAGAATTATGTGGCAATAATGGAATTAAAGCATAAGACAGAGTACGAAGAGGTGAAGAAATTAAATGAAGACAGTTTTGCAAAGTTAGCGGATGTTACTTTAGATTTTGACAATATGCTAGAAAAATTACAGAATAGAATTCCAGAACTAGAGGCAGTAGCTATTAGTTACTGTAGTGTAAGTCAACAATTGTTGGAACCAAAGGAGTTTTCTATCAAAGAAATGCGAGTAGCTGAGGAAAACTTAGAAGAAATGTTTAAAGAACTTAGATGGGATATAGAGAGAACTATGAACCTTGAACTCGAGAACAATGATGATGATAATGTATACATAAATTTTGTAATTAGTGGGTTCGGATCCACTGTGTGTGCCAGTGGTAGCCATTGAAATGGACTGACCTATTTTTGTAATTCATATTTTGTAATAGGAGAAGGGGTATCTTGAAGTACTAAACAATGTGACATAGAGAAAAAGAAGAGAGAGAAAAGAATGGTGTAATCTATCTATGCAGAATGGAGAAGACAAAGATGATATTCGGGAAGTACGGAGCAAAAAAGACTATCTTACAAAACTATCAATGAATGCAGAATGTTCTATAGTGCAGTTCATGTTACCATACACCCAATTTTAGTATTGTTTCCACAATCTATAGTGTTTACCAAAGCCTCAAACATTTCTAGTAATAATCCAAAATCTTGTGGTGTATTGTTTTCAGTTTTAGTATGATTACTAAATCTTGAAATATATTCAATGTGTAACTGATACTATCTAGAACATAAATGCATGTTATGATTGCGATATCATAATCATAATCCCCATTCCCAAATCCTATCCTTTGGAGCTGTATATTGATTCGACAAAAACCACACCAAACAAATTTATTATGCTAGTTTCTTATAACTACATAGTCTGGATTATTATTAGAAATGTTTCAGACTTTGGTAAACACTATAGAATGCGAAAACAATACTAAAATTGGGTTTATAATAACATGAACTACACTACAGAACATTCCTCATTCATTGACAGTTCTATAAGATAGTCTTTGTTGGAGTTAGACGTCTGCGGAAGCACGCGAACAACACAAAGGAAGAAGAAGAAGCTTGGAGCACAACACACAATACTGAATGTATTAGTAGAGAATGTACAAAGACCGGGGGAAAAAACCTCCTAAAGAGGGAAAAAAGTGCCCCGACGGTCCTAGTGTGTTCACACACATCACTACCTAAATATATCAACAAATCCCCCCTCGGAGTGATGCAGTGAACAAGGAGCTAGCACTCATGTATAAGGAAGTGCCAAGCTATGTGGAAATCACTCCACAAAAGGAAGTAAGCCCAAAGCTTTGCAGAACTGGCACTCATGTATAAGGAAGTGCCAAGCTATGTGGAAATCACTCCACAAAAGGAAGTAAGCCCAAAACTTCTCCCTAGTCAGAGCCTTCATGAAAAGGTATGCAATGTTCTCCTGTGTGGGCACATATGCCAAGCTGATCTCCCCAGCAGAGAAGCTCTCCCTGACATAGTGATAATGCACCTCAATGTGCTTAGTGCGAGCATGGAACACAGGGCTCCTCACAACTTCCAATGTGCTCTGAGTATCAGTGAAGATGGTGGTGGCAGAAGTCTGAACAACACCCAAATCAGCCATAAGGCGTCTGAGCCACACACACACACTCAACAGTCGCTGTGAAAGCTGCCCTATACTCAGCCTCACAACTGGAAGTGGCCACATTAGGGTGCTTCTTGCTCAACCAAGATATACATGAGCTACCAAGCATGAAGCAAAAGCCACTAGTGGGCACACGAGTGTGATAGCAACCAGCCCACGGTGCCCTAGAAGAGCGACGACCTTCTTTGATATCAATTGTTGGAGTTAGACGTCTGCGAAAGCACGTGAACACCGCAAAGGAAGAAGAAGAAGCTTGGAGAACAACACACAATACTGAATGTATTACTAGAGAATGTACAAAGATGAGTAGCCCATTAGGGCAATAGGCATATATACAAGCTGGGGGAAAAAAACCTCCTAAAGAGGGAAAAAAGTGCCCCGGTGGTCCTAGTGTGTTCACACACAATATATCAATAGTCTTTTCTACTCTGTACTTCTGGACTACCATCTCTATCTTCTTCGTACCGCACAGAGAGATTACACCATCCTTCTCTCTCTCTCTCTTCTTTTTTGCTATGACACACCGTTCCATACTTCGAGATATGCGAGGCACCGCACTTTCAAATATAATGTTTTGGATCTCTTAAAATACAACCCCTTCTCCTATTACAAAATATGAATTAGAAAAATAGGTCAGTCCATTCTGATGGGTAACAAGAGCAACCCAATACTCAACCTCACAAATAGAAGTGGCCATAGTAGGTTGCTTCTTGCTCAACCAAGATATGCATGAACTACCAAGCATGAAGAAAAAAACACTGGTGAACACATGAGTGTCATAACAACCAACCTAGTCTGAGTTAGAAAAATCATGTAGATCTCGCGGTAATGATCCTCCTTGGGATTAAACAATCCAAGTAGTTGGGTACCACTCAAGTAGTGAAAGATGTGGTTAACTGCCTACCAATGCTTGACACTTGGGCAATCCATAAACCTACTCATCTGAGAGACAATAAACTGAATATTAGGCCATGTTCTGTCAACTTGTTTCCATGGGAGTGGCAATAGTATTGCAATCTTCAAGGTAAAAATGCTACAATAATGTATCAATATATTTTCTTTGACACATAACCATTCTTCAATCAACTTCCATAAATTGAATGCCCAAATAATGATGCAAATGCACCGAATCTGACATCTCAAAAGAGGCATGCGAATATGCCTTCAATTAAGAAACATGCCTCTCATTAGGACTAGTGAGTAGCTTGTCATCAACATATACAACAATGATCACAAGTACATCATTTCCATGCTCAATATATAAGGTGCTCTTACTTGGATGTTCTCAAAACCATGTGCAATCAAGTAGGAATGTAACTTTTCATACCAAGCTCAAGGTGCTCGATTCAAACCATATAATGCCTTTTTCAACATGCACACTTTTTTTCATGACCTTTCTACACAAAACCATGGGGTTGAAATACATACACTTCTTTGTGTAATTCACCATTCGGAAATGGATTGTTAATGTCCAATTGATGTACATTCTAATCATGATGACTGCAAGTGCACAAATGCTACAAACAATGGTCATTTGGAATGTGGGAGAAAAATTCTCATCAAAATCAATGCCTCTCTCTTGAGCATAACCTTTGACAACAATACTGGCCTTATACCTATCAAGTATTCCATCAGGCCTATGTTTTAGTTTGTATACCCATTTAGTGCCAATGGCCATTTTTCCTTGAGGTAAATCACATAAAGAACAAGTACCATTCTTCATAATAGCATCATATTCTAATTGCTTAACAACCATCTAATTTTTTGAATTTTGTGTCTCATCAAAAGAAACAGGGTCATTCTCATCACAAAGACTAGAGATAGCAATTGTATAGCAATATGATACAAAGGGACCACTATGAGAATCTAAAAAAATATAATAAGTCAATAGTGCATCTAATTTTCTATCTCTCAAGGTCTGTACCAACCACTTAGGCATAGTTTTTGCCTCCTCTATGCCAACCCTCTCATCAACAAGTGTCTCATGTAAATCTGCATCATTATCTGAAACCTATAAAGGCTAAGAAATCCCCTTATTTAGACTTGAGGCAACAAAGTATCATACACATATTTAGAGCTAACTGATGTCTCCTTAGAACATGAAAGTAATGTCTAAATTGCATCTTCCACAAAAACAACATCATGGCTAACCAAAATGTGTTTATTATGTGTGTGATATAGATGATAGCCTTTAAGTCTTTCAATAAAAAAAAATACATCTCATTGCTTTATCACCTAGCTACTTGCATTGTTGTTCAAGCATTAAAGCATATGCTAGATAATTAAAGACATGAAAATGAGCAACAAATGGCATGCAACCATGCCAAGCCTCATATGAAGTGATCATTTGTAGTTCTTTTTAGGGACACCTGTTAAGTACATATGTTGCACACATAACAACCTCAAGTGAGAATCTATATGGTAAAGCCTGACTTTTTACCATACGCCTTGCCATTTCTGTAAGAAACACATTGTTTCTTTTAGAAACTCCATTTTTTTGAGGTTTATATGACACTCTACATTGATTTTTAATCCCATGCTTAGCTAGAAATGCATTAAAATTAGAAGACATGTATTCCCCCCTTGCTCAAAACAAAGGATGTCCAATTTACATGCTGACAAATTTTCAACCATAATGAAGGACTGTTTGAAGCACATAAACAATTCAGAATTTTGTTTTAATGGATACACCCATGCATGAATGGAGAAGTCATCAATAAAATTCATGAAGTAAAGGTACTTCCCAAATGAAGATGTTTGCATAGGACCACAAATGTCACTATGAACAAGTTGCAATTTATGATCAGCTTGAACTGAACCATCTTTTGGGAAGCAAAAACATTGCATTTTTCCCAAAATACACCCTTCATAGACATTTTTAAAAGGTGCCTCAAGTTTGGGTGGAGAGGAATCCATTTCATATTTCTACAAGCAAAGAAAACTAGCAAAATTGAGATGACCAAAGCATACATGCCAAAGCTTTACATCTAAGATAGCCTAAGAATCTTGAACTCCACATACTCAATCATTCAAAAACTTTGCAGAGTCTATGAACTTAAACAACCCATGACATAAAATGCCAAAAGAACCAATAACAACACCATTTAAGAGATCATGAATTGTACATCGGGCATCAATAAATTTGATAGTCAATCCAATCTTCCCTAATGTTGAGATTGATAGTAGATTTTTCTTGATCCCTCGCACATATAAAGCATCTAAAAATGTGAAAGAATTGCCATAAGTAGTAGTCAGAATTATCTTACCAACTCCTATTATAGGATAAGAGGATTTGTTATCACATGTGATAGTATTCCCTATAGGGGCAGGCTCAAGTGAACTAAATAAATTGCATTGCAAGGTAATATGTTTGGTTTCCCTACTATCAAAGTATCAAATATCTGAGTATATTACAAACATATATTTTTCATGAGAAGATGGGTCATCTCCAAATAGTAGTAAAGGCCCATTCTTCATTTTGAACAAGATAAGCAGACTCTGTTTTAGGTGTGGAGTTCTCTACAACAACCATTCTAGGCTCTTTATTTACCTCTTTTGCAGCCAATTTAGTATTACTCCTTATGCCATAATCATTTGCCTTACAATATTTTCAAAATTGTTTTTTTCTTTTTTGTTTTATTCTCGTCTTTGTCTTCTTTCTTTGATTGTGTGGAATTATTATATTTTTTCTCACTAACAAATGAGCTCCATTTACCTTTGCCCTTTTGACTAGCTAAGAAAGCTTGACCTACAACATGCATAATTGACTTGTTTTTCATGGACTGATCTTCCTTCAACAAAACAAAGACTAAATCCTCAAATGGTGAGGCATTTGGATTTCCTTTCATCATCAATTGAAGAGTAGAAGCAAAACTCTAACATGAATCTAGAAGAAAAATCTACACAAGGGAACTATCTGGCAAGACTTCATCAACAAAAATCAAGTCCTCCTTCAAACCTTTGGTCCTTGTCAGAAAACTATCCATGGAATTTTGTTCATTCATATGCTCGCTCTCTAATTGTTCTCAGAGCTAAGCAACAAGAGCATCATGTCTTCCCAAGTATAAAGTTGTAAGTGTATCCCAAGCATCCTTAGTTATATTGTAGGAGTGAATGTGAGAGATGATAGCACATTTGTAAGAAAAATCTATCAATCCATGTGCTTGAGCATCTCTGACATCCAAATGAATTTGCTCTACAGTAGGTGCACAAGGAAATGTAGAATGACCAGAAGATTGAAGATCATCATCTTCATCACCTTCAATTACTATATTTGCAGGTGTAGTAGAACATTTTTTAACACCTTGAACAATATTCCACAACCCTTTTGCGACCAATACATGATGTATCAAACATGCCCACAATGGGTAATTAGTAGCATCCAACTTATCCTCAACACCCAACATATGGATGATTCTGAGACTATGACTAGAGGATTGTAGATGATATCCTAGATAAAGATGGTACCTACTCTCATACAAATTGTTGGAGTTTTAGTTCTACAAAATGTTGATACATTTGGCAAGCCTAAATGCTTGACCAAATGATCAGGACTTCTCACATATACATTTGGCTCACAAAAGAATTGCATATGAATACCTCTTGTAAAAGACATGGACTTTACTTCATTGGATAAAAGTAAACGGAAGTGAGATGAGGAATCTCATGATTATTGAGCCAAGAACCACAACTTAATTGGTTGTTGGAATCAAATCAATCAACACCTAAAGTGTAGGAACACTTTTAGGTAAGGGAAATTCAAATTTCAAATTCTCTCTCTGAGTATATATATAGGTGACTTTTAGTCGTGGGATGAGATAGAGAAGAGAGCACCATTGAGCCTCATGGTTGAGCATATCTTGAGCTCACATATGTATGGGTAAGCTGAGTACATGTCCTATGTATCATACATTCATTATCACATATAAGCTGATACATTAGTTCATGATCATATCTGTCTACTGATCTCTGCTACAACCTCTTCATTTTAATGACATTGCTTGATCGATCTCTCTATGTATACTTGATCATTTGATTTATTTTAACTTGTTATAGTTAGTGTGAATAGTCTAGTTGTTATATATCAATTTTCATTACATTTGGTTCATGGGATCTTGAGTTATGAATCAAACAAGCTATGCACACTTTCTTTATCCTGAAAAGTTGGGATTACACCCCTGAGTTCTTAAAATCATTTCTCAACGTGTTCTCACTCTACATTAGTTAAATAACTTGGGATAGTTAGCTAAGATCCACAGTTAGATGTTTCTCAAAGGCCTGGTCAATTGTTATCAGAGAGTGAGAACTGAACATTTTTGTGAGTGGTTCAAGTCCAAAAATAGCAAGTTTCACATAGTGCTTTTATGTGAAAGTTATCTGTTTTGGTACAACCATTTAACAATGATGCTCCAAAGTACATAGTGGGCCTAAATGCATATTTGCAAAGCTTAAGGAGTCTACTAAGATTTCCTAAAGTCACATTGGCAGGTGTAGAGTAGGATTATTGCAACACTAGCTCATCTCTAAACTATATCCAACCATCTCGTCATAGTGGTATTAGAGCTACATCAACTCAACATGGGAGATGGATTTCCTTCATCCATTGACAAATTGGATTAGGGTAATTAATCAGCTTGGTCACTTAGAATGGAAGCATATATTCAAGGGAGAAATATCTATGGCTACATCTCTAGAGATGATATGATGCCAATCCTTAGAAGCAAAGGACAACCAACACAAGAAGAACAAGAGAGGCTAACCACATGGTGCTCAAAGGATGCTCTAGCGAGGTCTTACATTATCAACTCAATCTCTAATTTTTTTTACTTCCACACATTAGGAGTTGCAATACTTCACAAGAGACGTGGAATGCTCTTGAAGCATTCTTTTCATCTAGTACTAAAGCCAGGAAGAACCAACTCTGGATGGATTTTACCACACTCAAGAAGATGCCCAACCAAAGTGTGACTGATTTTGTCACCAAGATGAAGGACTTAGTAGATCAACTTGGGAGCATTGGAGAATTCATAGATGAAGAGCAGATAGTAAGGCAACTAATTAATGGAATCAAAGAAGATGATAAATGGGAAGCTTTCACCACAGCAATGGACCTATACATGGATACGCAAGTTGCTAACTTCAACACCCTCATGGGACAATTGTTCACACATGGGGAAAACCTTATGAAGAATGGAGAAAACACAAAAGGTAATCAATCCTCTTCCCTATACATAGATATAAAAAAGAGTAAGGATAACAAAAGCAAAGGTAAAAGATTTGATGATGAGGGTAGTACCTCTCAAGAAAACTTTGCAAGTAGAGGTAGAGGTTCAAGAGGAAGAGGCAGAGGAGGTGTACAAGGCACGAGAAGATTTCAAAGCTCCTCTCCATGTGCTATATGTGGCCTAAATGATCATGCAGCTGAGAATTGTTTCAAGAACCCTAGAAATTAGAGAGGAAGAGGCTTAAATAGAGGAGCCCATGGAAGTGCAAGAGGAAGATCAAATTCAATGGATACAACAACAACAACTTCATCAATACAAATCATCAAGGAGGATATAGAGGAAGCAAAGATTACAACAATTACACTGAAGAGAAAACACAAGAGGATTCACTTCTTTTGATGAACATGGTCATGAAGCAAGGTAAAGCAGATGAGCATGTGTTTTATATAGATTCTGGTTGTTCAAATCATGTAGCAAGGAATGTGGCTCTACCCTCAGTTTTAGAGGATCCAAGAAATAGGAATGAGGTTCAAACAAGAGATGACAATAGACACTCAGTGGAAAACATTGGAAATGTGAAGACTTAAGATGGAAACATGAATCTACTTAGCAAGGTATTGTATGTACGTGCCATAAAAAAAACTCATCAGTGTTCGGCAAATTGTAGAGAAAGGATTGCAGGTAAGGTTCACACAAGGAATGGAGCCTTAGTTGAAGATCCACAATTGGGATTCAAGAGAATAGAAAAAGGAGAAAAGACAGATAGACCTTTTACATTTGAGCTCCAAGACACTAAAAATATAGATCTCTTCAATTATGGTAGTCATATCTTATCAGAATTAGAGATGTGGCACAAAAGATTAGTTCATATAGGTGAAAGAAATTTGAAGCAAATGTGTAGTGATCAAAGTGTGCTTGTCCTACCAAATATTTCCAAGCAACACATGATATATAAGTGTAGTGCTTGTTAGCTTGGGAAATCTCATAGATAACCTTTCATGAAGAAAGGATACATCCATGGTGGCTTGATGGAGCTAGTCCACACAGATGTTTTGGGACCTAGCAAGGAGCCATCATCAATCTCAGGATCCAGGAACTATGTATCTTTTATTGATGATTGTAGCAGATGGAGCATCCTATACTTTATGAAGCATAAGGATGAAGTCTTCTCATGTTTCAAGAAGTATCTTGCCCTTGTTGAAAATCAAATAGTAAAACACTAAAGAGGCTAAGGTTGGATGGAGGGGGAGAATACTCTCCCATGAATTTGATGCCTATCTCCAAGAGAGGGGTATCAAGAGAGAGATCACAACAAGGTATACTCGAGAGTAAAATGGAGTAGCGGAGAGAAGGAATAGGACCATAGTTGAAGCTACAAGGTCTATGCTTAATGAGAAAAAATTACCAAATTATTTGTGGGCAGAGGTTGTATTTACACCCACCTATCTAATCAATAGACTCCCATCAAATGCATTGGATGGGATGAAACCCTATGAAGCATGGAATGGAAGAAGACCTAGTTTGGATCATTGCAGGATATTTGGTTGCATAGCTTATGCACATAATCCATCTCAAATAAGAGGTAAAATGGATCCTAAAGAAGAGAAATGTGTGTTCATTGGATATGACTTAATCCAAGTAATAAAGGTTTTATTGTTAGTAGAGATGTTGTCTTTGATGAGAACAACTCTTGGTTTGAAGATGATTGTAAGAAAGTCAAGCTAGTTCATGACCTAGAGGAAGACTTCCCAACATTACAAAAGGGGAATGAACACATACATGAAGATTCAAGTGATGATAATCAAAATATACTAAGGAGGAATTTCAATGCTTAGAACAACAAAGGTAAAGCAAATATATAGGAATTGAGAGATGATGTAGAATCTTCCCAACAAACAATAAGAAGATCAATTGGAGGAAAAAGAAAACTAGAAAGGTATGGATTGGACACTTCTATGGTCACTAAGCATTCAATTTATATTGCTTTGGATATCGACTCAAGAGAACCATCAACATTTGAAGAAGCTAAGAAGAAATCAAAATGGAGAGAAGCAATGGAACAAGAGATAGAAGCTCTTCAAGAGAACCAATCTTGGGATTTGGTTCCCAAGAAGCCATCCATGAATATCATTGGATCTAGATGGATCTACAAGGTAAAGAACTCAGATGGGTCAATAAACTAATATAAAGCAAGGCTTGTGGCTAAAGGGTTTGCTCAAACCCAAGGTATAGATTATGAAGAAACTTTCTCTCCTGTGGCAAAAATGCCTACAATCAGAGTATTCATGAGTGTAGCTGCATCAAAGAATTGGAACATCTATCAGATGGATGTAAAAAATGCATTCTTGAATGGATGGATTTCAGAGGAAGTTTACATCACAATCTCCTAGATTTGAAGATGAATCGCATCCTAAGTATGTGTGTAAACTCAGGAAAGCACATATGGATTGAAGCAAGCTCCTAGAGCTTGGAATCATAGATTAATTAATACCTTCTTGCAGGACAAAGGATTTCAATTAAGCAGAGTAGATCCTTCACTTTTCATTAAGAAAACTAACTCTAAAATGATATACCTATGTGTGTATGTAGATGATATAATACTTACAGGTAATAATGCTGATGGGATCATAAAGATCAAGCACAATTTGAAGGAGGAGTTTAAGATAAGTGATCTTGGATTGCTCACTTAATTCCTTGGATTGCAAGTAGTCTATACAGATCAAGGGATGTCCTTACACAAAGGAAGTATATAAAGGATATGTTTGCAAAGTTCAAAATTCAAGAAGCTAAAGTTGGTGGTACTCCCATGGAGGTCAGTCACAAATTAAGTGCTTATGAAGGAGAACTTATTGAAGATATCACAAGCTATCAAAGCCTAGTTGGGATTTTAAACTATGCTACTCTAAATAGGGTTGATATTTGCTATGGAGTAAATGTGGTTAGTCAATTCATGCACACCCCAAGAAAACATCACATGGATGCAGCTAAAAGGATATTGAAGTACTTAAAAGGAAAAATAAATGAAGGTTTATATTACCCCTACACATTTGATTTGAATGTAAATTTATTCACTGATGTAGATTGGGCAAGTTCCAAAGATTACAGAAAAAGCACACCAGGATATCTCTCATTTGTAGGTACAAAGCTCATATCTTGTTCTTCAAAGAAGCGACCTTTAGTTGCCCTTTCCTCAATTGAGGTTGAATACAGAGGGTTAACAAATGCAACACAAGAAGCTATGTGGATCAAGACCCTATACACAATTTTAGGGTTGGATTTTGACACTCCATACATATTTGGAGATAGTATGAGTTCACTTTATCTGGCTTCAAATCCTATCTTTCATGCCATGAGCAAGCATATAGAAGTTCATTATCATTTTGTTAGAGAAAATATTGTGAACAAGGAGATACAACTCTCCTATGTATCTACTCATAGGCAATCTGTAGCTATGATTACCAAATCATTGGATGGAAGCAAATAAAACAAGTTTAAATCCATGATTGGATTGCAAGACATACAAAACAATTGAAGAATCAAGCATCTCAAGATTCCGGGGGAGTTGTTGGTACATTTGGCAAGCCTAGATGCTTGACCAAATTATCAGGACTTCTGACATATACATTTGGCTCACAAAAGAATTGCATATGAATACCTTGTGTAAAAGTCATGAACTTTACTTCATTGGATAATGGAATCTTGTAATGTTAGGATCCAAGAACCATGAATTAGTTGGTGGTTGGAAGCAAATCAATCAACACCTAAAGTGTAGGAACACTTTTAGGTAAGAGAAATTCAAATTTCAAATTCTCTCTATGAGTATAGATATAGGTGACTTCTAGTCGCAAGATGAGATAGAGAAGAGAGAGCCATTGAGCCTCATTGTTGAGCACATCTTGATCTTAAACATTTATGAGTAATTCCACTACATTCCTTTGTATCATACATTCATTATCACATATAAGTTGATACATTAGTTCATGATCATATCTGTCTACTGCTCTCTACTACAAGCTCTTCATTTCAGTGCTATTGCTTGATCAATCTCTCTATATATACTTGATCATTTGATTTACTTTAACTTATTATAGTTAGAATTTTTACTCTAGTTTCTACATATTGTTTTTCATTACATTTGGTTTATGGGATCTTGAGTTATGAATCAAACAAGCTACCTATGTCTGCACACTTTCTTTCTCTTGAAAAGTCGGGATACATCCCTGAGTTCTTAAACTCAGTTTCTCAGTGTGCTCTCAGTCTAAATTAGTGAAATAACTTGGAATAGTTAGGGAAACTCTTGAGTTAGATGTTTCTAAAAGCTCTCAGATTAATTCTTATCAGAGAGTGAGAACTGAACATTTTTCTGAGTGGTTCAAGTCCATAAGATAGCAAGTTTCTCATAGTGCTTTTATGTGCACGTTATCTGTTTTGGTACAATTATTTGACAATGATGCTCCAAAGTACATAGTGGTTCTAAAGACATATTTGAGAAGCTCAAGAAGTCTAATAAGGTTCCTTGAAGTCACATTGGCAGGTGTAGACCAGGATTATTGCAACACCAGCTCATCTTTGGATTGTATCCAACCATCTCCTCACGCAAAAGCACACAATCATCACAAGGAAGAAGACGAATCTTGGATTGCAAGACAATACAAAATGTAATATCAAGTGATTTTACAAAGATAAGTGACATGTTATGGTTATAAGCATATATACAAGTAGAGAGGAAAAAACCCATTAAAGAGGGAAAAAACTGCCCCGATGGTCTAAGTGTGTTCACACATATCACTATCAAAATATACCAATAAAAAAAATATATGAGATAAATCAATGGAAAATACTCAGAAATCTCACTTTAAATCACAAGAAAACAAAGTGACAATATTTACTTTTGAAAGAGCTCTCTAACTTCTTTCACTCATCATACCATTTTAAGTGTCCATGGTCAGACTTAAAATGTGTTCCTTCTACCCTCTAAAATAAAAATACATACTCTAGAGAGCTTTAAAAACTCTATATAAACATATATTAGGTTTATACAATCATGAAGAAGAGTCTTCCTCATTTTTACAAAAATTGGGCTAGTTTACGATGTCTAAAATACATTTTTTTGTCCTTTTCTTCATAAAATCTTCACTATGATTTGCTCTTGGAAGCTATTTAAGAATATATTCCAACATTCTTCCCCTCCCTCTTTTCTCATCCTTGACAAAATTGCTTTGTTAATTCTTTAGTGTTTTTGCTTTCTTTTGCACATTGATGAAATTAAATCTTGACTTTTTCTTTTTTTAATGTTCACTTGATTGAGCATCTCAAAAAGAGCTTTCCTCCATTGTACAATAGCTTCTAGTTTATCAGTTACATCTTTCTTCAAAGAATATGTATATGCAACTTCTTATGCAATCAACGTGGATTTCATTATTGAAGGATTCTTCCAAAAACTTCTAAGTGTCTCTCCAAAAACCCATAATTAAATGCATCTTCAAAAGTTTTTACATAGTGGCCTCCAATAAATGCAACTCTGTTAGAATATGCCATCATACACATCTAATCAAGGGTTTCACTAAGATCAAGAAGTAAAGCATGTGTCAACAAACTGAATCCCATAAAATTTAAAGTTCTAACACCTTATGTAAAAAGGTTTCTATAGAAGCAATGACATGCTTCAAAATCCTAATTGTTAATGTACATGGACAATCATTTACTGTTACCAAATCTTCTATTACAAATCTACTAGTTGACTACTTAGTTGGCCATGATCCTTTCTTTAGTCTTGCAATCTTTAGAAAATTTATCCATTTGGAAGGAATAAGACTTTCTTTTCTCATTTGCCAAAAATTAGGCCACTCATGTCTTCTTGCATTCGAACAATCAACTAGGTTGATTTTTACATGACCACACACCTCCAACCATATTTTTCTTCACTCTTTATTCCTATCCAACCATGTTCCTTCATGTGGTATTTACACTTTTCAAAAAGATCTTTTGTGATTTCCGTTGACTCTTCATACTTTTAAATTTTATTTGGAGAAGCTCCCATTCTTGAATTTTGAAAGTTATTTATGTTTTCAATCACCATGCAAAATGGAATCCCTAATCCATCTGCATCCCAATGGTGATTAATGTGATTTACTCCATTTTCTAGTGAAAATTGCACTATTCTCTATTCATATTGATTATGAATATTTTTCAATCCATTCTTACTTCTCTATTCAGCACTAATATTTGAATAAATTCCTTTGATTCTTGATATTTTTTCTCCTTATTGTTTTCTTCATCCCTTGTATCCCAGATAGCTGTAGAAACACTATCATAATCAATAGGTTGATCCACTTGAGTTGTATCAATTGGTACTTCATCCTTTGACTAGCCTTTGATTTCTAATTTTCTATTTTTGTGGTCTCCGATGAAAACCCCTCATTTTTTGTATGCTCAATCATGAATTACGATGCTGAAGATGAAGATACTCATCGGCTACAAACATAGACCGATCACACAAAGTTTCAAATGTCTTTTTTCTACCCAGTCACGTACCTCTATCTCATTGATTCTCTCTCTCAAGATTACTAGTTTGGGGTCACTAAGTGGAATCTCACATGAGTGCCACATGGCACTCATGTGTGTGCCCATCTAGTGGAACCTAAGAGATGGTTCATAGCATCCCTTCTCTAGTGACTTCCCAAATAACATTTCCTTCCCCTTAACTCCATTTTTGTCCTCAGAAATGGAATTGGAAGTTGTCAAAGAGAGAACCAGTAGAATGGTGTTCCCACTATACCCCTATGTATAACAATACATGGTCACATCTCCGTGTTGTTTCCCCATATCCTTCCCCTTAAGAAGACCCTTGGGAAGGTAATTTGAAGTTGGAAAACCGTCTCTAAAGGGTGCTAACCCGCTCCCATCTGGCACTATCTTTTGAACTACATCCTTTCTACTTTACTAGACACTCTTTATATAGGTGACTTCTCATCCGTTTCTCTTTAGTGAGTCGTATGCTCTCAGGCTCATGCAGAATAGATTGAATAGAAATAGGCACTACTACCTCACTATCTGGAATGAGGTTGTCAGATTCACCCAATCTTTTCCTAAGTCGGCTAACATGAAAGACTGGATGGATCTAGCTATTTTTTGGAAGTTGGAGAGCCATCTTTCCTATTCTCTTAAGTATTTGGAAAGGTCCACAATACCTAGGAGATAATTTTGGACAAGGTCCTGTCTTCATGGTTTCAGATCTAGATGTAACTCTAAGATAGGCTTGCTCTCGTACCTCAAAGTTGATATCTCTCCTTTGATGGTCAGCATAGGCTCTAGTTCTATCCGGAGCTCTCCTAATACTATCCTTAGCAAGTCTAAGCATATCGTTCATCTCTTCCAAGAACTCCTTTGCAACTTGAACTTTCTCATTTTGCAAGCCTACTACATAAGGAACTCTTGGTTGAAACCCATACATAAGCATAAATGGACTATGCCCAATGCAAGAGTGCTTAGCACTATTATATGCAAACTCTAATATAGGGCCAAGTACTCTTCCCAATTAGTTTGCATTTCATTCACATATCCTTGAAGCATATCCTCTAGGATTTGGTTAACCTTCTCTGCTTGCCCATTCGACTATGGATGCTCAACCATACTCATGCTAAGTTTCGTATCCAATCTTTTGAAGACCGCTCTCCAAAAGTGGCTAGTAAACTTTCTATCCCGATCAAAAACTATGTCTAAAGGAAGACCATATAACCTGTATAGGTTCTCCACAAAAAGTCTAGCAAACTCAGGTGTCTTCACTATAGTACGTGTTGGAATAAACCTACCCATTTTGGTTAACCTATCCACAATTACAAAGATAGAGTCGTGTCCTCTCTGTGTCTTAGGTAATCTGACTATGAAATCCATGGAGATACTCTCCCATTTCCCATTGGGAATATCCAATGGGTGGAGTAGTCCTGCCACTCGACACTAACTCATGAAGATGACTCTCTACACATGTATCTCATTGACACTTGGCTTCTAATGACTCGCACTCTATTTCTTTACATCATTGACTTATATACATATGATTCTAGACTCATCCCGTGTCTATTACATTATTCCTTATCATTCTAATGATCATCTAGACTCATAGTACAAGAATTTTCATTTGTAATGTACATATGTATACAAGCTATAATTCTGAGATCTCTTGACTATCTTCAATTACTTCTTTGGATTCATTCCATCTTAGAAGAATTACTCCATCTATGAGAAGGAGTTGTATGCAATTGTCCATGCTTTGAAGAAGTGGCATCATTATTTATATGGTGCCAAAGTCATGATAGTGTTTGATCAAGAGATCATTAAGTGGCTCTCTAATCAAAAAGACCTTAAAGGTCATAAGGCTCTATGGGTAGAGACCCTTCAGGAGTTTGATTATGAGCTTAGGCATAGGAAGGGAAATTTTAATGTAGTGGTTGATTCACTTAGCCGCATGCCTATGCTCAATGGAGTGATTTTTACTCAGATCACTAGTGAGCTACTTGAGTCCGTCAGAGGGAAATGTAGGCTTGATCCTGCATATTTCGAGATTTGGGAAGCCATAGATAATGGGAATCGTGACACACAAGTTTCTAGTGAGGATGGAGTATTGATGGGTTTCTAGTGAGGATGGGGATCGACGGTAAGGTGTGTGTCCCTAGAGATCTTGAGATGACATGACACATTCTTTATGAGTGCGGGACACACCTAGTGCGGGACACACCTAGTGTGGGACACACCTAGTGTGGGACACACCTAGTGCGGGACACACCTAGTGCAGGACACCTAGTGCAGGACACCTAGTACACATCTAATTTAGAAGCTAATCAAGCTATGTTCAAAGTTTCATGTTCTAATTCCTTTCAGGTTGTGTATATGATCAATAGGAACATGTATATGTAAAGTATGCAGGTAGACCTTTCAGAGTCGCACATTTTTCCGTGTCAATGTTTTGCTTGGATCTTAATGCACAGTGTAAAGTTTTTGATGAGTGAACATTCAAAATCTAAGTTAGAAGGTAAGGAAGCTATTACTAAAAGAATTTAGGAAAACGGGATTTGTGCTGTGAGAAATCAACCTTAGAAGTTGACTATGTCTAAGTCGCTTGTTCAGGAAGATAGTTTCTGACATATCTTTGATTTTAAAGATCAAATTGAAGTTTTAATTATTCTTTTGAAGGTCTAATGGTTGATATGATTGCGCAAAGATAGCATGGAGATATTTGCATCATTAGATTGAAGAAATTTGAAGATATGTGCAGGTAATGAAGTTAAATCTTGAAGCAAACTTCTTGAAGAAGAAAAGTTTTCACTCAGAGAAGTGATAGTGAATGACTTGATAAATTAAGGTAGCATTTGTGTAAAGTTTGGTCTATAACTGATATAGAGGTGCTCTTAAATCAGTATAGATCAATCCTTTGGAGATTTAGAGGTCTCCAACAGTCGTATCAGAGCAGAAAGATCAAATCAAGGTGAAGAAGAAGCAGGGAGAACCTTGACTGTTGCAGATATCAAAGATCTTGTGAATTGAAGGAGCAAGGAGTAAATTTTGAAAGAAAACCTGAAGAAGAACAAAGCATGAGTTCAAAGGATCAAGAAGGATTAAAGCTTCATATCAAAGGTACATTATATCACCATAAATCTTTGTAATTGCAGACACAGAAGATCAAATATGGGAGAAAGCTTGCAGATTGATAAGCTAGATAGGGAGAACTATCCAGCTTGGTCCATGAGGATGGAGGCACACCTCATGAGCAAAGATTTGATGGCATTCATCGCAGGAGAAGAATAAAAGCCTGAGTTTGAAGATCCTAGTGTTCCAACTAGGGAAGAGCTTGCATATTTGAAGAACTGGATGAAGAAGGATGCTCAAGCTAGGAGCATCATTTACATGGTTGTAAATGATTATCTTCTAACTCATATTAGAGGATTAGAAAGTGCAACAGATGTGTGGAATGCTTTGGAAGAGCATTTCCAAAATACAACCAAGTCACGGAAGTCCTCATTATGGGTGGAGTTCATAACCTTCAAGAAAAAGAGCTCACAATCAATTTCTGATTATGTGGCAAGAAGGATATTGCAGATAGCTTGGGAGCAATAGATGAAGATATTGAAGAGGATAAGTTGGTAAGACAAATACTTACAGGTCTAAGAGGAGATGAGAAATGGAAGCCTTTCATATTGTCCATAGAATGGTCATTAGATCATTTTACTCCTGATCTCAATCAGTTTCTAGGACACATGCTAACTTTTGAGCAGGACATTAAGGGAGATAATGATAGGAGTGCAAGTCAAGATATGTACTCCAAGGACAAGAAAAAGAATGGCAAAGGGAAGCAGTCAACTGGTGATGAAGGATCTTCAAGCCAAGCTAATTTCACAAGAGGAAAGATGAATTCAAGAGGTAAAGGAAGAGGAAGTAAGAATAAAGATAATGTTAGAGTTTGTTGGATTTGTGGCAGAACAAATCATTTGGCAAATGATTGTTGGTATAAGAATCAAAATGGTGGAAGTCATAATCAGAGTTTCGATCAAAGAGGTAGAGGAGGCAGAAATCAAAAAGGGAACTTCAGAGGAAGAGGTGGTAGGACCTCATATGCTAGAGGAGGTGGAAGAAGCTTTCAATCTCAGTCTTACTATAACGACTATTATAATTATGCATATGATCAAAAGGATGACATGACTCTCATCTTGAATGCAACACATGAAGCAGTAGGAGAAGATCAAAGGGTATTCTGTATTGACTCAGGATGTAGCAATCATCTGAGTGGCAACATATCATTGATGACTGATATGGAAGCAAAGGTGAGTGGACATACAGTTCAAACAGGAGATAACACCAAGCATAAAGTGGAAAGCATTGGATCAGTGAAGACAAAGCGTGGAAGCACACTCTTAAGCAATGTACTTCATGTTCCTACTATTCCTAAAAACTTGATAAGTGTAGGACAAATTGTGGAAAAGGGATATGAAGTCAGATTCACAAATGATGGTGTTTATGTGCAAGATCCAAATCAGGGATATAGAAGCATCATTGCAGGTAAAAAGGAAGGAATACTTTTTACTCTCAAGGTCCAAGGTAATGTGGGACATGCATTGTTTACTTATGGAAGTCAAAAGATGTCTGAGTTAGACCTATGGCATAGAAGGCTAGGTCATTTTAATGAGAGAGCCATAAAGGAAATGTCAAAGAATGATGTCATGCTTGGATTGCAAAATGTTGAAGGTCAACACATGGTGTACAAGTGTGAAGCTTGTCAATCAGGTAAAGCACACAAAAGTTCATACAATAAATTAGGATACAAGTACTCAAACATGCTTGAGTTGGTTCATACAGATCTGTGGGGTCCTTCAAGGGATTATAGCATAAATGGATCCAGATATTATGTATTGTTTAATGATGATGCAATAAGATGGATTACACTTTATGTAATCAAGGAAAAATCAGAAGTGTTCAAGACATTCAAGCATTATCATGCTTATGCAGAAAGGATTACAAGATAAAAGCTCAAGAGGTTGAGATCAGATGGAGGGGGAGAATATTTTTCTAAAGAGTTTGATGATTATTTGTGGAATGCAGGTATAAAAAGAGAAGTAACTTGCAGGTACTCTCCTCAACAAAATGGAGTTGCAGAAAGAAGAAATAGAACTCTTGTAGAGTTTGCAATATCAATGATGAAAGAGAAGAATTGTCCAAACTACTTATGGGCAAAAGCTATCAACACTGCAACATACCTTGTGAATAGGTTACCCTGTAAAGCTTTGGATGGTAGAACACCTTATGAAGCATGGTGGGGTAAGAAACCTACTCTTGATCATTGTAAAGTATTTGGATGTTTAGCATATGCTTATGTTCCTTCACAATTAAGACATAAGATAGAACCCAAAGCAGAGAAGTATGTGTTTATTGGGTATGATGATAGAAAGATGGTTTAGAAATTGTGGAGTCCATCTACAAAGCAATTTCTTGTTACAAAAGATGTTACATTTGATGAGCAAAGCACATGGTATACAGGGTCAACAAATGATTATGCAGATGTTGAAGAAGTTCAAAGGAAAGGGAAGACCAAAGTAAAAGTGTATGAAGAAGATATTGATGATGTTGATTGTAAAAGTAAATTGCAAGGCAATGATGAAGATAGGCCAAGATTTGATCTAGAATCAAATGTGGCTGAGACTTCAAGAAGTGCAAAGGTCAGAAGATCTTTGAGAGAAAGAAAAGACCTATCAGGTATAGTTATGATCCATCTTTCTGAACAACAAAAGATTATGCTTATATTGTGAAGAAAGAAGAAGATCCAACCACATATGAAGAAGATAAAGGTAAACAAAATTGGGAGAAGGCAATGCAAGAAGAGTATGATGCTCTACTTCAGAATGAGACATGGGAATTGGTGCCAAAACCAAAAAACCAGAAGGTAATTGGATGTAAGTGGGTGTACAAAACAAAGAGGTTTGCAAATGGTGAGGTGTCTAGATACAAAGCTAGACTTGTGGTTAAAGGTTATGCCCAAACGTATGGGGTAGATTATGATGAAACCTTTGGTCTAGTTTCTAAGATGTCTACAATTAGAACTCTAATTGCTATTGCTGCTTGTAAAGGATGGAAGCTGTCACAATTAGATGTGAAGAATGCATTTTTGAATGGATATATTGCAGATGAAGTATACATGGAACAACCAGAGGGTTTCATGGATTCAATTGGATCAGATTATGTGTGTAACCTCAAGAGAGCTTTCTATGGTTTGAAGCAGGCCCCAAGGGCATGGAATTACAAGCTTGTTAAGTTCTTGAATGAATGTGGATATCAAGCTTCAAAAGCAGATAGTAGCTTGCTAGTGAAGGCAAGTGAAGATGGGTATATATACATGTGTATTTATGTTGATGATATTATTGTCACAGGTACATATGCTCAAGGAATCAAGGAGCTTAAGAAGCAAATAAAGAAGGAGTTTAAGATAAGTGATTTGGGAAACTTGTCATATTTCTTAGGAATGCAGATTGTGTATACTCAACATGGAGTATATGTTACACAAGAGAGATACTTGAAGAATCTTTTGGTCAAGTTCAATATGGAAGATTGCAAGCCTTCAACCACACCATTGGAGGTAAATCATAAATTGAGCAGATATAGAGGTGAAGAATTTAATGACATGAAGAAATATCAGAGTTTGGTAGGTAGTTTGATCTATGCTACCTTGACAAGACCAGACCTATCATATACAGTGGGTGTTTTATCACAATTTATGCATTGTCCAAAGAAAACTCATTGGATTGCAGCTCAAGGGTACTCATATATATCAAGGGAACTATGAGTGAAGGTTTGTATTATGGATTTACCTCTGATACAAGAATCAAAGTGTTTAGTGATGCAAATTGGGAAGGTAATTCAGATGATAGAAGGTCTACTCATGGTTATCTCTATTATATTGGAGATAAGTTAGTTTCTTGGTGCTCAAAGAAGCAACATACAGTTGCTTTGTCATCCACAAAAGCTGAGTATAAAGGAATGGTAGAGGTTGCAAAAGAAATGATGTGGTTAAAGATCTTATTGAAGAGTTTTGGAAGTGATCAGAGTACTCCAATTATTTTACAACATGAGTTCATTATATTTGGTAGCTAATCCTGTTTTTCATGCCAGGACTAAACACATAGAGATTCAATATCATTTCTTGAGAGAAAAGGTACTTGACAAAGAGATTGAAGTCTTGTATACACCAACAAAAGAGCAAGTTGCAGATATGTTGACAAAAAGCTTAGATGGACCTAAGCTACATAAGTTCAAAGAGATGGTAGGAATAAAGAAGAATGGAATAATCACAATTAGTGATTGAGGGGGAGTTGTTGGAACAAAGCAATCCCAAATTGATGATTATGAAGAACTTGAAGCAAGTCAAAGACCAGAATGAATACAACTCTAAAGATGAGATGAGAGGTGCACTAGGTACATCTCTCTCTCCCTGTATACAAAATTTGCTTCCATTTCTTTCAAACTCAAGGGTGTTGTTTAGATAGTTGCGTTTAAGTGTGTCTCCCAACCCCCATAGCCACTCTCTTCCTAACACAATGTATGTCCTCTCCATATTCATGATTTGGAAGTCCATGTGGTCAGTATAATCCTGCATCTTGACTTCCAAATTGGATACCATAGTATCCCATATCCTCTTGTCTTCTGCTTGCATCATAGATACTATGTATTTATGTGCATTGGGCTGCTAGGGAGTCTTTAGCTTTTTGACCAGAGCATAGTTTATGAAGTTATGAGTGGCAGAATCATCTATCATGACCTGCACCCTGGTCCCATATACACTACCATGAAGTTTAACTAGGTCATGTGGTCCAAACTAGGGTGACCATAATGACTAAATTAAACAATAGGTGTGCTCTCTATCCTCGTGCATCATCTCCACTCCCTTGCAGCTATAGCTGCCATGAATAGGAAGTGTTTGCACTAGGTGGACCACATTTTTTCCCTTATCAGGGGCCATACTACTCTCTGGTCCTCTTTTCTTTTCTTCCCCCTTCTTGAGTGGATAGTTCCACTCTGAATGGCTAGGAGAGAAACACCTAAAGCAAAGGTTTTCTCTTTTGGCCCTCTCAAACTGCTCAATAGGTAACCTAGGCCCTTGTGATCTCTGTTTCTTAATGAAGATTTTGTTTTTCCCTAATGGCATTTTCTTCTTGAACTTAGTCGTATTAAGAGGTTTGAGGGTCTGATCCGTCTCCATAGGAGTATGTTGAGGATGGTTATGGTCCTCATAAATCTAGGCATATTTGATCGCCTCCTCAAATGTCTTTGGTGCATTTCTTCTTACCTCTCTCTTGATGGCTTTATCTAGGCCCCTAACAAACCCTCTAGTGTTTTGGAAGTCATCCAATCCCTTAAGTTTCAAAATGATCTCCCTATAGTGGGATATGTAGACCATCAAAGGCCTACCTCTCTAGGTAATCCTATCCCACTCATCCCAATTCCTCTCTTCCTCATTCTCAGGAAGAAACTCTTTTAGGAAGAGTTTCAAATTGAGCCCAATCCATAGGGATTGAGTTAGCCTCCTTGAGACTCAAATCACTTATAAGCACATAGGCCAAGCAAGAGTCTTGCCCCTAGCACATGGTACTCAGGTGGGGTGCCCTTTGGTTGATGCAAATCATTCCACTTTTGCAAAAAAGTGTAGATTGCATCCTTGTTCATATCTCGGTCATCCCCCGTAAAGGTAGGTGGCTTCAGGTCTTTCAGGAGGGGAGCTTCCCTAGAGCTCTCTCCTTTGTGCTTACTAGGAAAAGAAAGATCTTTCCTAGTCATCTCTATAGGAAGAGTAGGAGTTTCTCTTTCCTTCCTAGCTAGGAAAGAGGTGACACATGCCTTAAGTGAGATCATTTGAGGCTTAACTTGTTCAATGAGAGATTTCATGCTACCTATATCTCTCTCTAACCTAAGGGTCTATTTTTTTAAGTCTGCAAATTGCTCATGAGTAACAAACTCATCGAGGAGTTCTTCATAAGTATACCTGCTCCAGCTCTACTTCTTCCATCCTATGATTAGGGTCCTCTAGTTGTTCTTTAGATGGAGAAGTGTATTCTACAATTTGTTCGTCCTTGGAATCCATGTTTCACTCCCCCCGTTTACTAACTAGAGTATGTGAAAAGAATGGAAGTAAACTTAAATATGCAAGAAGAAGAGAAATATGACACTAGAGCACTTCCTTGGTACAAAATGAAGTTGTGGAAGAGAAATCAAAGCAATTTTTGAAGCGTGAAAGTGTTGATCTTCAATCCTCACCAGGCCCAAACAAAAATTCAAAATGCTCGGTTGGCCTGAGGAGGTTCTAATCACCAAAAACTAGTAAGAACGATCCAAAAACATATAACAATGGCCTCAAATGAACAAACTGAGTCAAATTAAAGCACTTTTGAATTTTGACAGTCCTTGCCAGTCCAAAATAGGTAGTCCAACACCTGTACTTCAAAGGTATAAAGCTACTCCAAGTGAAAAAAGTTGATTCGGATGCCAAACCATGAAAAACTAGGCCTAGAAGTGGCCGCATAGTTTCTACTGAAGCAGTGCAGAGGGATTTTGGTTGACCAAATCTTCTCCAAATCAATCATCATTTGTTGTTCATGGAGGCAAGTCACATAAAGACCAAGTACCATTCTTCATTATAGCATCATATTCAGATTGCATAGCAGCCATCCAATTTTCTGAAATTTGTGCTTCATCAAACAAGACAGGCTCATTCTCATCACAGAGACTAGATGCAGCCATAGCATAGCAATCTGCTGCAAAAGAGGCATTATGAGAGCTTGAACAACTATGATATGACAAAGGAGAATCTAATTTGTTATCACACAAAGTCTGCACTAGCCATTTTGGCATAGTTTTTGTTTGCTCAATATCAGCTCTCTCATCAACTAGTGCATCATGTAAATCTGCATCAGAAATTGAATGATCTGCATCATTACATGAAACCTGCAAAGGTTGAGAAGTTGCCTCATTGGGACTAGCACTAGATTGTCCACGTGTAAAAAGAGGCAGCAAAGTATTATACATGTCTTTGGAGCTAACAGATGTCTCCTTAGTACATGACAACAATGGTTGAATAACATCTTCCACAAAAACAACATCACGGCTAACTAGAATGTGTTTAGTCTGTGGATGATACAGACGATAGCCTTTACCTTCAGAACTATACCCAACAAAAATACATTTTACTCCTTTATCATCCAATTTTCTGAGGCACTAATGCATATGCCAAAAAACAAAAAACACGCAGATGAGCAACAGATGGCTTGCGATCATGCCAAGCCTCATATGGAGTGATAGACTGCAGTGCTTTAGTGGGACACCTATTAAGTACATATGTTGCACACATGACAGCCTCAAGCCAGAAACTATGTGGTAAGGCCTGACTCTTGACCATACACCTCGCCATCTCCATGAGTGACCTGTTCTTTTGTTCAGCAACTCCATTCTGTTGAGGTGTATACGGAACTGTACACTGGTGTTTTATCCCACGTTCAGCCAGAAATGCATTAAAATCAGAAGACATATATTCCCCCCTTGATCTGAACGGAGGGTGCCCATTTTACATGCTGATAGATTTTTAGCCAAAACCAAAAACTATTTGAAGCACATGAACACTTCGGACTTTGCCTTCAATGGATATACCCATGCATGCCTAGAAAAATCATCAATGAAAGTCACGAAGTAAAGATAATTTCGAAAAGAAGGTGTTTGCATAGGACCACAAACATCACTATGTACAAGCTGCAATTTTTTAGTAGCCCAAACTGAAACATCTTTTGGAAATGAGGAACGTTGCATTTTGCCCAAAATACAGCCTTCACAAACATGTTTTGCAAGTGCCGCAAGTTTGGGCAAAGAGGAAACCATTTCAGATTTCTGCAGGCGTAGCAAACTAGCAAAATTCAGATGACCAAAGCCTGCATGCCAAAGCTTTGCATCTGACATAGCCTGAGAATCATATATGCACATGCCGAATCATTCAGAGATCTTTCATAGTCTACGAGCTTATACAACCCAGGACATAAAATGCCAGAAGTAATAATCACATTGCCATTTGATAGATCATGAACTGTACACTTGTCGTCAACAAATTTCACAACCATGCCGATCTTGCCTAATGCAGAAACTGATAACAGGTTCTTCTTGATCCCTGGCACAAATAAAGCATCTGACAAAGTGAAAGAACTACCATCAGCAATAGTCAAAATGATCTTACCAACTCCCATAATAGGATAAGAGGAGTTGTTGGCACATGTAACAGTATTCCTTGTAGGGGCAGACTCGAGTGAAGAGAAGAAACTGCATTGCGAGGTAATATGTTTGGTTGCCCCACTATCAAAATACAAAACATCTGAGTCTACTGGAGACATGCACTGCTCATGAGAAGATGGATCAAAACTGCAGAGAGTAGTAAATGCCCATTGATCTCGAAAACATGTTAAGTATGCTCACCAAAATTCATGTGATTCTAAGACTGCAACCGGAGGAGTGTCAATGGCACCCTAGATGAAGCGACAACTTGCTCTGATACCAATTCTTGGAGATAGACATTTGCGGAAGCACACAAACAGCACAAGGAAGGAGAAGAAGCTTGGAGCACAACACACAATACTCAATGTCTTACTAGAGAATGTACAAAGATAAGTATTTCATTAGGGCAATAGGCATATATACAAGCCGGGGGAAAAAAACCTCCTAAAGAGGGAAAAAAGTGCCCCGGTGGTCCTAGTGTGTTCACACACATCACTACGTAAATATATCAACAAAGAGAGGACTTATTCCACATACAGGTGTGTAGCCATCATTTTGAAGGATATAAGGAGGATCGGAGCCTTCACTTCTTCACCCAAGAGGAGGGGAGGAGAGGCTCTTTCTCTCTTCATGAGCGTGGGCATTTGGCTGCTTTGTTCGAGCACGTGGGCGGCTCAATTTGAACGCCGTGTCTCCTTGCTCCGATACCAACTATGGTCTCCAATGAAAGCCCCTCATTTTTGGTATGCTTAATCACAAATTACAATGTTGAAGATGAAGATACTGGCTGGCTACAAACACCGATCGATCACATGGAGTTTCAAATGTCTTTTTTCTGCCTAGTCGCATCCCTCTTTCTCATTGATTCTATCTCTCTCTCTCTCTCTCAAGATTACTAGTTTGGGGTCACTAAGTTGCATCTCACATGAGTGCCACATGGCACTCATGTGTGTGCCCTTCTAGTGGAACTTAAGAGATGTTTCATACCATCCCTTCTCTAGTGACTTTCCACATAACAACTTCCATCACTATTTTTTTCTCTCTCCTTTTCATTCCCCTCTTTCTTTCTCCATATGTGCATGCAAGTTGCTAAATCCTCTCGTAGTTGTAGCCACATGTACATCATCTTGTTGTTCAAGTTCTTTCACATCTTTATTTTCATCTTTTAACTTCTCTAATTCCTCTTTTATTCCTTGAATTTCTTCCCTTGTTACTTCTATTTTTCTAGCTTATTCCTATGTAAGCGGTCATCTTTACGTGTTATTTCCCTGTATCCTTCCCCTTAAGAAGCCTCATAAAATATCATCTCAAAAGTGGAGAACCATCTACAATATGGTGTCTTTTATCTCCCATATACACCTAATGTCCAAACTATCACTCTCATAGCCTATAACATCACTAAGTGGCATAATTCCTTGTGATGTTTCCTATGTGGAGTAATAAAATGAAAGATAAGTGATGAGTGCTAAGTTAACAAAACTTGACCATACTATAATGGAGATATTAAACCATAAAATCCTATGAAAATATAAAACAAAATACCATTAAAAAGTGATTCCAAACCCATCTAGGACTACAGTGATTGATTGGCCCTTATCCACTCTAGGTCTTTCTAATCATTAGTGTACTCACAAGTAATAGTTTTGCTAAACTACCTTGTGTCCTATGTCAATCCATCATCTAGCTCACATATAAGAATTCCTTGGTAGTAAAATGAAATCTCTATATTCCACTAACCAAAAAGTCCTTGTTTTGCCATCCATAACCTTTGGACTAAGTTCTATTGGAAGAGCATCAATGGAACTAGTGCAAACTCTACTATTTTCTCTTCCCTCTAGTTTTCCATGTGAATGCAAAAAACATTCCTTCTAGGGATTCACGTAATCAATAAGTACCCATCCTCCTAATTGATGCTCATCATCATCCTGATGATGAGGTAGTCAAAAGAAAAATAAAAGAAAATCAATGAAACAAGAAGAGGAGGAATTATTGTTTGAAGTACTAGAGAATTTCAAGAAATATGAAGTTGAAGACTGGAAAATTTTGGTATGAATGCCTAAGAGATTGGTGGTGGTGAGTGCAAAGGATAGGGATTGTGCTTTATTCCTTTCCCTTGCTAGGCTTTGACACAATGCTAATGGGTCATGAATCATGAAGAATTCTTCAGTACCATTGTTAGAGATCAAAAAAGCTTTTTACTAGATGATAGATGCTCATGAACTTTCACGAGATGAAGAATGAGATCCATGTTGCCCCACCATGGTGTTGGAGTTTGAGGTCTGTTGAAGCATGTGAACAACACAAGGAAGAAGAAGAATCTTGGAGCACAACACACATATGAAGTATTACCAAGTGAATGTACAAAGATAAGTAAGCTATTAGGGTTATAGGCATATATACAAGTAAAAAAAAAACCTCCTAAAGAGGGAAAAAAGTGCCCCAATGGTCCTAAGTGTGCTCACACAAATCACTACCAAAATATATCGACAAATTCCCCTTGGGAGTGATGCGATGCTTCAAACTTCTCTCGAGGCAGAGCCTTTGTGAAAAGATCTACAATGTTATCCTGTTTAGTCACATATGCCAAACCAATCTCTCAAGTAGTGAACCTCTCCCTACATAATAATAATGCACCTCAATGTGCTTAGTGCGAGCATAAAACATAGGGTTCCTCACAGCTGCCAATGTGCTCTAACTATCAATGAAGATGATGGTGGTAGAAGACTGACCAACACCCAGATCAGCCAAAAGGCGTCTAAGCCACACACACTCAACAGTCACTATGAAAGCTTCCCTATACTCAACCTCATAACTAGAAATGGCCACAGTAGGCTACTTCTTGATAAACCAAGATATGCATGAGCTACCAAAAATGAAGCAAAAACCACTAGTGGACACAAGAGTATCATAGCAACCAGCCCAGTCAGAGTCAGAAAAGTAGTGATCCCCCTTGGGATGGGGGAATAGCTCTATGTCAAACAAATTATATTGACACATTATTGCAACATTTTGGCCTTGAAGACTGCAAACCTATTGCCACTCCTATGGAGACAAGTTTCTGGTTGAGTCTTCACGATGTTGGAGATGCATTTGATGATGTTCTCTATTAGCATGATTTTGGATGCTTGATTTACTTATGCATAACTCGACCTGATATTTAGTTTGCTGCTTCACATATGAGCAAGTTTATGCATTACGCATGTGTTCAAGCATAGGCTGATTTGCAAGCCTCTTTTGAAATGTCAGATTTGGAGCCACTTGCATCATTATTTGGCGCTTCTCATTTGGACGACTGAGTAGCATGTCATCAACATACACAACAATGATTAAAAGTACATCTTCACTCTTAACATATAAGGTGCTCTCAGTTGGACTATTCTCAAAACCATGTGCAATCAATTAGGCATGTCTCTTTTCGTAACAAGCACGTGGTGCTTGCTTCAAATCATATAATGCCTTTTTCAACTTGCACACTTTGTTTTCATGCCCATTTTGCACAAAACCACGAGGCTAAAAAACATACACTTCTTCTCACCATTTAGAAATGAAGTTTTAATGTCCAATTGATGTACATTCCAACCATGATGGGCTGCAAGTGCATAGATACTATGAAGGGTGGTCATTCGGCAAATGGGTGCAAAGGTCTCATCAAAATCAATGCCCCTCTCTTGGGCATAACATTTTGCAACAAGCCTAACCTTATACCTATCAAATATTACATCAGTCTTACATTTCAGCTTGTATACCCATTTAGTGCCAATGGCCTTTTTGCTTGGAGGCAAATCACATAAAGACCAAGTACCATTCTTCATAATAACATCACATTCTGATTGCATAACAGCCATCCAATTTTTTGAATTTTTTGCTTCATCAAAAGAAATAGGCTCATTCTTATCACAAAGACTAGCGCTAGCCATAGCATAGTAATCTGATGCAAAAGAAGCACTATGAGAGCATGAACAAGTACGATATGACAAAGATGCATATAATTTGCTATTTTGCAAAGTCTACACTAGCCATTTAGGCATAGTTTTTGCCTCCTCTATATCAACCCTCTCATCAACAAGTGCATCATGTAAATCTGCATAAAAAATGGAATGATCTACATCATCATGTGGAACCTATGAAGGCTAAAAAATTGCCTCATTTGGACCAGCACTAGGCTATCCATGTGTAAAAAGAGGCAGCACAAGTGTCATACACATCTCTAGAGCTATATGATATCTCTTTTGTACACGAAAGTAATGGTTGAATTACATCTTCCACAAAAACAACATCACGCCTAACCAAAATTCATTTAGTATGTGGATGATATAGACGATAGCCTTTGCTTTCAAAATTGTACCTAGCAAAAATACATTTCACTACTTTATCATCCGATTTCATGTGTTGTTGTTCAGGCAATAAGGCATATGCCAAACAACCAAAGACACACAAGCAATAGATGGCTTGTGACCATGCCAATTCTTATATGGAGTGATCGATTGCAGTACTTTAGTGGCACACTTCTTAAGTACATATACTGCACACATAACACCCTCAAGCCAGAAGCTATGTGGTAAAGCCTGACTTTTGACCATACATCTTACCATCTCCATGAGTGACCATTCTTTCTTTCAACAACTCCATTTTGTTGAGGTGTATACGATAGTGTACATTGATGTTATATCCCACGTTCAACCAAAATGTAGTAAAATAAGAAGATATATATTCCCCCCCTTGATCAAGAACGGAGGGTGCCCATTTTACATGCTAATAGAATTTCAGCCAGAACTAGAAACTATTTGAAACACATAAACACTTCATACTTTTCTTTCAATGGATACACCCATGCATGCGTGGAAAAATCATCACTAAAAGTCATGAAGTAAAGGTAGTTCCCAAAAGAAGGTAAGGTAGTTCCCAAAAGAAGGTATCTGCATAGGACCACAAACATCACTACAAACAAGGTGTAATTTTTTAGTAGCTCATATTGAACCATCTTTTGGGAAGGAGGAATGTTGCATTTTACCCAAAATATAGCTGTTTACCAAGTGCCTCAAATTTGGACAGAGGGGACATTGTTTTCGATTTCTGTAGGCATATCAAACTTGAAAAATTTAGATGACCAAAGTGTGCATGGCAAAGCTTTGCATCTGAGATAGCTTGAGAATCTTGAACTGCACATTATGAAACATTGATAGATTTTGCATAGACTATGAGCTTATACAACCCATGACATAAAATGCCAGAAGCAATAATAACATCGCCCTTAGAAAGATCATGAACTATACATCTATCACCAATAAATTTGACAACCAAGCCAATCTTGGCTAATGCTAAAAATCACAATAGAAATTTTCTTGATCCCTAGCACACAAACAAAGCATCTGACAATGTAAAAGAACTACCATCAACAATAGTCAGAATGATCTTACCAAATACCATGACTTGATAAGAGGAGTTGTTGGTGCATGTGATAGTATTCCCCATAGGGGTAGGCTCAAGTGAACTAAAGAAACTGTGTTGTGAGGTAATGTGTTTGGTTGCTCCACTATCAAAGTACCAAACATCTTAGTCTACTACAGACATATACTGTTAATGAGAAGATGTCTCATAACTACAAATAATAGTAAATGCCCATTCTTCATTCTACACAAGATTAGTAGACTTTATTTTGGGAGTAGAGGCTTCTGCAAAAACCATTCCAACCTCTTTTTTCTTTGCCTCTTTTTTAGTCAATCTTGGAAAAATCTTTATGACACGATCATTTCCTTCACAGTATTTGCAAAACAATTTATGCTTTTATGATTTCTTCTCGTCTTTGTCTTTGTTTCTCATTTGTGCAAAATTAACATATTTTTGCTTACTAGTAGATGAGCTCCATTTACCTTTTCCCTTCTAACTAGCTAAGAAAGCTTGATCTGCTACACAAATAATGGACCTATTTGGCCTGAACTGATCTTTCAACAACAAAACAGAGACTAACTCCTCAAATGTTAAGGCATTTGGATTGCCTTTCATCATCAACCCAAGAGTAGAAGCAAAACTCTGATATGAATCTAGAAGACCATTCAGAACAGTTAGCACAAGTGAACTGTTTGGAAGACTTCATCAAGAAAAATCAATTGTTCCTTCAAATCTTTGATCTTTGTCAAAAGACTGTCCATAGAATCTCCTTCATTCATATGCTCACTCTCCAACTGATTTCGGAGGTAAGCAACATGGGCCTCATTTCTTGCATGGTATAAGGTGGTAAGTGTATCCCAAGCATCCTTTGCTATTTTACAAGAGCGAATATGAGGGATAATGGCACATTTGACATACAAAGCTATCAATGCATGTGCCTGAGGATCCCTACCATCTCGTCAAAGTTGTAGTAAGTGCAGTAGGAACCATAGCATTAACAGGAATTTGAAGATTGTCATCGTCAATGCCATCTGTATCACCTTCAATAATTGTATGTGAAGGTGTAATAGGTCATTTTTCAACACCCTGCACAATATTCCATAGTCCTTTTGTGACCAATACATGATGCATCATATGCGCCCACAATGGGTAATTTGTACCAACTTGTCCTCAACAACCAACATACAAAATACATCATTGCTTTGAGCCATTGCCACTAACTAAAATACCATGATGTAGAAAAATGATTGTATCTCAAAAAGTTGAATAGAACTACCCTATTGAGCTCTGCTAAACATGTAGCAAACTTCGAGGCACTTGTATTGGTGAACCGAAACTTGTATATATGTTTGGCACAAAAGGACAAAATTGCCTGTATAGGCATTGCGATAGTGCATTCAGAGACTATGACTGGAGGGGTGTCTAAGATGACCTAGATGAAGTGGTGACATGCTCTGATACCAATTATTGGAGTTTGAGGTCTACAGAAGCACACGAACAACACAAGGAAGAAGAAGAAGAAGAAGCTTGGAGCACAACACACAATTTTGAATGTATTACCAAGTGAATGTACAAAGATAAGTAACCTATTAGGGTTACATGCGTATATACAAGCCAGGGAAAAAAACTTCCTAATGAGGGAAAAAAGTGCCCTAATGGTCCTACATGTATTTACACATATCACTACCAAAATATATCAACACATGCAAATAGTATTTCCAACTTGGTCTCTCTCTCTCTCTCCATGCTACCAACCAAGTGGCAATTCTAAGGTTCAAAACCCTTAGCTATTTAAGGGGTGCCTTAATTATGGCTACTTAGCCATTTACGGAGTCCCTTGATAATGTGAGAAACAACCAATGTTTAAAGTATTTTCTTGTCCTATCTATCTACTTGTTGTTAACCTTCTAAACTTTGTAATGTAGTCCTTCTATAAGAAACTTAATTTCGTTTGACACACCATTAATAATTTTTCCCTTGTAAGATTAGTCTCTAAGTCATCTATTTAATTGTGTAGCATTCAAGTTATAAGCATGATATTATCTTTAATATCATATGTGCAAGAGTATTAGGTTTGATATCATCTATCTGATTATTATATCCTTGCATAACTAACTTGGCAAAGCTCGCAATGGACTTATTCTGATTGGGCGACTACTACACAACTCAACTTTTTTTTTTTCTAAGTGAAATTCGAGTTGAAGCCTAATCTCCCTAGCTTGAATTGATTGAAAGAACGATTGTACAAGTGAATGGGCATAGTACCCATGGGCCCCCTCATATCCCACAAAGCAGGGGTTGAACTGCTTGAAGGAAACACTTGGAAAGGACTGTCCAAAAGGCAACTAGTTTAATATGTTCGAAGGCAATACACTCGCCCACAACTATCCTATTGTAGAGAGGGATTGAACCCTTGCCCCTGACTCCAACGATGAAAGGCCCAACCAAACAACCTAACCTGGAGAGACGTTCACAACTCAACTTTAACATCGATCCTTTCCTTCTTAAAAGAAAAAACTCTCCTTGCTAAATTTTGTATGAGATTTGTAAAAGAAGCTTTCAAAGTTAGCTCCTTGCTCATCTCCCTTGCTTGTTAAGCTTGGAAAGTTGCACCTCAAATATGCTTGCATGCCTCCACAAGGTGAACATCATAAACATAAAATAGGAGCCTTTTACCACTTTTGGTACGCGTAAATAGCATTCATGTGAGTCTAATATGAAGTTTTTCTCGAGTTTCGTAAGAGAGTTGTAAGAGGTAGTATTTTCAAAGAATGCACGGATTTATGTACGACAATGACGCCGTATCCACTGTCTGCGGACATTTTAAATTTGCGCAATCTAGCGCCACATAGACTATTTAAAATAGAAGCAAAGCCTTTGGTCTCCCTTCTTCTCCACCTCCTGTTTCCGTGTCTCTGAGCATCGACTTCTGTATACCTGCGGTCTGACTTTGTCTCAGAAACCCTAGCAACGCGGATTGCTGTAAACCCCCTTCCTTTTTTTCTTTCTCGAATTGGCCCTCGCATGCATCTCATCTCCTCGTGGGATTCAGCTGAGTATCGTCTCTTTTGATGCTCTTCGTCCTCTCTCGCAGACCTTGTTAATCAAGCGTTTTATCGGCTTAATCATCTATTTCAGTGTCTTTGCTTGAAGCCTCTACAGCTTCTGGATACGTGAAGTCTGGCATCCTGTTATGCGTGTATTAATGGTGACCTCCGGCGCTTTGCCGTTGAGAATTCTATGTCCATGCAGTCTGCTTTCCGTATGATCGTGCAGGAAGGATGTGGATGGGTCGGCATATGGCGTATCTGGTGGCTTTGATAGTTGTCTTAGTTGCCTGGCTGGGATTCTTGTGCTATGCAGGTACTATTAAGAAGGCAGCCTCTGAAAGGACGCAGGCGCCTTCAGTACAGCCCAACGCAGATTCATCATCAGGGAACGTTGACGAGGAGCAACCGAGGGCAGCATGTCATGTGGTTCCCGAGGATAGCGATCATTTTCATGCTGATCTTCGAAGTCCAACCGCATATGGAGGAGGGATATCTCCATATGGTGGAATAAGTGATTCCAAAGAAGGAACGACGAGCATACGCTCCGGAAATCCTGTAGAAGGTCATGAGCCATACAATATTGCTACGGCCGCTTCTGCTTCCATCAAAACAGTTACTTGGCCACGTGATAAGGACATTGAAACATTCAGATTTCCATCAGAGATGCAGCAGGATGCACATCATCTGAGATAATGCATCACAGAGGGATTGCGTGGAGTGTATCAAGCTTAGTGCTGTATGAAATTACATAGGAGGAGGAGGAGGAGAAGAAGAAGAAGAAGAAGGGCAACAGCAATAGTTACACGAAAATGTTTATGAAAATATGGAACCATTATGAGAGAAACATGGGTGATCATGTGCGAAGAAGAAGAGCAGCAAAAATATTAACCGCAACAGGAAGATGTTGAGGAAAAGCTGGAGAGGAAGATGTAGCAAATTAGAGCTATCATGTGGGTTCCTATTAATCTGAATGGAGGGAACAGCGTCAACGTAAAGCTTTCAAACAGGATAATGAGGAATCATAGACTCCACAGGCCAGTCTTCCTGCAATATGATTATCTAGTTCATATTGAAAACCATTATCTGTGATCATCTCCCTCCCCTCCAAACCGTTCGTGTCCGCGCGCGCATATATACACATTCTCAGGAGGCCTAAAGTAAGCTGAATCGTAGAATCATAGAGTTGTTTTTTTTTTTATTGATTGCAGTAGAGGTGCTTGACTGCAATATTTCTTCTGATAAATCAGAAAGGAGAAAGTATTGTATTTTTTGCCTGGAATCCATATTCAAGAGATCTTTGAGGTAGATCATATTGTTGCGATTCTGACCAGTCTGATGTACATACAATAAAACCTCAAATAAGATCCAACGGGGCTTTTAACTTCTAGTTAGATCAGTCTTTGTCCATCGCTGTTGCAAAGAACAGCGAGTTAGATGGTTACACAGGAAAGGGAAGTAAGTAGTCCTCTTCATGAGGAAGAAGTTTTGGAATGCACGCACAAGATTTAAGGATTCCTTTCTTCTTACATCTTCTGTTACTTCCTTACATCGCCTTCTGTACTTCCATTACTTATGAAAATTGACAAGTTCCTCGATTGCAACATGTTTGGCTGAACAAGATGCTTTTACTGCGTCAAAAGGGAGAGATCTGCTGGCATGATCGGCATCGTGTTCCATAGTGCATGTGCGTGGGTCTATGCTTTCCTCATCATCGGGATCTCTTTTCCTTCGTTTTGTCTTAACTTTTGTATTCGTTTTCATTTAAGTCAACGGTACAAACAAAAGAATTGAATAGGCAACTTACACGTGCTCTACCTATTCTAGAATGCATTGTCTCCGACTGGAAAAAGGTCGATGGTAGGGCCCTGTGATTATGATTATCATGACCTCTTCTAATGAAGAGGCTTTCATTGATATTTTGAAAGTTCTTGATAGGATATAACTAAATGCAGATTGTGGAACTTCGAAAGTTCTTTACAGGGACAGATCTAGTGTGTAATATATTGATGACTAATTGCTCATTTGTCTCGAAGAATTTGTCTCGTAGGTCAAGTGGTTTGGCATTGGTCTCTTGAGGTGGAGGTCCAAAGTTCAATCCTTGGGTTGGACATGTAAGGCTTTGGCAAGATTAAGCCAGTTGTAATTCATGTAACTTTGTCTAATCCTTGTTTTGCGGGATATGGGGGGTACCATTGGTACTATGTCCATTCACCTGTACACTTGTACTTTCAAGTTAAAGCCAGGGGAATAGGCACCTTCTGAACCTCCATTAAAAAAAAAAAAGGAATTCTACCTTGCTCATTTGTGCTTGCATGCCATATGTGCATTCTCTATTAGCTAAGCAACCTCAGCGCAAATAATGAATCTGCAAAGGACATATTATCTTTCATTCAAGGTGCTTTACGCTTTCCCCCGAAAATATGCCTATTGCAAGCATTCCCGTATTGCATTGCCTTTCTAAATTCAAGAAGCATAGACATCCTTCAAGTTGTCATATAACAGGGGCCAATGTCCTTGGATGTCTTGACAAGGATCAATACACTTTGGATCTCTTATGTATATATGAATTCAGATTGTATGTATATATGCATGCTTGTGCTACATTTATATATAGGATATGTATCAAATGTTATTGTTTTAGATATTCACACGTGGTGTATATGCTCTCAATGTACAAAATTATGAATTTATGTCTATGTTTTCCTCTTGTAGATATTCCTCTTTGCATCCAAAGAGGGATTTTTAACTAAATGGCAGAGTCAGTGTGCTAACTAGCCTATTGAATATGCTTTCTAACACAATGAATATGCTAGTTGGCTTAGCCAATATGCTACTTAGCACAATCACTATGCAGAAAAAAGCATAATTAGTATTCTAAATAGCATGATGAGTGTGCTAACTGGCTTAGTGAACATGCTTGATTGCATAATGAAGATGTTTACTAGCATAGTCGATATGTTGATTAGAAAAATCACTATGTAAGGAGCACAATTAGCATGCGAAGTAACACATCAGGTGTGTTGACTAGCTAAGTGAATAACTCACTTAACACAATCACTATGCTAAGTAGAAACAATTTGTTAAGTAGTACCACTAGTTAACTAACTAGCTTAGACATCTTCTAGGGCTCTTCTTCTTTGTTTGAACAAGCAATAAACTAGAAAGGATAAAAATAAGAGATCTAACACTACGAAAGCCAAATCATAAAGAAGTTTGAAGCCAAAGCTTTGTAGAAAGCTTCAAACTTCTCTCGAGGAAGAGCCTTTGTAAAAATATTTGCAATGTTATCTTATATGGGCGCATATGCCAAACTCATCTCCCCAATAGAGATCCTCTACCTGAGATAATGATAATGCACCTCAATGTGCTTTGTGCGAGCATGGAACATAGGGTTCCTTGCAACTGCCAATGTGCTCTAGTCGTCAGTAAAGATGGTGGTGGCAGAAGATTGAGCAACACCCAAATCATCTAAAAGGCATCTGAGCAACACCATATATATATACTTGTTGAGACATCAAGATCAACATGTGATGATCCAGGATGACACGTACCAGTTTTTCGTTTCTCTGACATGTATAGTGGTCACACTGGTATATGTCAGGGATACTTCTATGAGCTTTATTAGATTTATCTACCGAGAGTGATGGCACATTTGTTCCTTGCCAACTCACTCATTCGTGGACATTAGGTTTTTCCTTATGTACTAATCTTTATATATTGCACTTGTATTCTTGTTTTTTAGGTCATTCTTGTACATCCCTTTTTATGTAATAGAAGAAGAAGAAGAAGATTATTCTTCCTTGCCTCAATCTATGTGTGTGCTTCTCCTTGAGAGTGGGAGTGTGTGTGTGAGCTCTCTTCCTTATCTCCTTCCTCGTGACATGGTATCAGAGCAAGCGTGGCTGTAGAGAGCTCGTGGAGAAGGCGACAGTGAAGACTACACGGCAAGGCGTGGACAAAACGTGATTTCACAAACGGCCTTTGTTTGCTACGAAAATCGAAGTTTCGGAGCCATCTTGACCTCTGTTTCGAGCCCGCAAGGTGGGGCCCACAGAAAAACTAGGTCAGTTTCAGAAACTGTAACTTGAGTTGTGTTCGGCGACACTCATATATTCGAGATCCAAAATTTCAAGCAATTCCATGTACTGTTGATACATGAAAATTGTGTTTTTCTGAGATCGAACTGTCACATCATAGTACGATAGTATTCAAGTAGAAGTGTTGCTTGTAGTGTTTTGTAGTGTTGTGAATTGCTGTAGAAATGGCAAACGCAGATGGAATGAGTCAGCTTATGAGTGATAAGCTGGACAAGAACAACTTCCATGCTTGGAGATTTAGAATGACGAATTTCTTGATGGGAAAAGGCTACTGGAAGTACATCGAAGGAGAGAATAAAAATGCTCTGCAGTTACCAGAAAGGAATCGAACTGCAAACCAGTTAAGAGCATATGAGGAATGGAATCAAGGAGCACGAAAGATAATGTATTGGCTATCTGTTAGCATACAAGATAGCATGATTGGACACATACAATATGCCAAGACTCCAAAAGAGGCTTGGAAAAGTTTGGGTCTAAAAATCAAAAGCATATGTGAGTCACTTGCATCTATTGGCGTGAATGTAGATGACAATGATAAGGTGGAAGTGTGCCTTCATGGTTTAGGAGTTGCATATAAGTAGTTCAGAACTTCCATACAAACGAGGGAAAATATTTCGAATTTTGTTGATATAGTATCTGTGCTGATTATTGAAGAAAAGAATCTTGGTGAGGATTCAAAATTCCAAGGAAAGCCCAGTTCTAAGCAGGTATTCTACTCTGGCAGAGGAAGAGGCAGAGGAAGAGGTTTCAGAAGTGAAAGAGGAAATAGTAACCAAGACCAAGGTCAACAACAGAATCATGCAGGAGGAAGAGGACAATTTCGAGGCAGGGGGAGCCAAAGAGGTCGCAAAAACTTCCAAAGAAATGATTCAGGTAATGATAGTTGTTGGAACAAAGCAATCACAAATTCATGATTACAAAGAGCTTGAAGCAAGTCAATGATTAGATTAAAGTTCAAGAAGTCATTTGAGAAAGTGAAGAGATCTCAGAAGTGAAGCTTGTATACATATGTACATTACAAATGGAAATTCTTGCACTATGAGTATAGATGATCCTTAGGATGGTAAGGAGTAATGTAATAGACATGGGATAAGTCTAGAATCATATGTATATAAGTCAATTATGTAAAGAAATAAGTGTGAGAGTCATTAGAAGCCAAGTGTCAATGAGTTAGATGTGTCGAGAGTCATCTTCAGAAATTAGCGACGAGTATTTCTCTGATTTCTCTCAAGCTGTTCATGTGGATTAGGAAATCTTTTGTACACATCTAATCTAGAAGCTAATAAAGCTATGTTCAAAGTTTCATGGCCTAAATCTTTTCATGTTGTGAGTATGATCAATAGGAACATGTGTATGTAAAGTCTGCAAGTAGATCTCTCAGAGTCGCACATTTTTTTGTGTCAATGTTTTGCTTGGATCTCAGTGCACAGTATAAAGTTTTTGATGACTGAGCATTCAAAATATAATTTAGAAGGTAAGGAAGCTATGGCTAAAAGAATTTAGCAAAATGGGATTTGTGTTGTGAGAAATCAACCTTAGAAGTTAGCTATGTCAAAGTCGCTTATTCAGGAAGACAAATTTTGACATACTTTTGATCTTAAGGATCAAATTAAAGTTTTAATGATTCTTTTGAAGGAATAATGGTTGATATGATTGTGCAAAGGTAGCATGGAGATATGTACATCATTAGTTTGAAGAAATCTAAAGATATGTGCAGGTAATGAAGTTAATCTTTGAAGCAGACTTCTTGAAGAAGGAAGATTCTCACTCAAAGAAGTGATAGTTGAAGAATTGGTAAATGAAGGTAACATTTGTATAAATTTTGGTCCATAACTGATATAGAGGTGCTCTTAAATAAGTGTAGATCAAAGCTTTGGGGATTTAGAGGTCTCCAACAGTGGTATCAGAGCTGAAGGTGCAATACAAGTGAAGTAAAGGCATTGAAAGTCCCGACTATTGAAGATATTGAAGTTTCTTCTAATTGAAGGTGGACAATGTTAAATTCTTGAAGACAATCTGAAGAAGTACAAGGCATGAGTTCAAAGGATAAAGAAGGATTAAACCTTCATATCAAAGGTACACTATATCATCATAAATCTTAGTAATTGTTAAGGAAACACTCACGAATTTGACGCAACAAACAAGAGAAACAGAATCTTCCGGAAAATCTATGCACAGGTGTACAGTATGCGAAGTTAGTGCGCGGTGTCCGCATAACAGAGCAATTAACCGCGGCGGGCGCGTAAGGCGCGCATAACGCGAATTGAAGAATGACAGGGCAAAGGAGCGCTAAAGAAATTGTATATATATGCAGCAAGATTTGAAGAACGACACGCTGATACACAGAGGAGAACGAGAGACTGAGAGAAGACGCCATAGATCGCGTATGAGTGAAGAAAGTTTTAGAAGTTCTCAGAAGACGCCATAGATCGCGTATGTACAGATGAATAACACAAGCCTGAAGTGTCGGGTCTTTTCATCTGAAGAGATATGGTAATAAGAAACTACTCACTGTAGGAGAGTTTCTGTAACTTGAGCAAGAAGAGGCCAAGCTTACTTGTACACATCTTCTCTAATCGAAAACACGTATTTATGTGGATGTCTGCGTGCAATATTTATTTATGAAGAACCTGAAGTTATTTCGTGTTACGGTAGGAAGTTCCGTTTATCGTTTGCTGTCACGACTCATTACTAAACGTGCTTCAGTACTTTCTCTGTAAACGCATGTTTCAGTGAATAACAGTTTACTCAGTAAACATATTTCAGTAATTTCCGGTCAGTTACAGTTTCTCAGAAAACAAGTTTTTTGGTAGAACAACGAAGTATAACTCGTAGCAGAGTCCGAAGCTTTGTATGAGAGATAGCTCATCTTGTAGCTAGACGTCTCTATTTTAAGCTGATCACAGTTTCCGGTGGAATGAAGATGTACACACAGTACAAAAGTTAACCGGAAAATAGCAGCTCAGAACTGTGAAGTTTCCAGAAGGAAGTTCATTCGGTGAAGGAAGCTCACACACTACTTCCTTACTTCACATAAGTTCATCTGAAGCAATTACGAACAAAACTAAGTTTATTTCGGTAACGTTCCGGCACAACTACGGTGTCAATCCAGTAACAGTCTGGTGAAGTTCCGGTGGAACTTGTGTCGCAGGATAACACAGTTAAAGCAACGTTAATTAGGCTGAGCTACTGTTGATTACAGAGGTGTTCTGAATCACTCTAGCTTAGCATTCTATGCGGTGGCGCGACAATTTTCCGCAGGCCTGACAGAGTTCAAGCCTTGTCGCGAAACTCACCTTCAGGGCGAAAGTATTTCCGCAACAGTAGGCGTTAGAGCCGAAGTTTTTCGCCAACAATTGGTATCAGAGCTAGTTAATCTCCCAACAGTTGGTATCAGAGCAGGTTAGTTCTCCCAAGAATCGGTATAAGAGCCTAGAGTATTCTCTATCATGGCAGATCATGTCCAAATTGATAAACTGGACAGAGATAATTATCCTGCATGGGTAATGCGCATGGAAGCCTTACTTATGAGTAAGGACTTAATGACGTACGTGACCGGAGAAGAAAAGAAACCCATTTTCGAAGATGATAGTCAACCGGAAAAAGAAGAACTAGACGCCCTAAAGCTATGGCAGAAGAAAGATGCAACGGCAAGAGCCTACATCTACAACACTGTGTCAGATCATCTACTACCGCATATTAGAGGTCTGGAGAAAGCAGAGGACATATGGAGCGCATTGGAAGATCACTTCCAGAATACTACGAAAGCTAGGAAAGCTAGCCTATGGTCCGAGTTCACAACGTTCAAAAAGAAGCCGAGTCAAAGCATCAGTGACTACGTCACTAAAATGAAGGATCTAGCAGATAGTCTTGGATCCATAAATGAAGAAGTCGAAGATCATAGATTGATAGCGCAAGTGCTCACAGGGTTGAGAGGAGATGAAAGGTGGAAACCTTTCGTACTATCAACTAAACTCTCCCTAAATCATTTTGTACCAGAGTTAAATCAGTTGCTTGGTTTGATGCTCACATATGAGCAAGACCTGAAAGGAGACGCAGATAAAGGACATAGCTCAGCAATGTATATGAAGAACAAGAAGAAAGAAAAGGGTAAGTCAAAAGACGAAGAAGAGTCAAGTTCTCAGGCCTATTACGCAAGAGGTAAAGGCACTAGCAGAGGAAGAGCAAGAGGAAGAAGCCGCCAGAATACCACCAAGAAAGCTTGCTGGATTTGTGGACTAAGTAACCATCTGGCGCATGATTGCTGGCACAATCAACAAGGATCAAATCAAAATCAAAACAACAATAGCAGAGGCAGTAGCGGAAGAAATCAAAGTAACTTCCAAAGAGGAAGACAAAGCCAAAGAGGAGGTTACGGTAGAGGTGGAGTAAGAAGTTGGGGACAGAGCCAATCCCACAACACCACCTACAACAACTACGCAAATGACACACAAAATGAAAGTCATACATCATTGATGATGAACTGAATCAGCACATCAGAAAATGAAGACCTAAAGGTATTTTACATTGATTCTGGATGCTCTAATCATTTGTCAGGAAATATAGAACTAATGTCAGAACTAGAGAAAGGTAGTTCTAGTCACACTGTTCAAACAGGTGACAATACAAGACACAAAGTACAATCAATCGGAAAAGTGAAATGCAAGAGTGGAGCAGATTTGCTAACCAATGTTTTGTATGTTCCAACAATACCGAAAAATCTGATCAGTGTGGGACAGATAGTCGAAAAAGGTTTTCAGGTCAGATTTACAAACAAAGGAGTATTTGTAGAAGATCCCAAGAACGGATATTATCAGATCGTTTCTGGTAAGAAAGAAGGCAGACTCTTTACCTTAAGAGTACAAGGGAACATTGGCCAAGCGCTGCTCACACATGATGAAAAGGTAATTACAGAACTTGATCTCTGGCACAAGAGATTAGGTCACTTTCACGAAAAAGGAATCAAAGCTATGATAGCGAATCAGTCTGTACTGGGATTACCGAACGTACAGAACCAACATATGATTCACAAATGCGAAGCCTGTCAAATGGGAAAAGCCCACAGGTTACCTTTCCAGAAGAAAGGATTCAAACATGATGACGTGCTAGAACTCATACATACAGATGTATGGGGACCAACGAAAGAAGGATCAATCAGCGGATCAAGGTACTATGTTCTATTCATTGATGATGCCACAAGGTGGATAACTCTTTATGTTCTGAAAGAGAAATCAGAAGTATTCGGAGCTTTCAGGCATTTTCATGCATATGCTGAAAGACTCACCGGACGAAAACTTAAAAGACTGAGGTCTGATGGAGGGGGAGAATACTTCTCCCGAGAATTCAATGATTATCTTTGGAATGCAGGTATTAAGAGAGAAATAACCTGCAGGTACACACCACAACAGAATGGTGTAGCAGAACGGAGAAACCGAACTCTAGTCGAGTTTGCACGAGCTATGCTAAAAGAAAAGAATTGCCCGGATTATCTTTGGGCTGAAGCTGTAAATACAGCTACATACTTGGTAAACAGGTTACCATGTACAACGTTAGAAGGAATGACCCCTTATGAAGCTTGGTGGGGAAAGAAGCCAACACTTGATCACTGCAAAGTGTTCGGATCAGTAGCGTATGCTTATGTACCGTCTCAACTGAGACATAAGCTTGAACCAAAAGCAGAGAAATATGTATTCGTCGGATATGATGAGAAACAGATGGGTTACAGGTTATGGAGTCCTCTAACCAAACATTTTACTGTTTCCAGAGATGTAACATTTGATGAACAGAAAAGCTGGTATGCAGATCAGAGTCATACAGCTGAAGAATTTGAAGAAGAGATAAAAAGAAGAGAGAAAGGAAAATCAATTGTTCAGGTAAACAAAGATGAAGAGGCAAGTACGTCTAGGACCGGAACAGGTATAAGGAACGAAGATGAAGACGGGTACTCAGACACACACGAAGAATATGAGCTAAGAAGGTCAAACAGAGTAAGAAGACAACCGGAAAGATACTCGTATGATACATCATATATAACTCAACAAGATTATGCATATATGGTTAAAGAAGAGGAGGAGCCTCAGAGCTATGACGAAGCCAAAGGCAAGAAACAATGGCAAGAAGCAATGGAAGAAGAATTCACCGCACTGGAAGAGAACAAGACATGGGAGCTTGTTCCTAAACCGAACAGTAAGAAAGTAATTGGAAATAAATGGGTGTTCAAAGTTAAGAAACTTGCAGATGGAAGGATAGCCAGACATAAAGCGAGACTGGTTATCAAGGGCTATGCTCAGACGCATGGCATAGACTATGACGAGACGTTCAGTCCGGTGGCAAAGATGTCAACCATAAGAACAGTGATTGCTATAGCAGCATCAAAAGGATGGAAGCTAAGTCAGCTAGATATAAAAAATGCATTCCTGAATGGATATATATCAGATGAAGTATATATGGAACAACCGGAAGGGTTTACAAGTTCCAGATACCCAAACTTTGTTTGCAGGTTAAGAAAAGCTCTTTATGGACTGAAGCAAGCTCCAAGAGCTTGGAACTACAGACTCGTGAAGTATCTGAACGAGCTTGGATACCAAAGTTCGAAGACAGATGCAAGTCTACTCATCAAAAGAACAGAGGAAGGAATGATCTACATTTGTATCTATGTAGATGACATAATAATTACAGGAACCTCAGATACAGGAATCACAGAGGTAAAGAAACTACTAGAAAAGGAATTCAAGATTAGTGACCTAGGAAAGTTATCATACTTTCTAGGAATGGAAATCACATATACAGATCATGGTATATATGTCACACAAGAGAGGTATCTCCTGAACTTACTAAAGAAGTTCAACATGGAAAATTGCAGAGAAGCTTCAACACCGCTTGAAGTAAACCATAAACTCAGTAAATATAGTGGTACAGAGTTTAAAGATATGAAGAAGTATCAATCGTTAGTAGGAAGCTTAATATATGCTACGCTAACAAGACCGGATCTCAGTTTTCCGGTGGGAGTTCTCTCACAGTTTATGCATTGTCCGACAGAGCAACATTGGGTTGCAGGACAAAGAGTTCTCAGATATATCAAAAGAACTATAAAGGAAGGATTATATTATCCTTTTACGTCAGATATAAAGCTCAGAGCATATAGTGACTCAGATTGGGCAGGAAGTCAAGATGACCGAAGATCAACGCACGGGTATATGATATACCTAGGAGATAAGCTGGTAAGCTGGTGTTCGAAGAAACAACACACAATAGCTTTATCATCAACAGAAGCAGAATACAAAGGACTGGTAGAAGCAGCAAAAGAAGTAATATGGATGCAGACTTTACTTAAAAGCATGGGTATAGATCAAAGTATACCGATCATACATGGAGATAATATGAGCTCGCTGTATCTTGCAGCGAATCCTGTGTTTCATGCAAGAACAAAACACATAGAGATTCAGTACCATTTCCTAAGAGAAAAAGTAATGGAGAAAGAGATAGAAATAGTCTACACTCCTACGAAAGATCAGATTGCAGATATTCTGACAAAGAGCTTGGATGGAACAAAGACAAACAGATTCAAAGAGATGGCAGGTATAAAAGAAAGAAAGATATATGAAAGACCGGAAGAGGTCAAATTAGTGATTGAGGGGGAGCTGTTAAGGAAACACTCACGAATTTGACGCAACAAACAAGAGAAACAGAATCTTCCGGAAAATCTATGCACAGGTGTACAGTATGCGAACTTAGTGCGCGGTGTCCGCATAACAGAGCAATTAACCGCGGTGGGCGCGTAAGGCGCGCATAACGCGAATTGAAGAATGACAGGGCAAAGGAGCGCCAAAGAAATTGTATATATATGCAGCAAGATTTGAAGAACGACACGCTGATACACAGAGGAGAACGAGAGACTGAGAGAAGACGCCATAGATCGCGTATGAGTGAAGAAAGTTTTAGAAGTTCTCAGAAGACGCCATAGATCGCGTATGTACAGATGAATAACACAAGCCTGAAGTATCGGGTCTTTTCATCTGAAGAGAGATGGTAATAAGAAACTACTCACTGTAGGAGAGTTTCTGTAACTTGAGCAAGAAGAGGCCAAGCTTACTTGTACACATCTTCTCTAATCGAAAACACGTATTTATGTGGATGTCTGCGTGCAATATTTATTTATGAAGAACCTGAAGTTATTTCATGTTACGGTAGGAAGTTCCGTTTATCGTTTGCTGTCACGACTCATTACTAAACGTGCTTCAGTACTTTCTCTGTAAACGCATGTTTCAATGAATAACAGTTTACTCAGTAAACATATTTCAGTAATTTCCGGTCAGTTACAGTTTCTCAGAAAACAAGTTTTTTGGTAGAACAACGAAGTATAACTCGTAGCAGAGTCCGAAGCTTTGTATGAGAGATAGCTCATCTTGTAGCTAGACGTCTCTATTTTAAGCTGATCACAGTTTCCGGTGGAATGAAGATGTACACACAGTACAAAAGTTAACCGGAAAATAGCAGCTCAGAACTGTGAAGTTTCCAGAAGGAAGTTCATTCGGTGAAGGAAGCTCACACACTACTTCCTTACTTCACATAAGTTCATCTGAAGCAATTACGAACAAAACTAAGTTTATTTCGGTAACGTTCCGGCACAACTACGGTGTCAATCCAGTAACAGTCTGGTGAAGTTCCGGTGGAACTTGTGTCGCAGGATAACACAGTTAAAGCAACGTTAATTAGGCTGAGCTACTGTTGATTACAGAGGTGTTCTGAATCACTCTAGCTTAGCATTCTATGCGGTGGCGCGACAATTTTCCGCAGGCCTGACAGAGTTCAAGCCTTGTCGCGAAACTCACCTTCAGGGCGAAAGTATTTCCGCAACAGTAGGCGTTAGAGCCGAAGTTTTTCGCCAACAGTAATTGCAGACACAGAAGATCAAAGATGGGAGAAAGCTTTCAGATTGATAAGCTAGATAGGGAGAACTATCCATCTTGGTCCATGAGGATGCAGGCACACCTCATGAGCAAATATTTGATGGCATTCATTACAGGAGAAGAAGAAAATCCTGAGTTTAAAGATCCTAGTGTTCCAACTAGGGAAGAACTTGCAGATTTGAAGAATTGGATGAGAAAGGATGTTCAAGCTAGGAGCATCATTTGCATGTCTATAAATCATTATCTTCTACCTCACCTTAGAGGATTAGAAAGTGCAACAGATGTGTGGAATGCTTTGGAAGAACATTTGCAAAACACAACCAAGTCAAGGAAGTCCTCATTATGGGCAGAGTTTACAACTTTCAAGAAGAAGAGTTCACAATTGATTTCTAATTATGTGGCAAGAATGAAGGATATTGCAGATAGCTTGGGAGCAGTAGATGAAGACATTGAAGAGGATAAGTTGGTAAGGCAAACACTTACAGGTCTGAGAGGAGATGAGAACTGGAAGCCTTTCATATTGTCCATACAATTGTCATTAGATCATTTTACTCCTGATCTTAATCAATTGCTAGGACACATGCTAACTTTTGAGCAGGACACTAAGGAAAATAATGATAGGAGTGCAAGTCAAGCTATGTACTCCAAGGAAAAGAAAAAGAATGGCAAAGGGAATCAGTCAATTGATGATGAAGGAACTCCAAGTCAAGCTAATTTCACAAAAGGAAGGATGAACTTCAGAGGTAAAGGAAGAGGAGGTAAGAACAAAGACAATACTAAAGCTTGTTGGATTTATGGCAGAACAAATCATTTGGAAAATGATTGTTGGTATAACAATCAAAATGGTGGAAGTAATAACCAGAGCTTCAATCAAAGAGGTAGAGGAGGCAGAAATCAAAGAGGCAACTTCAGAGGAAGAGGTGGTAGGACATCATATGCTAGAGGAGGTGGAAGAAGTTTTCAATCTCAGTCCTACAACAACAATTATTATAATTATGCATTAGATCAGAAGGATGACATGACTCTCATCTTGAATGCAACACATGACGCAGTAGGAGAAGATCAAAGGGTGTTCTATATTGACTCAGGATGTAGCAATCATCTGAGTGGCAATATATCATTGATGATTGATATGGAAGCAAAGGTGAATGGACATACAGTTCAAATAGGAGATAACACCAAGCATAAAGTGGAAAGCATTGGATCAGTGAAGACAAAGAGTGGAAGCACACTCTTAAGCAAGGTACTTTATGTTCCTACTATTCCTAAAAACTTGATAAGTGTAGGACAAATTGTGGAGAAGGGATATGAAGTCAGATTCACAAATGATGGTGTTTATGTGCAAGATCCAAATCACGGATATAAAAATATCATTGTAGGAAAAAAGGAAGGAAGGTTGTTTACTCTCAAGGTCCAGACTCCAAGGTAATGTGGGACATGCATTATTTACTTATGGAAGTCAAAAGATGTCTGAGTTAGACCTATGGCATAAAAGGCTAGGTCATTTCAATGAGAGAGCTATAAAAGAAATGTCAAAGAATGATGTGGTGCTTGGATTGCCAAATGTTGAAGGTCAACACATGGTGTACAAGTGTGAAGCTTGTCAATTAGGTAAAGCACACAAACGTTCATACAATAAATCAGGGTACAAGTATTCAAATATGCTTGAGTTGGTTCATACAGATGTGTGGGGTCCTTCAAAGGACTATAGCATAAATGGATCCAGATATTATGTGTTGTTTGTTGATGATGCAACCAGATGGATTACTTTATATGTAATCAAGGACAAATCAGAAGTGTTCAAGAAATTCAAGCATTATCATTCTTATGTAGAAAGGATTACAAGACAAAAGCTCAAGAGGTTGAGATTAGATGGAGGAGGAGAGTATTTTTCTAAAGAGTTTGATGATTATTTGTGGAATGCAGGTATAAAAAGAGAAGTAACTTGCAGATACTCCCCTCAACAAAATGGAGTTGCAGAAAGAAGAAATAGAACTCTTGTAGAGTTTGCAAGAGCAATGATGAAAGAGAAGAATTGTCCAAATTACTTATGGACATAAGCTATCAACACTACAACATACCTTGTGAATAGGTTACCTTGTAAAGCTTTGGATGGAAAAACACCTTATGAAGCATGGTGAGGTAAGAAACCTACTCTTGATCATTGTAAGGTATTTGGATGTTTAGCATATGCTTATGTTCCTTCACAATTAAGACATAAGCTAGAACCCAAAACAGAAAAGTATGTGTTTATTGGGTATGATGATAGACAGATGGGTTACAGATTGGGGAGTCCATCCACAAATCAATTTCTTGTTACAAAGGATATCACATTTGACGAGCAAAGCACATGCTATACAAGTTCAACAAATGACTTTGCAGATGTTGAAGAAATACAAAGGAAAGGGAAGACAAAAGTAAGGGTGTATGAAGAAGATATTGATGATGTTGATTGTAAAAGTAATTTGCAGGGCAATGTTGAAGATGGTGCCAAGATTTGATCCAGAATCAAATGTGGCTGAGACTTCAAGGAGTGCAGAGGTTAGAAGATCTTTGAGAGAAAGGAAAGAACCTATCAGGTATAGTTATGATACATCTTTCTTAACAACAAAATATTATGCTTACATTGTGAAGACAGAAGAAGATCCAACCACATATGAAGAAGCTAAAGGTAAACAGAATTGGGAGAAGGCAATGCAAGAAGAGTATGATGCTCTACTTGAAAATGAAACATGGGAATTGGTGCCAAGGCCAAAGAATCAGAAGGTCATTGGATGTAAGTGGGTGTATAAAACAAAAAGATTTGCAGATGGAAAGGTGTCTAGATACAAAGCTAGACTTGTGGTTAAAGGTTATGCCCAAACTTATGGGGTAGATTATGATGAAAATTTTAGTCAGTTGCTAAGATGTCCACAATTAGATCCCTAATTTCTATTGCTGCTTGTAAAAGATGGAAGTTATCACAATTAGATGTGAAGAATGCATTTTTGAATGGATACATTGCAGACGAAGTGTACAATGTTGAGCAAGCAGAGGGTTTCATGGATTCAATTGGATCAGATTATGTGTGTACGCTTAAGAGAGCTTTGTATGGTTTGAAGTAAGCTCCAAGAGCATGGAATTACACGCTTGTTAAGTTCTTGAATGAATGTGGATATCAAGCATCAAAGGCAGATAGTAGCTTGCTAGTGAAGGCAAGTGAAAATGGATATATATACATGTGTATTTATGTTGATGCTATTATTGTCATTGGAATAGATGCTCAAGGAATCAAGGAGCTTAAGAAACAAATAGAGCAGGAGTTTAAGATAAGTGATTTGGGAAACTTATCTTATTTCTTAGGAATGCAGATTGTGTATACTCAACATGGAGTATATGTTACACAAGAGAGATACTTGAAGAATCTTCTGGTGAAGTTCAACATGGAAGATTGCAAGCCTTCAACTACACCATTGGAGGTAAATCCGAGTTTGGTAGGTAGTCTAATCTATGCTACCTTGACAAGACCAGATCTATCATATACAGTAGGTGTGTTATCACAATTTATGCATTATCCAAAGAAGACTCATTGGATTGCAGCTCAAAGGGTACTCATATATATGAAGGGAACTCTGAGTGAAGGCTTGTATTATGGATTTACTTCTGATACAAGAATCAAAGTGTTTAGTGATGCAGATTGGGCAAGTAATTTAGATGATAGAAGGTCTACTCATGGGTATCTCTATTATATTGGAGATAAATTAGTTTCTTGGTGCTCAAAGAAGCAACATACAGTTGCTTTGTCATCCACAGAAGCTGAGAGAGGCTGCAAAAGAAGTGATATGGTTAAAGATCTTGTTGAAGAGTTTTGGAACTGATCAAAGTACTCCAATTATTTTTGGAGACAATATGAGTTCATTATATTTGGCAGTTAACCCTGTTTTTCATGCCAAGACTAAACACATAGAGATTCAGTATCATTTTTTTGAGAGAAAAGGTACTTGATAAAGAGATTGAAGTATTGTATACTCCAACAAAAGAACAAGTTGCAGATATGTTGACAAAAAGCTTAGATGGACCTAAGCTACAAAAGTTCAAAGAGATGGCAGGAGTAAAGAAGAATGAAATAATCACAATTATTAATTGAGGGAGAGCTATTGGAACAAAGCAATCACAAATTGAGGATTACAAAGAGCTTGAAGCAAGTCAATGATTAGATTGAAGTTCAAGAAGTCATTTGAGAAAGTGAAGAGATCTCAGAAGTGAAGCTTGTATACATATGTACATTACGGATGGAAATTCTTGTACTATGAGTATAGATGATCCTTAGGATGGTAAGGAGTAATGTAATAGATGTAGGATAAGTCTAGAATCATATGTATATAAGTCAATTATGTAAAGAAATAAGTGTGAGAGTCATTAGAAGCCAAGTGTCAATGAGTTAGATGTGTGGAGAGTCATCTTCAAAAATTAGCGACGAGTATTTCTTTGATTTCTCTCAACCTGTTCACGTGGATCAAGAAATCTTTTGTACACATCTTATCTACAAGCTAATGAAGCTATGTTCAAATTTTCATGGCCTAATTCTTTTCATGCTGTGAGTATGATCAATAGGAACATGTGTATGTAAAGTCTGCAAGTAGATCTCTCAGAGTAGCGCATTTTTGTGTGTCAATGTTTTGCTTTGATCTCAGTGCACAGTGTAAAGTTTTTGATGAATAACTTTCAAAATCTAAGTTAGAAGTTAAGGAAGCTATGGCTAAAAGCATTTAGCAAAACGAGATGTTTGCTATGAGAAATCAACCTTAGAAGTTAGCTATGTCAAAGTTGCTTGTTCAGGAAGACAGTTTCTGACCTACTTTTGATCTTAAGGATCAAATTAAAGTTTTAATGATTGTTTTGAAGGATTAATGGTTGATATGATTGCACAAAGGTAGCAGGGAGATATGTACATCATTGGTTTGAAGAAATATGAAGATATGTGCAGGTAATGAAGTCAATCTTTGGAGCAAACGTCTTGAAGAAGGAAGATCCTCACTCAGAGAAGTGATAGTTGAAGAATTGGTAAATGAAGGTAACATTTGTGTTTGGTCCATAACTGATATAGAGGTGCTCTTAAATTAGTAAAGATAAAACCTTAGGGGATTTAGAGGTCTCCAACAAGTAAAGGATGCTAGAATTGTGGTAAACCTGGACACTTTGAATGTGATTGTAGGTTGAAGAATCAAAATAACAAAAGGCTGCAAAACAACTATGCATCCACAAGTGCAGATGATTATGAGAAGTTGTTCATGATTCAACATCACATGATGAATACGATGTCTGCTGGTATCTCAAAATCGAATGATAATGTCTGGTATATTGATTCAGGTGCTTCAAATCACATGACCAGTCATGCAGAATGGTTTAGTAGTTTGCAGAAAATGCTAGTTCTTGGATATGTGGAAACAGGAGATGATACATCACATCTTATCAAGCATACAAGAAACATAGCGTTGCCTATGGAGGACGGGAAGGTAAAACATCTTGCTGATGTGCTCCATGTTCCAAACATAACAAAGAATCTGGTTTCTATTGGACAAATGGTTGACTAGGGATTATCAGTCAGGTTCAATGCTGATGGGTTATATGTAGAAGAATACAAACATGGTGGACGATTGATTGCCAAAGGAAACAAAGTGGGTAGGATGTTCACTTTAAATGTGAAAGTTCCTAAAATGAATGCAGCCATGTTTGCAAAAGGTGCAGGAGTTATTGCTGATATAGAGATCTGGCACAAACAAATTGGACATGCAAATCTGCAAAGGCTAAAACTGATGCAGTCAAAGGAGATTGTTCATGGACTACCAAATTTCAAGGTTTCAAAGATGCAAAAGGTATGTGCAGCATGTCGATTTGGTAAATAGTCAAGATCATCATTTCCACATGACAAGCATGTCAGTGAGAATGTGCTAGAAATAGTACATATAGATGTTTGGGGTCCTACAAAGACCACATCTATGGGTGGTTGTAGGTTTTATGTTACTTTTATTGATGACCATACACGAAAAGTATGGATATATTTCATGAAAGAGAAGAGCGAGGTGTTCACTCAATTCCAAAATTTTAAAGCTATGGTGGAAAAGCAGACAGGGAAGTACATTCACACATTAAGATCTGATGGAGGAGGTGAATACACGTCAAATGAGTTCAGCAATTTTCTAAAACATCATGGAATTCGGCGTCAGTTTTCATGCAGGTACACACCACAACAGAATGGCATTGCTGAACACAAAAATAGACATATTGCAGAAATAGCAAGAGCCTTGATGGCTGAGAAGAATATGCCTCATTGTTATTGGGCAGAAGCTGTGCATATTGTTGTATACATCATGAACAGAACTCCAATTGCTGTTGTACATCAAGTTACACCTGAAGGGAAGTTTACATGTAAAAAGCCAAACTTATCACATCTGAAATTTTTTGGTTGTATTGCATATGTACATGTCCCAGATGAATTGAGGACGAAGCTTGATCCAAAAGCAGAAAAGTGTGTCTTCATTGGATACTTCCTTGAGCAAAAGGGATACAAATGTTATAACCCACTCACACCACAGGTAAAGGTGAGCAGAGATGTGGTATTTGATGAAATGTCAAGCTTCTATGCAGATGCCAAAGAAGAACTGAGTCTTGAACCAAATGACAAAGAAAATGCTGAAAAATCAATTGCAGAATCTCAGGTTTTGAGTCGACCAGATGCATCACCAAGCAATAGTTCCAACTCAAATCCATGGAGTGGAAGATTACGTGGAAATTTTTGATGGAGAGTATTATCAAGAGTAACTAAATACTTTCACTAATTTGGAGGCTCAATAAAAATTTTGGATAAAGTGTGAAGAAGAAGACTCTACAGAAATTCTGCTGCACATATCTCTCTCATTGACTTATCAAATGTGTAAAGTTTTTGGTAAAATTTTGTACAAGGTGTTGCCTATAGTTTTGCGCACCTCCTCCAAGTTAAAGCATTCCAAAAGACTCAGTAGAACTTTAGAAATGGACTTAACAAGTCACCTATGTCTAAAACTGTTCTTCTGAGAAGTCGATTTAGACACCTGTAACTTCTAACACTTGGTTCTCTTAATCTAGAACCTGTTTATGGAAATGCTTTTAGCCACAAGTAGCTTACCTTCCAACTTAAAGATTGAGTCCTTGCTTCCTCAAAACTTTATAGTGTAGAAGGAGAACTGACCAAAACATTAACATCGAATTTTGCACCTGTTTTAGGAACCAGTGAACACTTCTTCACATATGAATGTTCCTACTCATAATTCTCAGATCTTGTTTACAATTAGGCTCTCAAACTTTAACCATAGACTCATTAACTATGGACTTAGACATCTACAAAAGGATTCTTGAAATGATCAAGCACAGAAGGAGAATACATAGAAACATCGTGCACAATTTTTCTTCATTACTAGAGAACTTTTACATCTGGATGAGAGAGCTAATCTTCATGCTTCTCAAGATTCTAATTGCTTCTAATTCTACTGGATTCTTGTATTCTATACTCTCTCACAAAACATCAATTGTTGATTGCCCTGCATCAACAGCTCCCCCTCAATCATCAATTGAGGTTTTCTCTATCTTCTTTATGCCTGCCATGTCTTTGAATCTCTGTAACTTTGGTCCATCCAAGCTCTTGGTTAGCATATCAGCTATCTGATCTTTTGTTGAAGTATGTATGACTTCAATCTCTTTATCCATCACTTTCTTTCTTAGAAAGTGATATTGAATTTCAATATGTTTGGTCCTAGCATGAAAAACAGGATTAGCAACTAGATACAATGAACTCATGTTATCTCCATGAATAGTGGGTGTACTCTGAATGATATCAAAACTCTTCATCAGAGTCTTAAGCCATATCACTTCCTTTGCAGCTTCCACCATACCTTTATACTCTGCTTCTGTAGATGACAAAGCAACTGTGTGTTGCTTCTTTGAACACCATGAAATTAACTTATCTCCCACATAACACAAGTATCCATATGTTGATCTCCTATCATCTGGATTACCTGCCCAATCTGCATCACTATATATTTGATGTTTGTATCTGATGTAAAACCATAATACAAACCTTCTTTGAGTGTACCCTTAATGTACCTCAACACTCTTTGTCCTACTAACCAATGTTCTTTCCTAGGGCAATGCATGAATTGAGATAATACTCCCACTGTGTATGACAAATCAGGTCTAGTTAAAGTAGCATAAATTAGACTACCAACCAAACTTTGATATAGCTTCATATCCTTGAACTCTTCTCCACCATATCTGCTCAATTTGTGATTCACCTCCATTGGAGTAGGTGCTACCATGCAATCATTCATTTTAAAATTGATCAACAAGTTCTTCAAATTCCTTTCTTGAGTTATATACACTCCATGTTGAGTGTATGAGATCTCAATGCCCAAGAAATATGAAAAGTCTCCCAAGTCACTAATCTTGAACTCTTTCTCAATTTGCTTCTTTAAGCTTTGAATGCCTTTCTCATTTGTACCTGTAAGAATTATATCATCAACATATATGCACATGTAAATGAACCCATTATCACTTGCTTAACAAGCAAGCTACTATCTGCCTTTGATACTTGGAATCCTAGTTCTTTCAAGAACTTCACAAGTCTATAATTCCATGCCCTTGGGGCCTGCTTCAAGCCATACAAAGCTCTCTTGAGCTTGCACACATGATCTGGATACCTTCCATCTCTGAATCCTTGTGGTTGCTCCATGAAAACATCATCTTAAATATAACCATTTAAAAAAGCATTCTTCACATCTAATTGACATAATTTTCAACCTTTACATGCAGCAATAGCTATGAGTGTTCTGATGGTTGTCATCTTTGCCACAGGACTATAGGTCTCATCATAGTCTACACCATATGTCTGAGCAAAACCTTTCACAACAAGTCTAGCTTTATACCTAGACACACTTCCATCTACATACCTCTTTGTCTTGTAGACCCATTTGCACCCAATGATCTTCTGACTATTTGGTTTAGGAATAAATCCCAAGTCTCATTCTCCATCAATGCATCATACTCTTCCTGCATAGATTTCTCCCAATTTTCCCTACCTTTTGCCTCTTCATATGTAGAAGGGTCTTCATCTACCTTTATCATATAAGCATAATCTTTGGTAGCCAAAAAAGAAGTGTCATAACTATACCTTGTAGGTTGCCATTTGTGTCTTGATGACCTTCTGAGTTCTCCACTCCTTGAGGTTTCTGGTTCATCACACTCTGGATCAAACCTTGGCACTTCTTCAACTTCAACCTGTACTTCATTGTTCTTCTCTTCATCAAATATCCGAACCTTTGATTTACCTTTCTTTTGATCCACAATTTCTTCATCACCTGCATAAATATTTATTGTACCTGCATACCAAGTGCCTTGCTCATCAAATGTAACATCCTTAGACACTAGGAATTGTTTTGTGGATGGACTCCACAACCTATATCCCATCTGCTTATCATCATATCCAATAAACACATATTTTTCAGCTTTAGGCTCCAATTTATGCCTCAATTGTGATGGCACATATTCATACGCCAAACATCCAAATACTTTGCAATGATCTAAAGTAGGTGTCTCTTACCCCACCATGCCTCATATGGTGTGATACCCTGCAAAGCTTTACATGGTAATCTATTGACCAAATAAGTAGCTGTATTTACAGCCTCAGCCCACAAATAATTTGGGTAATTTTTCTCCTTCATCATGGATCTTGCAAACTCAACAAGAGTTCTATTCCTCCTTTCTGCTACACCATTTTGTTGAGGAGAGTACCTGCAAGTAACCTCTCTCTTTATACCTACATTCCACAAGTAATCACTGAATTCATTAGAGAAATACTCTCCCCCTCCATCTGATCTTAGTCTCTTCAACTTATGACCTGTAATTGTCTCTGCATACACGTGATAATGTTTGAATGTATTGAATACCTCTGACTTATCTTTGATCACATAGATAGTGATCCATCTGGTAGCATCATCAACATAAATGACATAGTACCTTGAGCCATTCATACTAAAATCCTTTGATGGTCCCCACACATCTGTGTGTACCAACTCAAGCTTCTCTGAATACATAAAACCATGCTTGGAATAAGATTGCTTATGAGCCTTACCTAATTGACATGCTTCACATCTGTATGTCATATGTTGACCTGCAACATTAGGCAACCCAAGCACTGAACCATTGTTAACCATATCTTTGATACCTCTTTCATTAAAATGTCCAAGCCTCTTGTGCCAAAGATCTAACTAAGAGATCTTATGTCCTCCATAAGTGAACAAGGCATTTACCAACATTACCTTGGATCTTCAATGTGAACAATCTTCCTTCTTTCTTTCCTGAAACAATTTGTTTATACCCATTGCTAGGGTCTTCCACAAACACTCCTTCATTAGTGAACCTAACTTCATAACCTTTTTCAACAATTTGTCCTACACTTATCAGATTCTTAGGAATTGTAGGAACATACAAAACCTTACTTAAGAGAGTACTACCATCCTTGACCTTCACTGATCCAATTGACTTCAGATTGTGCTTTGTATTGTCACCTGTTTGAACAACATGATTAGTTATCTTATTTTCCAAATCAGTCATCAAAGCTATGTTACCACTCAGGTGATTGCTACACCCTGAGTCAATGTAGAAGACTCTTTGGTCTTCACTTTGCCTTTCACAAGTTGCATTCATTATCAATGTTGAATCCTCCTTCTGATCTGAAGCATAATTGTAGTAGGTATTGTTATATTGTTGACTTTGGAATCCTCTACCTGCATTTCTTCCAAAGTAACCTCTACTACCTCTACCTCTGAAATTACCTCTTTGATTCCTGCCACCTCTTCCACTTGAATTAAAATTCTGATTATATCCACCATTATTCTGAGTATTATGCCAACAATCATTTGTCTTACCACAAATCCAACAAGCTTTGACTCCATCTTTATTACTCCTGCCTCTTCCTCTACCTTTGCCACCTCCTCTTCCTCTTAGGAAGTTAACTTGGCTAGTTGTACCTTCTTCTTCATTTGCTTGTTGCTTCCCTTTGATATTCTTCTTCTTATCCTTTGAATACATTGCTTGACCTGCACTCTTATCACTTTCACCTTTGACATCCTGCTCAAAGGTTAGCATATGTCCTAGCAACTGATTTAGATCAGGAGTGAAATGATGAAGTGATAATTCAGTAGACAAAATGAATGGCTTCCATTTGTCATCACCTCTCGAACCTGTAAGGATTTGCCTTACCAATTTATCCTCCTCAATGTCTTCATCAACTGCTCCTAATGCATCTGCAATGTCCTTCATCCTTGTTACATAATCTGAGATGGATTGAGAGGCCTTCTTCTTGAATGTAGTAACTTCTGCCCACAAGGATGCCTTCCTTGACTTTGTGGTGTTTTGGAAATGCTCCTCCAAAGCATTCCATATATCACTTGCACTTTCAAGACCTCTAATGTGAGGTGGCAAGTAATCATTAGCTGTCTTGTAAACAATGCTCCTGGCTTGAGCATCTTTCTTCATCCAAGTCTTCAAATCTGATAATTCCTCCCTAGTTGGAACACTAGGATCTCTAAACTGAGGTGTTTCTTCTTTTATCCTATCAAATCTTTTCTCATAAGGTGAGCTTCCATCCTCATTGACCATGCGGGATAGTTCTCTCTATCCAACTTCTCTATTTGAAGAGAGTCTCCCATCCTTTCTTCACCTGTGTATTGAATTCTTCAAACTTTACCTGTGTATTGACCATGCGGGATAGCTCTCTCTATCCAACTTCTCTATTTGAAGAGAGTCTCCCATCCTTTCTTCACCTGTGTATTGAATTCTTTTGTATTCCTTGATGTCGTATGGCCTCCTTCTCAAGCTTTGCTCTCAAGCTTTCACCTTCTGAATCTTTAATTGTTGAATTCTTTATGTCTGCAGCAGTTGGGATCCTCCTTCCTTCAATTTTGATACTTCCTACTCTGATACCACTGATGGAGAGTATTAATCTCCAAGAGAACAAGCTACTCTTGAATTTAGAGCACCTCTATATCAAGAGTAACTAAAAACGTTCACTAATTTGGAGGCTCAATAAAAATTTTGGATAAACTGTGAAGAAGAAGACTTCTACAGAAAGTCTGCTGCACATATCTCTCTCATTGACTTATCAAATGTGTAAAGTTTTTTATAAAACTTTGTACAAGGTGTTGCCTATAGTTTGCGCACCTCCTCCAGTTAAATCATTCCAAAAGACTCAGTAGATCTTGAGAAATGGACTTAACAAGTCACCTATGTCTAAAACTGTTCTTCTGAGAAGTCGATTTAGACACGTGTAACTTCTAACACTTGGTTCTCTTAATCTAGAACCCGTTTATGAAAATGCTTTTAGCCACAGGCAACTTACCTTCCAACTTAAAGATTGAGTGCTTGCTTGCTCAAAACTTTACAGTGTGGAAGGAGAACTTACCAAAACATTAACATCAAAGTTTGCGCCTGTTTCAGGAACCAGTGAACACTTCTTCACATATGAATGTTCCTACTCATAATTCTCAGATCTTGTTTACAATTAGGCTCTCAAACTTTAACCATAGACTCATTCACTATGGACTTAGACATCTACAAAAGGATTCTTGAAATGATCAAGCACAGAAGGAGAATACACAAAAACATCGGGTGCAATTTTTCTTCATTACTAGAGAACTTTTACATCTGGATGAGAGAGCTAATCTTCATGCTTCTCAAGAGTCTAATTGCTTCTAATTCTACTGGATTTTTGTATTTTATACTCTCATACTTGCCCCGACATTTTTTCCTTGTATATATAGGTAAATATTTACAAGTTCCTGACTATACAAAAGTATAAGTAAACTATCTCTGAATTAATGTACATATTTGTACACATCTTCATCTTCTGTATATAAACTTCCTTCATACTTCATATCTTGATCTTTTCTCCAGTCCTTGGCTTCAACTCTTCATCAAAACATCAATTGTTGATTGCCCTGCACCAACAATTTTAGTCCAACAAAATCATCAAATACATCCAAGAAAGGTAAAGAAAAGCTTTCTGCTGGTCATAAAACATGTGCAGGTTTTGAAGATGTTGATGGAGATTCACGCGGTTCATAAAAGAGTCTTGATGAGGAACTTGGATTGCCCTCTGTGAAGACCCCAGGAGTAAGAAGGGCACATGCAAATGATACAAGAAGAAGTGACCGAGGACCAAGAAGATCTGGGAGGATGCCGAATTCAGTGCAACGATTGACATATGATAGTTACATGGCTCGTTATTATGGCTACATGACAAAGGTAATACAAGATGTTGGACCTTCTTGCTTTGAAGATGCAATTGGAATTGCAGATTGGGAAAAAGATATGGATGAGGAGATGGATGCACTTTATGGAAATGATACATGGAAGCTGGTTCCATTGCCGCAAGGAAAGAAACCCATAGGCTATAAATGGGTTTACAAGGTAAAGCATAATGCTGATGGTAGCATAAGCAGGTATACAGCACGATTTGTAGCTAAAGGATATGCATAGACATATGGCATTGATTATGAGGAAACATTCAGCCCTACAGCTAAAATGTCTACTGTTAGGACACTTGTTCCATTAGCTACAACAAAAGGATGGACTTTGCATCAGATGGATGTGAAAAATGCTTTCCTATATGGTGAGTTACAGGAAGAAGTATATATGGACGCCACAAGGATATGAAGATTCAAAGCATCCATAATATGCTTGCAGGTTGCAAAAGGCTTTGTATGGGTTGAAGCAGGCTTCACGTGCATGGCATGCAAGGATTGCAGATTACTTAACCAGCATTGGGTTTTCTATGTGTGATGCAGATCATTCACTATATGCAAGGAAGGCTGATGATGGCATCACGATTCTGGCCATTTATGTTGATGACTTGATTGTAGGTGGCGATAATGAAGAAAGCATCAAAGAGGCAAAGCAACTTCTTATGCAAGAATTTGACATGAAAGATCTTGGTGTGCTGCGCTATTTCTTGGGCATCGAGTTTATACATACAAAAATAGGTATATGCATGTCGGAAAGGAAATTATATGCCTTGAATATGCTACAAAAGTATGGTATGGCTGGTTGTAAGCCAATTTCTATGCCATTAGATCAGAATTTAAAGTTGGATACTACATCAGGCGAAGCATTGGAAAATGCTACTATGTACAGGAAAATTGTGGGAAGTCTTATATATCTTACAATTACAAGGCTTGATTTAAGCAATACTGTTGGACTTGAAAGTTAGTTTATGCAGGTTCCGAAGAAGCCACATTTGGATGCTCTGAGGCGCACTCTACGTTATGTGAGTGCTACTTTAGATTATGCATTGTTTTATGAAGCTGGTGTAGATTTATAGGTTCATGGATACACCAATGTAGATTGGGCTAGTAGTACTCCAGATAGAAGATCTACTAGTGGCTTTCCTTTCTCACTTGGAGGTGCAGCTATTACATGGAGCAGTAAGAAGCAACCCTTTATTGCTTTGTTGAGTACAAAGGCTGAGTATAGAGGTGCTACAATGGCAGCATGTGAGGCATCATGGCCGGAGATGTTACTTGTAGATTTAGGTGTGGAAGTGCAAAAGCCTATCACTATCTATTGTGATAATCTTAGCAGCATACAGTTAGCACGGAACCCCGTTTTCCATGCTAGAACAAAGCATATCGAGGTACATTATCACTTCATCAGAGAGAAGGTATAAGGAGGTGATATTGATCTTGTTTATGTGAGAACAAATGAGCAGCTTGCTGATATTTTCACCAAAGCACTTGGAGCTGAGAAGTTGAAGAAGTTTCGGGAGATGCTTGGATTACAGGATATGGCATTGAGCTTGAGGGGGAGTTGGCACTCTAGCACACTGGCAAGTACCAATGTGAGGAGCTTCACCTCATAAATGTCAATCCATGGAGACGTGAGGACTGGTATGAAGACCAAGAGCAAGTGAAGTGCACAAGTGCGTGAGTGAAAGCATACAAACATGCACACACATACACATGTGCACAAGATAAGAGCAAAGAGTGGAACAATGGAAGGACTTGAATTACAAAAGAACTCTCTTACAAAGTTGAAATCTACAACAAGCTAACCCCTAAAATGAGCTCTCCAGCCCTTTTTATAGTTTTTTGAGTGGTTTTGGCCCTGTCTAGATGTAGTGTCCGACCTAGTTAAAAACTAGGTTCCAAGGCTTATTTGGGGGCTCAAACAGAGTCTAAAAATTATGAAAATTGGTAGGATGATAGTTCTAATACTCCTCAAGCTCGAGGACTCCTCGGCTTGAAAAAAATGGAGTTGCAAAAATATGAAATGGTATTTACAATGTTTTTTTAGTGATAAAAATCACTATTTTTATAGGGATTTCTTCTGAAAATTTGACAGGTGTTTCTTGGAGCTCCCTACTTCCTCCTTCTTCTTGTGTGTCCACTTCATTAATGTGCTTCCATGCTTGTGCATGACCTTGACTGTCAACACTCCCCCCCCTCTTGAGTCTGTCGTCCCTGACAGACCCTTGTTGTAGTGGTTGTTCCATGTGGCTTCGCCAGAGCAGTCTGTTTTCCTACTGGAGCGGGGTTGCTTGTCCCATTCTTCATGTTTATTGTCTCCATATATGCTTCTTCCCAAAGTCTAGCATGCGAGTGTATTGTTGAGCTTTCAAAAATTGTGAGCTGCTCAAAAGAGGTTATCACAGTTGATTGTGAGTAGCTCCTAGTGATGGATTGCTTCCTTGCTCTTGCTGTGGTCACCGTGATGTCCTCTGGTTTTTAAAGATGGATTCCCTAGATTTCATGCCAAGTACTCATGACCCATAATGACTGATGGGTAAGTGCATTAGTGCATGGGTTGGAAGAAGAATGTGCCTTGTGCACGTCCTTGTAATGTAGCCCTATGCATGCATACTTGGGAAATGCATTGGAAGAACTATGGTGTAAGAAATTGGGTCTTGAGAAAAGTGCTCAAGGGTATGCCGATGAAGAGGTTTCCTAATCGACCATGGTTATGTTGTTGTTGAAGCATACAATTCTTACCATGGTGAAAGGTCCGTCGATCTTCAACTCTTCATGTGGTGCTTCCATCATGGTGATTGACCATTAGCTTGTCTTCCGTTGTTGATGGTTGTCCTTGTTGATGGTTCACCTGGGGAGTTCTTCAAACGCACAATCCCGTTCTTTCTCTCATCTTCTTCCTCTTCTTCTTCGTCTTCTCTTTTTTCTTTTTCTTTTTGGACAATGGAGTAAAACAAGAAAAAAGGTGTTAGCATCAATAAAATATTTTATACATGTCAGATGTATTGCATGTGCCTGGGATCCTCAATTGTGTCTATGCACGGACGTGTAATGTGGCCTTATATTGATGCATACTTTGGAAATGCATGACCTGAATGGTGCAAAAGACAAGGTTATGCCAAAGGCACATGGTTGTTGCATGTCGCGACTTTCAATGTTTCTTGCAGATGCTGATGTAGCCTTTGTTGGAGGCATCCATTGGATCCTCGAATGACAATTGATCTTTCCTCCTGATAGGGATCCATGTTAAAACTGTGTGTGGCTGTGTATAGGTTACTTTTGACTTCTTCGTCTTTAATTGGGTGCTTAAATTTTGTAGCCCTCATGGTTGGTTCTTTGATTTTGTGTGTGCTGCTGGTGCTTTTGGCTTCCAAACCCATATCCTTGATGGTTGTCTTTTTATTACCGGCGAGGAGATGAACTTATCTTCTTTTGGTTTCTGCCCTTGGTGTCGCCTCTTGCGTCTCCGTGGTGTTTTTGTTGAGATTTTTCTCATGAGAGAGATCATATGGTTTTGTGCATGTAAGAGTGCCTTGGGTACCCACATTTGTAATCGCCCTTGTTGAGCTACAACTAATTTCTTTGGCACCCAAATTTGTATGTTATTATGGTCGGCCTTCATTGATTGCTTTGGTACCCAAACCTGTCAGAGACCTTGGGATTGAGGTTGTCCTCGTTTCTGGGTGCTTCTTTTAGCATGGTAGGCTTGCCTCAATAGAAGTGGTGGTGGAAAAGCTAGTGGTTGCTCTCCTTTTTGTACCCAAATCTGCTTCCTACCTTTAGCTTCATTCTTCTTGAATTCTGTCTGCCTAGTTGATATAGAAGATGTCTTTTTTGCTTGCCTCTTTGGTTGACTTATGCTTGCATTAGTCTGTGAAGGGTAAGAGAGGTTTGTTGGCCTTGGAGCATGTGCTTCCATGATTGAGTCCTTTGGCTTCATAGGGCTATTGACACACACAATGTTTTCTTTATGAAGATTAATTTCAGAAGAACTACGGGCATGTGTGACCTCTGGATTTGTGAGCATGCAATTGTCTAATTCTAATGTGATGCATTGTTCCTGTACCCAAACTTCTTAGGTTTAAGTTGACTGCATGGTCGTAAATCCAATCTTGACCCAAGACAAGTGGCTCTGTAAGGTCCTCATCGTCACACACTAACATTTTGACTTTTATTGGAACATCATGAAGGTAGATGGGAAGTTCCACCTCGCCCAAACAAGGGGTTTCCACACCTCCCAAACCTATGAGATAGGCCTCTATGGGCTTGATGTTCAATTGCAGGTCTTGACAGTATGAAAGTCTAACTACACTAGTTGCTACACCTGAGTCAATCAATGCTTTCACAGTCCTTGCATTCTTCCCTTTTCCTACCACTATGGTCACAAAGGGACGTCGATCAATTATTTGAGAAGCAATTACACTTGATGTTTGACACATGGCCATGTGGTATCTTGGGGCCTCATGATCGATATCTAGGCCTAGGCGTCTTAACTTATTTCTCCTAATGCATTCTCTAGCCTCTGCCTGTGCTTCTTCTCTAACCCTTAACTCTTCTTCTTTTCGCTTCTTAGCAGTGTTGAGTCTCTGTAGCATATCCTTTGTAGGAGGTTCTTGATATAACTTGACTCGACAACCACTGATATAGTTGGGCAAGATATCACCTTCTAGCATGGCCAATTGAATGACACCGCTAGTGGAAATTCTATTAATGATCATGGGTCTGTATCCTCTTTGTTCCAATTTACGAGCATGTTGCTTTAGTGTATAAACCAACACTAGGTCTCCCTCTTTCAAGCCTTTATCTTTGATGTGCGCATCGAAGTATGCCTTTTGCTGTTTCTTTGCAGCATAGATGTCTGCCGCTACTCGTAGCCTTGTCTCACCTAAGTGTTCTAGATCAAAGATCCTAGAGGATAACTCATTGTCAGGAAGAAGGAGGTCGTAGCGGGAAGCCAGTGCGTGGGGTTGGATCAGGCCCCTCTCTGGTGCGCCGTTCCCGCTGTCTTGCGAGCGGCGTCTGCGCGCTGGGCGCCTCGCCTATGCTCTCCGGAGCGTGCGCGATCCTCGTAGGGTCCCTTGCCCCTCGGAAGTGTCGAGACGTGGGACCGTGGGCGTCGGAAAGAGACGATCGGATACCGCAGTGATACACGAAATGCAGATCAAGCTCGAAGATACAATCGAAAACGGAACTCAAGCCTCCAATAAAATGAATGATACAAACAGGCCGCTACAGTGCGGGCCGATGGTACAATAAAACCGCTACAGTGCGGTGCGATGATACAATATGAAAGCCGCCGCTACAGTGCGGGCCGGCCAATGTATACTAGATCCCTCGCTACAGTGCGAGAAATCGCCCATGGGATTCTGCTTCGGTCTTCGCGGTCCAAGCTTTTCTTCCAACTTTACTTCGGTCCGTTCTTTTCTTCAAGTATCCTCCGCAATGGTCTTCCTTCTCTTTACTTCAGATAATCAGAAATCGCATAAACCATACCTGGAGGAGACGATCCACAAAGGCAATCCACAGGATGGGGCCAACATCAGTACTTATGAAAAACACACTAAACTAATTTAAATGACATACACATAGACATATAAAAAATAACATATGCATGATTTTTAAATATTTCTTTTCTTCTGTCCTTCTCTTCCCTCCTTTTCTCTTCTCTACCCTCCATGCAAGCCCGCAAACACTGGCCGCAGTGTACAACACGATAACAGAACTAAAGCATCTGCCCATTCTCTCTCTCTCTCTCTCTCTGGAAGGCAATTATCCTAACCCTTGGACTACAAACACGTCTTTCTTTCTCTCTCTCTCGTGAGTTCTATAGCCGCCCTCTCTTCTTGCGACCGGTTCGCTTGTCCTATTCATCTCTACCGCCTTTGGGTCGGCTTTTCATCTCTCTCTTAATTCACGTAGGCGCAACTCCAAACTCTCTCTCTCAGGTCCTCTGGTCGGTGCGTGCAACTGTAGATTCTCCCAGATCTCTCTCTCACTACTCTCACTGCTTGCGCTACAACCGCCGTCTTCATGATCTACACATCTGCGCGCATCTGATCTCAAAGAGTTTCCCTCTATTCTCTCTCTTGAGACATCGATCGTGACTCCTATCTCTCTCCTCATCCACAGCGCAGCAGCCAGATCTCTCTATCTGCAATCATTCTGGAGCTCGTGCAACCAGCCGCCATCGGACTTCTCAAACTCTGTGTTATCAAGAGTTCGATTGTCTCTCCATGTTTTGGGCGTTGTCAGCTGATCCAAGCCCCGCCTCTCTCCTCTTCGTACATGTTTTACCAACAGCTCACAAGCCTGCAATTCTCTCTACTCATGGCACTACAGCCCCACTTTGACAATTTGCCGTCGACTCCTCTCTCAAAATCACCTGCACGTATATCTCTCTCCTCTTCCGTGTACAAGCGGTGCCAGAGATCTCTCAATCTTTGATTATCTCTCTCGGTGGTTCCTTTCTCTGTAGAGAGCGCTAATGGAGAGCATGACATATCACCGCCCTCTGTACAAATTCTACCATAGGCTTTGAAGTACTTTAATTGAACATCATTAAAAAAGTAGTACACAGAGATAAACAAGCATACAAAATCTTTGCCTCTCTGTTTTTATCATATCATAAAACCCACAAAATTCTTGAGATGAGCTTGCTTGGCTATGGTGGTCATTTACATTCTCTCTTAATCCTCTCTCCCTAAATGCAATACCGTAATGTATGCGAAAGAACATGAATGAACAAGTAAAGTAACGGAGCATACCTGGAGGAGACGATCCACAAAGGCAATCCACAGGATGGGGAAGAAACAAATGAGTTTGGACTTATTTATAGATCCCACCCTAGGACTTCCTTCTAGAACGTTCTAACCTCCTCAATGAACTTTCTATTTTTGGCAAACTTTTCAAAATTTCCCTAGACTATGGTTTTGATTTCACACTGGATATTTACAATTCAATTGGTTTTTAGGGTTTGACCTATAAAAACTGCCATTTCCAAGGGTCGAACCTAGGGTTTTTGATCGGGAATATTAGAGTTTTGCTCACAGTTATCTCAAACTCGCTAATTCATAGGTTTATTTACAATTTTGGCCTAAACTCTAGGGGTTTGCAAGGGTTCAAGTCCGATTTTCAGGGGATAAACCCTCAATTTCAGCCAGTTTCAAGGGTCAAACCTAAATTTTTATGGGTCTAATGTCTGTTGTTTATATACACGGATCTAACATACATCTTAAACTTGTTTTCGCATCGCACAATCAATTAATTCGGCCAAAATATGTACAAAATATACCACTCTCTCGATCAAAACATGACACAAAAACTCAGAAACAATGAACTTTTGAAAAAAAACAATGCACACTCCCTACGGGATTTCATCCCGACATTCACCCCCGCTAAACCTGCACATCGTCCCGATGGGCCAACCTGCAAGATCCAACAGAAGAGTATCAGGGTTCTTTTAAAATCTTTTTACACTTTTTATCTTTTTCTTTTCAAAACTCAAATCATGATCTCATGTAGTCATGCAATTTTTATAAAGATTAGTATGAGTTTTAGAAAATTAGGTAGATTCAAGCTTCACAATCATCATAAACTAACTCAGTTTGTAGAATATACCTGGATTCCTACTATTTATCTCCTACTTGTCCAAATCTCCATTAGATCTTTCTTTCTCTTTACCTTTTTCATTTTCTTTTCTCTTTTTCTTTTCCTCTTCATCTCAGCTCAGCATTTCCTTTTGTCTTTTATTTTTCACAAATCGGCCTATGTCGAAACCGGGTGCGACTCATGGACTTGTCCGCCCGGCCAAGTTTGTTCCACCTGTCTGCCGACCCGACATAGCGCACGACATACACAACGTCAACCCTGCATGAAATCGACGTCAGCTCGTGGCTTTGACCACCTGATCAGAGTGACTCCACCCGCCTACCGACCCATACAGGCGCATGACAACAGATAGGTCAAGCCTACAACGAAACTAGCTACGGCTCGTGGCCTTGATCACCCGACCAAGGTAGTTCCACCCGCCTACTAGCCGATCGTAGCGCACCAACGACATACACGTACATATACAGCTGGCATGAGTATGAAATGTTTCTTTATATCACGATCCATATGGAGGTAAGATCTCATAAGAAACAAATAGTTAGATCCAAAGTTTCCCACTCACTAAGTGTTCAAATCAATCAGCATATACATGCACTCGGTCTAAACATGCCATCACATCCCCAAGCTTTCACTCCCAAAAGTCTCTAGTCTGCTAACTGATCTCACTCATATAATTTCCTAGTCATTCATGCTTCATGCAAACCCATAATAGATCTTTGTTATCTTCATTCTACATGATTTTCATAAACTCATACATATCTTTATCACACACATCAATGCAATGCATATGCTCCAAAGTTTCCCACTCACTAAGTGTTCAAATCAATCAGCATATACATGCACTCGGTCTAAACATGCCATCACATCCCCAAGCTTTCACTCCCAAAAGTCTCTAGTCTGCTAACTGATCTCACTCATATAATTTCCTAGTCATTCATGCTTCATGCAAACCCATAATAGATCTTTGTTATCTTCATTCTACATGATTTTCATAAACTCATACATATCTTTATCACACATATCAATGCAATGCATATGCTCTATCAGAAATGTTTCACCTGGTCATTTTTCTTCATTTTGATCTAGCTTTTCTTTAATTCCATGGTCTATCATTCTTTATCAGCATCAGTCTCAGTGTCATCGGCGTCCTCCAGAAGTTCTTGTTCAATCTCATAATCCGCTTCTTTTCTTTTCTTGAATAATTTTATCCTCTTTCCTGCAATCAAAGATCTCAAAGGAGTACTGTCTAACTCACGAAGTGCATACATACCATTTTCAAACACAGACGTAACCACATACGGCCCAAACCATCGTTTGGTTAATTTCTTCTTAGCATCATACTGAGTATCAAATGTACTGTCGTACACCAACACCCAATCATCTACCTCAATCCTACGTGGTCTGAGTCGATGGGTTTTGTCAAAATAGATCTTGTTCTTTAACCTTGACTCCTTTAACTTTTGGACTGCTTCTTTCAGTTTCTCATTTCCTTGTTCTAACTGCTTTATTCTTACTGATAACAACTCTTCTCTCGTCATACCATCATTCCATGGGAGCGTCAACCATGTCACTATCTGAGTCTGGATGGGGAATACTGGCTTCTGACAATACATCAATTCAACAGGCATGAATCCTGTGGACCGAGTGTAAGCCATCCTATCAGCCCATAGCGCGAATGGAAGAAACCTAGGCCACTGCTTGATGTCATCGCTGCAAGCCTTAGAGATCGCCTTCACGATGGAAGGGTGATCTCTCTCGATTTTCCCATTTGCCTCTGGATTATAGGCAGTGGTGAGAGACAATCGAATTCCATGACGATCAAAGAATTCTTTTGCCTCTCTCGCATCCAACTCTCCCCTGTCCGCAACCACTTTCTCAACGTATCCGAATCTCGAGATCACTTCTTCTAAAAGGAATTTGCATACATTGTAAGTAGTCTTCGTACGAAGAGCTCGACCTTCCACATGGTTGGTCAAGTCCTCTCTGGCAAGTACAATGTATCTCATCTTATCTATCCCTTTGGGCATGGTTACAAGGTCGACCACCCACTTGTAATGGATACAAGGAGGGTAGGTCGGATGTAACGGGTCTCTGTGCCTAACTGATGAATGCACTTGGCATGTAGCACACGTGTCTACAAAACCTCTCACACTCACATAAATCCCTGGCCACCAATAGGCTTCCCTAATCTTCTCATATGTAGCATAGAATCCTTTGTGACCTGCCCATAAGGTCTCATGCATCTCTCTCATAACTTTTCTCTGAAGACTCCTCGAACTCAATACTCTCTGTGGACTCTTCACCTTGCCTTTAGCGTGTCGCCAAATAAGCCCGTCCTTCAAGAAAAAGTTGTAAGACTTTTTCCTGATGGATCTATACTTATTTGTGGACCAGCCTGGGGAAGGTTTCAGAGTACTCAGATATCTCCCTATATCTCTCCACTCGCCATCATACTCGTTCTCTCAGAACTGCTCATATGCATACACCAATGGATCGTATCTTATCATATGTATATCCTTTTCTACCTCATCATCATCATCAGACTCATCATCGAATTTTGCCCTTGAAAGCATATCAGCCGCTGTATTCGACTTCCCAGCTATGTGTACAAATGCAGGATTTATAAACTTTATATAAGAGATCCATCTAAGCATAGCAATATCCGGAGATGAACAATTTGAAATCATGCCAATCAGTGGAAGACAGTCAGTCTCAACTATCACATTCGCCCCAATGAAATACTCTTTATCGCTCTTTAAAGCAGTCACTAATCCCCATAACTCTCTCTTAATCTGTGGATATTTTCTTTGGGTATCATGTAGGATCTTAGCACCAAAGCGCACTGCATATCTCTGCCCCTCATCATCATCCTGCCCTATGACCCAGCCTATGCCAATAGGACTGGTATCAACGGTCAAAATGATAGGTCTCTGACCTGAATAGTCAACACGCTTCAGAATCAGAGCTTCAATTAGCAGCTGCTTTAGTTTACGCATAGCTCTCGACTGTTTCTCTGTCCATACAAACTTCTTTTTCTTTCTCAGGAGATCATATAAGGGGTTTGAAACGTGAGCAAAGTGAGGAATCCATATCACATAGAATACACAGGCTCCTAGAAACCTTCTCACCTTACTGACATTACGATGTCGTCGAGATTTGCTCTCCTCTCTCACTTGCGAAGGCCTACAAAAAACATATTTGGCGAAGGTAGCCAGAATTCCCCGAGAAGTCCAGGATGCATCAAGGATGTCAAAGGAAGGTCACATACAAAGTTTCAAAGAAATCAAGAAAGTCCATGGTAGCAGTCAAAGCTGGTCAAAGTTGGGAAATTAGGGCAAAAATTTCATTGTCACCAAATTAGATGAAAATCCATATACTTGTAAAGATTGTCAAAGGCAATCTATAGCCCAAATTTCAGCAGAAAATGGATTTTGTAGCACATTGATATGCTATGTTCATTTTATAAAAATGTAATTTTTCTAGTTTGACCCTACAAATTCTTGTATAGAAAATTATGTTAGCCATATGGTTTGGCATGTATAAAGATCATATGTGGCTACATATTTGTACAAATTTTCAAGGCTATCAGAGCTTCCTAGACACCTTAATGCCACCTTGCAAGCTTCCAAATGTAGTCAAACTTGTACAAGGGAGATTCAGATGGGAGTTTTTCCTGCATATTCCTGAAGGAGATCTTTGGAAACATAGTCCTACAAAGTTTCAACTTCATCAAAGTCTTTTTGGAGGGTCAAAGAGCACAAAGTCCAGTTTTCAAGGTCACCGCAGTTTTCTAGAATAAGAAAATTGAAGGCTTGAAGGGCTGCCACATGTCAAAATATGATTGAACCATGGTGTACGGTCAAGATGAGCTCCTATTCAAGGGTGGAGATGCACTAAAGCATAAAGGAAGGAGGATCCACGAATTTTTTCCATAAAAGAAGGCTTTTTTGACAGTTAAAGATCAATAATGCAAAGTTTCTCCAAAAATAGTGGCTTATCTTATCCGAATTGATGTTAGCACTGATCCGACGGTCCAGATCATCCCCAGATCCAATGGTGGAGAATGAGGGCGCCTAAATTTCACTCCTTTACACTAGATTTGATAGAAAGAACAATTCCAAGCCATTGATTTGATTAATCAAATGGTTGTAATCAAAAGTAGTGATCCTAGAGTTGAGAGTTGATTTCTCTAGATCCAAGGGCCCAAATTCATTCAAAAAACTATATAAACCCCCCTCCAAACTCCTAGAGCATCATTGTTAGGCATCCATAGGGCTCATGCTAGCTTACGGTTTCCTTGAGACGATCACCCTCGGTTGAGCGAGTGAGGATCCAAGGTGAGCTAGTATGAGTATAGAACCTAGTTTCAAATTTAAGTTAGAACTCCAATTTAGGATAGGCTCTTGAAACTAGCATCTCTATCTTGACTCACCCTCGGTGGAGCGTGTGAGTGAGTTAGAGCTGATTTTAATGAGTCTTAGACTTCTTTAGTTAGACGTTACGAGCCTAGACAGACATAGGGTCACTGGAGTGGAACTCACCTTCTTACGTGTGACATTCGGTTGAACTGTCATGGTTTGAGGGTCGGAACCACCTTTGATCAGTAGACTACTTAGCATGACGTACCACGACGATCTTTTACATGTAACTTAATTCAAAGTCTTTTAATTCATGTCACTTGTCACTTGTCTCTTGTCACCTCTCTCAGTCTCTTAAGTATTTTTACATGTCTTCTATGTCTTCTATGTGTGAGAAGGCTCCGCAGTATTGCGTTGAACCAGTGAGGATGTTTCTTTGAGCTTGTGAGTAAAATCCATCATCATAATTCACTTGCATGCATATAATCCATACAAATCCATACATATTTATTAGTTTCTGAAAGTGTATAAGAAGCTCCAATATTGGACCATTCTTCCTTCCAAATTTGATTCGTGTGTATGGTTCTCTTTCATTCTTATCATTCATGTCATCAATCTAACTTGCACACCTACATTCCCATTCCCATAATTATTTCAACATCTCTCTCTTCTCCATACTCAACATTAATTTCACCTTCACATCTTTAAACCTTCCAACATTCATTAGCTTCATACACCCTGTGTGTGCCACGACCGGACCCGATCCACCCGGATTGCGATCACCTCCACATTTGAACCCGACGTGAAACGCTTCGTGGCATTTGCTTCTGATCTTGTTGGGAGGTTGTGATCCATATCCTTTGTTTCATATTTTTCATCCTCATCATATCATCATCATCAGTCTTGAGTGTTGCACTGGATTTCTCACAGTATCGTGCACATCTTCGTCGTGAAGTAAACGCATTTGTGAGAGATCTAGAGCATCGTGCATCACTTGCTTATTCACATAAGATGGAGGAAGGATTCAAATCCCTTATTGTTGAGAAACAAGGCCAAAGAATAGTCTCTTCTATGTTGAGAGAGAAGGGAAAATTCAATGGCATCAACATCACAAGCTACTTAGATTTGTTTGAAGAGCAAGCTATGATTTTTGGTCTTCCCGAAGATCTTTTGATATCATTCTTTGAACGAATTGTTGATAGCTCTATCATAAACCGTGTCACTCAATATGATAGTCTTCCTTGGAGTAATTTTAGAAAGGAGATGCTCAAAGAATTCTATCTTGAAGATTATAGCCAACATAATCGAGATGGATTCTTACGATGGGTCAATTCTCCAAAGCCTAGTAGCTCTATTACTCACTTACAAAATGAGTATATTAGACGCTATGAACAACTTCCTGATGAGGATAAGATAACTTTGGAACCTGATCTTGTGATCAATTTTCTTAAGCTTCTTCATCCTGAAACTCGTAGGGAAGTTGAACGGCGATTAGAAGAACCAGATAAGCGCTATGGTCTTACTGACAATTGGCAAAAAGTGCGTAAAGCAGTAGAGGCTGTAGCCCATAGACATCAAAGGCAATCCATGCTTTATGAGCAAACTAGTCTTCCTCAAGCTAGCCTTCCACAAACTAAGGAGCAAGTTAGAGAACAATCCCATGCTATGCTTTTTGACTCTACTCCTATTCCACAAATGATGGAGCCTACTCAAGGTTTTAAAGTAGAGCCAAATAAAAGTGTAGTTGAACAATCTCAAGTGGAAATTCTCACTAAGCAAATGGAAAGTCTTATTGCTACACAATCCAATTTGGCCAAGACTATAGATGCTTTACAATCTAATTACACCAAAACTTTCCAAAATCAAATGAACCCAATGACTTTTCAAGAGCCTAATCAACATGTTATAGCTACCAATCAAAATCCACAAGTAGCTCCTACTCAAGCATATCAAGTTCCTCCAATGCATAATCCTTCAATGCAAAATCCTCATCCTCATGTGCAAAATCCTCAAATGTATCAAAACCTGTATCCTCAAGCTTCTCAAATAGCTTTTCCAAATCCTCAAAATCAAAATTTTCAAAATCATCAACCGTATAATATGGAAGCTCCTCTTGCACCTCAAGTACCACATGTTGCTCCCCAAGCTCCTCAAATACATCAATTGCATTTTCAAAATCCTAATTATCCTATTCAAGCAATACCTTATCAACAAAATCCTCAATTTCAAAATTCCCACCACAAGTTAATCAAAATCCTCAAAATCAAAATGGTTTTGTGCGTGGCCCTCGTAGGTGTCCTTGGTGTGATTCGTTAGAGCACTTTTTGAGAGATTGTGAATTATTGAAGGCTACTAAGGAGCAACGACTAGTAATAGACATAGACAAGAAAATCTGTGACTATCGATCTAGGCTACCTTTGCAAGGAAATTATGGTAAGGGAGGAATGAAAAAACATTATGAAAATATAACCATAATGGACGTAGGAACTAGAGGAGTGAAACTAGAAGCTCTTGATGAACAACAAGTAGAATCAAGTAAACCCACAAAGGAAGGTGATTTTTCCATAGAGGCTTTAGTAAGAGCACGGGATGAGATTAGGAGAATAACGGCTTGGGAGTCACCGATAGAAGATCAATCTCTTATTTCTCACATATCCAATGTAGAAGAAAAACGAAAAAGAGATGAAGCTGAGCCTAGTGAAAGAAGAGTGACTCGAAAACAAACCTCAGAGGGAATAGAAACAATCATAGAGCAAGGAGAAACATCACAATCCAAAGATAAAAAACAAGAATCAGAACCCAATGAACAAAAACAAGAGGAGAAACAAAAAGGGAAGAAGACAAAGCAAAGAAAAACAGAACCAAAGCCTTTAGATAAACAAGAACAATCAAAACAAACTGAAGACCAAACACGAGAACATGAACAAAAACAAGAACCTGAGCAAAAACAAAAGAAACCAAAGAGAAAACCTAAAGCCATCTTGATTTCAGAAATTGAGAGAAAAATAGATCCTATGGAGATTTTAGATGACATTTTGCTTAAGAGTCAAGTGACTATGTCTTTAGAACAAGTTTTCTCTATTGCAAAGCCTATTTTTAAAGATAACTTTATCGGCCTAATTAAAAGGAAGAGGTTTCCGCTTAATCTAGATACTGAGATGCAAGATTCTCTAGATCAAGATCAAGCTATGAATGAAGCCTTAAACTTTGATGAATCTGATGAAGAGGACTTTGATGATGATGAAGTAAATGTTAATAAAAATTTCTTAGGACCTATTCAACCTGACCATGAAAATCATGAAAACAATCCTGAAAGTCACTTTAAAAGAACATTTTGGTCTAGAGGTACATCAGAGATGCATGTTAAAATAGGAAATGATAAGAACACTATCACTGTAAATGCATTAGTAGATTCCGGCTCTGAAATCAATGTGATTTCAAGAGAAGTCTATGATAAGTTTCGATGGCCCATAGATAAAGATTGTGGATGGCGTATGAGAACTGCAGATAATGGTGTAGGTACCCTGTATGGAGCTTGTGCTAGTATGCCCATATCCATAGGAGGAATCACAAAAGAGTTTCACTTTTTTATTCAAGATAATTGCTCCTATGAAGTTCTCTTAGGTCAACCCTTTATTTGTGAGAGTCGTATGGAAACTAAAGCCATGGATGATGGGTCTACCTATGCTAGATTCAAGTCTAAGGATGGAATGCAATCACTTCAAGTCATGACAGTAGGAGTGAATCATCCTAGGAATCGATTGTCAATTAGAAAGAAACCTATTGTTACTCATGGTCATGAGCATGCTTGTAGTGATTGTGCACCTCGATTCATGTTTGGAGCTACATATGATCAAAATTTCGGATAGAATCCATTGTTGAGCAGGACAATAGTGGATATTGGTTTGACATCTCGCATCCAACCAACATGTACAATAGTTTGTCACTTTGTTTTCCACATTCTAGATTAGATTTTCTTCATAAAAGTCAATTGTCCAAGTCTTTTATCCAAAAAACCCAAAAAAATTATAAAAACAACAAAATCATGGAACATGATGAGAACATTGAGCATGTGATTGAGACATCTCATTGTTTCTCTACTCTTGAGGAGTTAGAGTTATGTCTTCAACAAAATTCTAATTCCCATATTATTCTTCTTTCTTCCCTTGATGAGTATGCTCTAATCCAAGAGTATGCTCTCAATGTTGACAAGTGCTCACAATTTAACCAAACACATGATGCCTTAGTTGAAACAAAGTACAAAACTGTAGACAAAAAAATCAAACCCATAGCTCAACCATTACCTCAAGGAAGTAATGAAAAAATTATTGATGTGAAAAATGATCCAATTCTTCGGGATAAGAAAAACATAGGACATAAATTCACGGATGAGACAATCAAACATGTGAGAATTGGTAGAGATGATGACTTTCTTTTGCCAGCAGAGAGAGATAAATTTGAGAGAGTTATACGTAGCCATGGAAAAGCCTTTACTATGTATCCTCATGAGATTGGTTGTGTAGATCCTAAGCTAGTTGCACCCATGATAATCTTTACTATTCCACATATTCCATGGAATCTTCGTCCTATACCTGTTCCAAAGGCTCACTTACCTGAGCTAATGAAACTACTTAAGGAGAAGATAAACATGAGAATTTTAGAGCCATCTTTTGCACCTTACTCAAACAGATGGTTCACTGTGCCTAAAAAGAATGGGAAACTACGTTTTATTCAAGATCTCCAACCTGTCAATAAAGTCACCATAAGGAATGTAGGAACAGGACCCATTGTAGATGAGTTTGTTGAATCATTTTCAGGACATTCTATCTATTCAATGGGGGATTTATATTCTGGATATGACCAATTCCAGTTAGCAATTGACAGTCGTGACATAACCACAATGAAAACTCCTTTAGGCTTAGTGCGAATGTGTACTTTACCTCAAGGAGCGACTAATTCTGTGGCTCATATGATGAGTGCTATGAATATGGTCTTACATGACTTTATCCCTCATATAACTATGCCATTCATTGATGATATTCCAATTAAAGGGAGTGAGGAACGTGTAAAGGACATTACTTTAGATTCATCGGGATGTCGTAAATTTGTTCTTGACCATATCTCTGATTGTGAAAGAATATTTCAACGATTTGAAGAGGTAGGTCTCACAATTTCCATAGAGAAATCTGTTTTTGGTGTCAACGAGGTGCTTATTGTTGGACATTTATGTGGCCATTATGGTCGAAAGCCATACCCACAAAAAGTTGATGCCATTAGCAAGATTTCTGAAACATGTAACAACGTGAGTGAGGTACGTAGATTTCTTGGTGCTTGTATCTTTTATGTTATTTGGATCCCACACTTTGCTCATGTTGCTGATTGTCTTTATGACTTGTTGAGGAAGAAACAAAAATTTATTTGGACTGACAAACACACTCAAGCTATGCGTAAATTGAAGAAATTATTGCTTGAAGCTCCCATCCTTAAGCGTGTAGACTATTCTGCTAACAAACCTATTATATTGACTGTTGATACTAGTCCTATTGGTATAGGTTGGGTCATAAGTCAAGACGATAGTGAAGGGAATAGATATGCAATTAGGTTTGGTGCCAAAATTCTACATGAAACACAACGAAAATATCCACAGATCAAACGAGAACTATGGGGTATGGTAACAACTTTGAAAATAGACAAAGAATATTTCATTGGTGCAAATGTCAAAGTTGAGACTGATTGTTTGCCTCTCATTGGAATGATAACCAATTGTTCATCTCCTGATATAGCCATGCTTAGATGGATCTCATATATTAAGTTCATAAATCCTGAATTAGTTCATATTTCAGGTAAGTCAAACTCAGTTGCTGATATGTTATCGAGAGCTAGATTTGATGATGATCTTGAAAGTGATCTAATAAAGAATGTGAATTTAGTTGACTATGTTCCACATATATATGATTATGAGCAATTTCATGAGTCTGAGTACGAAAATGAATGGAGAGACATAGGAAAGTATCTTAGTACACTACAACCATTACCTAACTGGACTACGAATAGATTCCGTAACATTAGGAAACGAGCTTATAACTTTTTCCTATGTAATGGTTATCTTTGGAGACATGCTAAGGGTAAGGTTAAGAATCCACAATGAGTCCTAGGAAAACGAGGTCTTCAATTGCAAGTAATGAAGGAAATGCATGAGACATTATGGGCAGGTCATAAAGGATTTTTTGGAACATATGAAAAAATTAGAAGTACCTATTATTGGCCTAGGATGTATGTTGACATTAGTAGCTATGTTTCTACATGTTCTACTTGTCAACTTCATTCATCAGTCAAACATAGAGATCCGTTGCATCCTACTTATCCACCTTGTATTCACTACAAGTGGGTAGTAGATCTTGTAACTATGCCTAAAGGTATTGACAAAATGCGTTACATTGTACTTGCAAGAGAAGAATTAACTAATCATGTAGAGGGACGTGCACTACGATCTAAGACCACTTCCAATGTTTGCAAATTCTTGCTTGAAGATGTCATAAGTCGCTTTGGGTACATAGAGAAAGTAGTTGCCGATCGTGGAGAGTTAAATGTGAGAGAAGCTAAAGAGTTCTTTGAGCATCACGGTATTCGTTTGTCTCTCACCACTGCATATAATCCAGAGGCCAATGGTAAAATAGAGAGAGGGCATCCACCTATTGTGAAAGCCATATCTAAAGCATGTAACGGTGACATCAAACAATGGCCTAAATTCTTACCTTTTGCACTTTGGGCAGATAGAATGACGTGCACACGCACTACTGGGTATATGCCTGCTGAACTCATGTACTGTCAAAAACCATTGTTTCCAATTCAGTCTCATATTGCATGGTCAAATTTTCCTTGGTCTGAAAACATGTCTACTGATGATTTTTTGAGCTTGCATATTAAACAGTTAGAACAAGGTAAATTAAGACTTGATGATGCTGTTGAAAAATTAAGAGAATCTAGAATGAAGAACAAGCATTATTTTGATAAAACTCATCGATTGCGTCCTAAGCCAATTGAAGTAGGAGATTGGGTGCTCATTTATGATAGTACATTTGACTCTCAATATGATGCACGCAAAAAGCTCACTCAACGGTGGTTTGGGCCATACATAGTATCAAAAGTCAACAACAATGGTACGTATGCTCTTTGTGAATTAAATGGTGTTGCACTAAAAACTTTGATTGCAGGTAAAAGGATAAAGTTATTCAAGAAGCGTGATAATGACGAGTACATTTTGGATGAGGACATTGAAGAAGATGACAACAATGAGGCCGATTCATAAACAGGAGTATCCATGTTATAAAAAAAATATATATATATATATATATATCATTAATTTTCAAGTTCATGTTGCTTTGTTTTTTTTCAAGTTCATTCTATTTTTTTTCCATGCTTGTTTCATGCATGTTTTTTTCAGTCTTTGCATCACATTGCATATCCACATCACTTGAGTCAAAAAAAAGGCAAATGATGATTTCTCAACTTGTGTAAAATTGTATCTTAAGTAGTAACTTATCTACTAAGGAATTGATTATAATCTAGGATTGTGGAAAGATAGGGCATGTAGATTTGGAGGTTTATTTTGGTGACATGACTTTCATATATAAACATGCATATGTATCCTATATCGAAAGCATAATTGTTGAAATCCTAGCTCCTGCTATTGCATGTTTCTACATCCTTAGTCCATCTCACAGCACTTGTATCGGAGTTTAAATGACTGTTCTCCGTCATCAAAAATGGTTGTACCTTGTATCGGGGTTTAATTTTTCCCCGTCATCAAAAAAAAAAAAAAAAAAAATTGCTACATGTTACCAAGAAGTTTACACTTTCTTCCACCCCAAAAAAGTGATCGTAACCATAAAGTTGCCGAATCATCATCATCAAAAAAAAAAAAAAAAAAAAAGAGCAAGCCAAAGGAGGATAAAGAGGCATAGTAGAATAAATCACGGGCTATATAGGCAGATTTATGCATTAGTGGAGTTTAGTTAGATTTCCTTGCATGTTATTAGAGAAAGAGCATATTCATATTTATGTAGGAAAGGAGTTGATCTAAAATAAGCTAAAGATGAAAGATGTCTCTTGAAAATCCTAAATCTTTGTTTATAATCATATTTAAGGTAGATTGCTTTATGAAAAAGGTACAAAATTTTCTTCAAGATGAGAGGAACTGATGGTTAAAACGACTCAATACATGCATTTCCACTTCATACTGATGCTTCTTTTTTTTCTTTCTTGTTGCCAATGTTGCTTGTTCACTTGCATATATGTTGCCTATTTGTTCATGCATATTCATGTTGCCTGTTTCAATTCTTTCTTTCATGCAAATTTTGCTTCATGTCACGTTACCTACTGATTCATGCATATAATCAATTTTCCATCCATGTTTCTTATGTTGCCTATAAAAGAATTTGATGCCTGGAACATTTTGTTTTTCACAAATGCTAGAGTGGCGCTTCCGGAGGAATCGCAGGTTTAGTGGGGGCGAATGTCGTCGAGATTTGCTCTCCTCTCTCACTTGCGAAGGCCTACAAAAAACATATTTGGCGAAGGTAGCCAGAATTCCCCGAGAAGTCCAGGATGCATCAAGGATGTCAAAGGAAGGTCACATACAAAGTTTCAAAGAAATCAAGAAAGTCCATGGTAGCAGTCAAAGCTGGTCAAAGCTGGTCAAAGTTGGGAAATTAGGGCAAAAATTTCATTGTCACCAAATTAGATGAAAATCCATATACTTGTAAAGATTGTCAAAGGCAATCTATAGCCCAAATTTCAGCAGAAAATGGATTTTGTAGCACATTGATATGCTATGTTCATTTTATAAAAATATAATTTTTCTAGTTTGACCCTACAAATTCTTGTATAGAAAATTATGTTAGCCATATGGTTTGGCATGTATAAAGATCATATGTGGCTACATATTTGTACAAATTTTCAAGGCTATCAGAGCTTCCTAGACACCTTAATGCCACCTTGCAAGCTTCCAAATGTAGTCAAACTTGTACAAGGGAGATTCAGATGGGAGTTTTTCCTGCATATTCCTGAAGGAGATCTTTGGAAACATAGTCCTACAAAGTTTCAACTTCATCAAAGTCTTTTTGGAGGGTCAAAGAGCACAAAGTCCAGTTTTCAAGGTCACCGCAGTTTTCTAGAATAAGAAAATTGAAGGCTTGAAGGGCTGCCACATGTCAAAATATGATTGAACCATGGTGTACGGTCAAGATGAGCTCCTATTCAAGGGTGGAGATGCACTAAAGCATAAAGGAAGGAGGATCCACGAATTTTTTCCATAAAAGAAGGCTTTTTTGACAGTTAAAGATCAATAATGCAAAGTTTCTCCAAAAATAGTGGCTTATCTTATCGGAATTGATGTCAGCACTGATCCGACGGTCCAGATCATCCCCAGATCCAATGGTGGAGAATGAGGGCGCCTAAATTTCACTCCTTTACACTAGATTTGATAGAAAGAACAATTCCAAGCCATTGATTTGATTAATCAAATGGTTGTAATCAAAAGTAGTGATCCTAGAGTTGAGAGTTGATTTCTCTAGATCCAAGGGCCCAAATTCATTCAAAAAACTATATAAACCCCCCTCCAAACTCCTAGAGCATCATTGTTAGGCATCCATAGGACTCATGCTAGCTTACGGTTTCCTTGAGACGATCACCCTCGGTTGAGCGAGTGAGGATCCAAGGTGAGCTAGTATGAGTATAGAACCTAGTTTCAAATTTAAGTTAGAACTCCAATTTAGGATAGGCTCTTGAAACCAGCATCTCTATCTTGACTCACCCTCGGTGGAGCGTGTGAGTGAGTTAGAGCTGATTTTAATGAGTCTTAGACTTCTTTAGTTAGACGTTACGAGCCTAGACAGACATAGGGTCACTGGAGTGGAACTCACCTTCTTACGTGTGACATTCGGTTGAACTGTCATGGTTTGAGGGTCGGAACCACCTTTGATCAGTAGACTGCTTAGCATGACGTACCACGACGATCTTTTACATGTAACTTAATTCAAAGTCTTTTAATTCATGTCACTTGTCACTTGTCTCTTGTCACCTCTCTCAGTCTCTTAAGTATTTTTACATGTCTTCTATGTCTTCTATGTGTGAGAAGGCTCCGCAGTATTGCGTTGAACCAGTGAGGATGTTTCTTTGAGCTTGTGAGTAAAATCCATCATCATAATTCACTTGCATGCATATAATCCATACAAATCCATACATATTTATTAGTTTCTGAAAGTGTATAAGAAGCTCCAATATTGGACCATTCTTCCTTTCGAAACTGATTTATGTGTAAGGATTCCATCTATTCTCATCATGCATACATATCATCCAAAGAAGGCTATACATATGGATTAGAATTAGGAAGTGTTTAAGAAGCTCCTCCAATGGACCATTCTTCCTTCCAAATTTGATTCGTGTGTATGGTTCTCTTTCATTCTTATCATTCATGTCATCAATCTAACTTGCACACCTACATTCCCATTCCCATAATTATTTCAACATCTCTCTCTTCTCCATACTCAACATTAATTTCACCTTCACATCTTTAAACCTTCCAACATTCATTAGCTTGATACACCCTGTGTGTGCCACGACCGGACCCGATCCACCCGGATTGCGATCACCTCCACAACGACACACCTCAGAGATCCTGCTAATGGCCTCAACTTTCTGCGGGTACGGCTTGCGGCCATAATGTCCACACAGATGTCCTACAATGAGGACCTCATCAACGCCAAAAACCGATTTCTCTAAAGAAAGTGTTAGCCCCACATCTTCAAACCTCTCAAAGATCTTCTCACAATCAGCAATATGATCTCTCACAAACTTTCTACATCCTGAAGCATCTAAACTCACATCTTTCACTCTTTCCTCACATCCCTTTATTGGAACATCATCAATGAATGGCATAGTCACAGATGGTATAAAGTCTCGTAAAACCAGATTCATGGCATTCATCATGTGAGCCACAGAATTTGTCGCTCCCTGCGGCAAAGTACACATGCGTACAAGGCCCAGTGGAGTCCTCATGGTCGTAATGTCTCTACTCTCCATAGCCAACTGAAACTGGTCATAACCTGAATACAGATCACCCATAGAGTAGATGGAATGCCCAGCAAACGCTTCAGCAAACTCATCCACTATGGGTCCTGTCCCTACGTTTCTAATTGTGACTTTATTCACAGGTTGCAGATCCTGAATGAAACGAAGCTTCCCATTTTTCTTAGGCACTGTAAACCACCTATTCGAATATGGAGCCGAGGAGGGTTCTAACATCCGCATGGAAATCTTTTCCTTTAGCAACCTCATCAGCTCAGGTAAGTGAGCCTTTGGGACTGGTATAGGCCGGATATTCCATGGTATATGTGGCACTGTAAAGATAATCATGGGAGGTACTTGTTTCGGGTCTACACAACCTATCTCATGTGGGAAAAGTGCAAATGCTTTTTCGTGTTTCTTGATGACTTCAATAAACTTTTGTTTCTCTTCTTCTCTCAGGAATGGTTTTTCTCCAAACTTGATCTCTTTAATAGTCTCATCAGTGAAATGATGCCCTATGAGCTCTCTTCGTCTCAGCATAGGGTCATCTGACACTCGTAGATATTTCTCATGACTATCTTCTGGCAATGGCTGAGCTATAGGCTTCACTTTCTTATCCACAGTCTTATACTTTGTATTTACACTTACTTCATGCTCTCTCATAAACTCATCAATCATCTCATACTCTTGGATAGAGCTGAGCATAATGATTTTTGACTTCTTGCTTCTCTCCAATGCTTGCTCAAGCTCTTCCAGAGTAGTCGAACTTCTCTCCAACTGGATCACATCTTCAATCTTCTCATCAGGTAACATCATTCCTAAATGCTTATAGTGTCTCTCATGAACTTTTCTGAATTTATTTGAAACATTTTCTTTCTGTAAACATAGCAACTTGAATGGAGATGAATAAATAGAAAAACTTTCAAAACTATGTACAAAGTCATGCGAGACATCAAACCAACTCCCACTGTTGTCTCGCTCAACAGTGGATCCTAACAGAAATTTTGATCAGCAGAAGATCCATACTCTCCAACAGGCATACACTCATCATGGTCATGTGAATTAATAGGTTTCTTTCTTATATTCTTTCTATTCCTGGAGTGATTTGGACACACAATCATCACTTGCAAAGAATGAAGGCAAGATCTAGAACGGATTCGTGCATAGGCAGATCCATCATCCATGGCCTTAGTCTCCATTCTTACCTCAACTATAAACGGCTACCCAAGGATAGCCTCATATGAACAATGGTCCTGGACGAAGAAGTGAAATTCCTCAGAAATCCCTCGTATGGTCACAGGCACAAAGGCGCATGCCCCAAGCAGTGCTCCTGAACCATTATCCGTTGTCCTCATCCTCCATCCATGATCTTTATCAATCGGCCACCTAAACTTATCATAGAGCTTCTTAGAAATCACATTTATCTCTGACCCTGAGTCAATCAAAGCCAGAGCAAAACATGACTCCTCGTTGCTCCCTAACTTTATCTTCATCTCTGGAGTTCCTCTCGCCCAAAATGTCCTGCTAAACTCACTTTCTGTCTTCCTCATTTCATCATCAGGTATGATAGGACCTAGAGAATTTTTATGACACCTGGCAACCTCATCATCATCATCATCAGATGTATCACTCAATGTAACTGTTTCATTTGTCACATGGATATCTTCAGTTGCTTCTTCCATCTCTACATCTTCAGGTAGTGGAAACCTCTTTCTCTTAACCAGCTTTATAAAACTGTCCTTGAACTCAGGCTTCGCTATGGAGAAGACCTGCTCCAAGGACATGGTCACTTGGCTCTTCAGTAAAATGTCATTTAATATCTCTCTTGCATCATTTTTCCTTTCCAACTCAGAAATTAATACAGCCTTTGGAGTTCTCTTCTTTTTCTTCTTCTTTTCTTTCTCAGCCTCTTGAATACTTTCTTGAATTTCATCTTTCTTTTGAACCGGTTCCGGTTCTTTCTCTTTCTCTTTAGTAAGTTCTTGAATCTTAGTTGGCCCAGCCGGCCTCTTTCCCTCTCTTATCTCCTTCTTCTTTGTCTCTCCCTGAGTAGCTACAGGCTCTTTGAATTGTACTTTCTTTTCTGGCTCTTTAGCCTTTTCTTCGGCCTCTTGACTTTGCTTTCTAGTCACTCTTCTTTCAGGCTCAGTCTCTTCCTGACTTTCATCTCTCTTCCTCTTTTCTTCTACATTTGCTATGTGCGAATAGACCGAGGATTCATCAACAGGAGACTTCCAGGCAGTGTTCTGCATAATGGCATCCCTAGCCCTCACTAAAGCCTCTATGGAATAATTTCTTTGGGGTCGAGGTCTAGGCACTTTTTCATCTTCCTCCTCTACAAGCTCTAACCGTGCGGCTGATGTACTCGCATTATTGCCAGATAATTCTTCATAAAACTTCTTCATTCCCCCCTTTCCCCAATTCACAGGTAGAGGAAGGCGGGTCCTGAAGTCACATAACTTCTTATCGATTTCTATCACCAGTTGATGCTCTTTTGCTAGCTTAAGCTCTTCACAGGCATATGAAAAATGCTCTTGTGCATCACACCATACACATCTCTTAGCCCCTCCAAACCCACCAGTCGCTCGTCTCTCAAAAGGTCCAGTGTTTCTTTGAAATGTGGTTTGCACTGGTGGTGTAGGTATCTGTTGGGCAACAGGCTGCACTACAGGTGCAGGCTGTGGCATCACATAGCCTTGCATATTTGGAATGGGCATAGTGCCTCTCTGTAATGTATCTACATAACTCGTACTCGCCTGAGGAGGAGTGGGGTCCTGATACCCCATAGAATAAACTTTATTATGAATACTCGCCATTTCTTTTGACATAGACGCTTGCATCGTAATAAGATTCTCTATCTGTCGACTGAGAATCTCAACCTGTAGCTCCATTGGCGATCGCAAAGTGGCCGCAACATTAGCAAAAGCTGACGTTGCAGGCACATTCGGAATTGCCGGAAGTGGAGCTTCCCTAGGCGGTTGTGGTATTACCACTGCAGGTCTATCGTATAACACTGTCTGGCGTTGCCTCATTTGGGCAACCGCTTCTACCTCTCTCCTCACTACACCCCAATCTTCAGTCAATCCAAATCTCTTCCCAGGCTCTTCATTCCTCCTTTCGACCTCAGTCCTGTCTTCAAGACTTAAGATCCTAAGGAAAGATATAACTAGGTCAGGTTTCAAAGCATCTAAATCGGCCTGTGGAAGTTGTTCATATCTTCTCAAGAACTCATTCAAAAGTTGAGTGAGGGATGCAGCGGGCTTCGGAGAGCTTATCCACCGCAAGAACCCTTCTCTACTGTGTTGGGAAAAGTCTTCCAGATAAAACAACTTATGCAATTCTTTTCTGAATTCGGCCCAAGGCTTTGCTATATGTGCTGTAATAGGGGCTAAAATGGATCCTGATACTACTCGTGTGAAGTAATGTGCAAACACATCCTCGGGTAGACCATAAATCCGTGCCTGTTCCTCAAAAACATCTAGGTACTCGGTTACATTCAAGCGTGTAAACTTTCATTTTTCTCTCAATACTGCTTGAACTACGCGAGCCCCCTGTTTCTCTATTACCAACTCCTTGAATATATCCTCCATCTCTCTTCTCTGCTCTGTCCTAGAACATAGCACAAGGTCCAACGTAAGTGGCTCAATTATCTCTCTAAGCTCTGAGTAGAGATCAGAGAAGAAGTTTGATGAGTCACGAGCTAGAGGGTAAACTCAGTCAATGCTCCTTTCTAGGCCAAAGTCAGATGTATCTCTTCTTTCCTTAAATCTTAGAAACTTCAATGTATTTTTCCCCTTTTCAATTTCTAACGTTCTCTCTAAACTAGAAAATCAGCAAATCCCTAGTCTAAGCGGGAAAAAAACTCACACGTATGGACTAAACTAATGCAAAGTGTGGATGCTCAAACTCAAGTAGCAAGACAATCTTTCTGTTTCAGCAGTGTATGTGAAGCAATGCAAAATTTCAAATAACTTGAAATGCTGGTACGTGAAATCTTTGTCCGATGCCGAGGTTCTTGTCTCTTTCCTCAAGGAGTAGGTGACGCGATGAGGATCACCGGGCAACCGCCTCGCTTCACGTTGTCGGAGCGAAAGCGACGGTCGGTGGATCAGGGCGACCGCCGAAAATATGGCGCACACAGGGTGCTTGGAGCAAGCTCAGATGCAAACTCGCGAACTCCAAAAGTGTTAGTGGTAATACGTACTTTATCTCTTTCTTAAAGTAAATGAATTGATCAACTCAGAAACTTAAAGAAATGATTCATAAAATCAAATCTGTTCAAATCATCATCCATAGAATGCTTATTTTCAATAGAAACAAGAAACAAGGTTTTCGTTATATATTCAACGTATGAATTAATCAAACATGAATTCAGAATATAAACAACAGCTGTTTAGCGCAACCAACAAGAAAAAATGCTTTATTATTGACCTGCAATACTTGTTTGATTCGATAACATTCAACAAAGTAAGTCATTGTAACAGTTTCTTAAAAGAATCAATATATATAATGTGTGACTCAGATACCAAACTTCTCTGGACCGATCATGAGTAAAAGGTAATAAGTAAAAGAAAATATATATGCCGATCATGAACCTCTTAATATATAGTTGACTCAGTGAGTTATGCACAAAGTTTAAGATGCATATGAATCACATAGAAAACCCCAAGTTAGAACACGTGAGAGTTGGGGTCGCACTTGGGCTTTTTCATCCTTCAAACGTTTCCATAACAGCGAACCGTGTTTCATTTTTGCATAGACAAAGATCAAAAGAAATTAGTTACTGTAAATATCTCACAACAAAAATTCCATGTTGTTAACTATGTACCAATTCCTGTTTTTAGTACATATATGTTAAACTTTTGTTCAAATTTGAAGAAGCCCACAAAATGAGCTGTCAGCTTTACGCATATGAAACTAACTACGTAGTCACTACAACCAAGAAAAACGGGGAAATCTCAATGACTGTCCTATCAATCAAAGCAAATTTGGCATCAATTCAAAAGTTCAGAGAGCATCAGTATAAAATTTTGATCCGCACAATATGGTATTACTGCATAACAGTTTTATGATAACTATATAATGAAAACTAGAACTTACATTAATTCATTTTGCATCTGATTAGCATGAAGAAGAAGCCATAGCGGTTCTCCGTTGTCGTATGATTTACTCAAAGCAAAACAATTCCTTTTAGTTATAATCTCCTTCAGTATGGTCAAAAAAACTTCACAAGTATAGATCTCCAGTGTTCCAGAACAGAGTTAAATTTCATCGATTACACTATTTATGTATCTGTCTCATGCTTGATGACTATATACCAAATTAGAGATTAAACATGTGAGCAACTCCAAAGTGACGTGCGCAAAGATACAAAGAACACTATCATAGTTTATATGTCAAATGAAATTTCGTTAGAAGACTGTGTCGTCAGAAAATTACCGTCCGTGAATTTCTGAACTTTGTCGGATCATGCCTCCATCTCCAAATTCCACATCAGAAGTAATATATAGCATTAGAAAAACGTTATCTCAGATGCATCGTGCCAGATTATTATCCATAAAGTTGAACTCCACTGAACGTCAGAGTTACAGTAGATCCACAGTAGACCTTTTGATCTTTGCTTGCGCACCCATATAACTTCTATTTCTTGGATCAGAACAACCAAATTTCTCCTGCGTCTTGATGGGCCTTCGTTGATAAATTCCTTTCCGCTAGTAATTTAGTTGACATTCCCTAGAGATGAACGTAGTGTAGCAGAAATCATTCCAGATTGTCGTACATCAAAACACTGTAATAACACATAATAGTTGAGATTGAATTCCCTCAGTAAATTGCCAGGGAATTCGCCTCCTTTCTTCTGCAGCGTGACCTTCACGCGTGATCAGCAACCCATATCCTCCTTCGTCAGATAATCAGTGAAGACCGTAGAGTTTCTTTCCCTTAATCGGAAATTCTCCATCAAAATGCATCAGTAGTGCAGCCATTCTCCTTGAGTCCTCCAGTCATCTTCTGTGTATATATAATGCCTCGTCCGTATCGTTGTTGAAGTTTCTATGCAAATCTGAACAGGCTGCGCTTATCTTTTCATTTGTACGTGTGCTCCTTCCTCAGATAATATCTGCCAGAAACCAATCATGAAATGGCCTGCCCCCCAAACAAAAAACATTCGGAGCCCCTATTTCATGCATGTCCTCCTATTTTTATGGCAATCAACCGTCCATTCTTTTCATGCGCACGCCATGCAGATGTCTTGTTTTCCTTTTGTGAACTCCTCCCTTTTTGTCTCCTCATGAGCAGCCGAGCAATCTCCCTCCACTCATTCTTCATGCGAAAAGTCTCCTGAACTCAACGATGCCTTCCCTTTTTGCCAATTCTTTCGTCCACCTGTTGTTCCTTCACTCCTTTCCTAGCGCTGTCAAATATGCCACTCTTTTGGTTTTACCTTTAACCGTGCTCCGTCCTTTAGCCTTGAAATCTCTATGAACAGATGCGATCTCATACAACATATAGTGAAGACGAGCTTGTACATCATTTTTATGTCGTATATAAATATTGCCAAAAGTTCACATTTTCCAAGCTTCATTTATATGTTGATATGACGAATCATTCGATTGATTGGAGAGAGTTTGGTCAAGTCATGAGAGTAGAGATGTAAATCTCTACGACACTCACCCCCACCAAACCTGTGCATCCTCCGGATGCGCCAAACACAACCTGTTTTCTGCTTAATAATAAAAAATCAATTCCATAGCAGAATATGTGCATGGGTTTTAAAGTCAAAGTGCCTTATGCACGGCTGCGTAATTAGCCCTATTTATATGCACACTTTGAAAATGCATGTATAAAATTAATGGTGCAATCAATAAAAAAAAATAGCTTCTGATGACGAGGTTGGTGCACTCGCTCTCATACATAGCAATGTGATTATACATTCATCCTTACAGTCACTCGTATGTGCATGGGTATAGATCAGATCGTGCCGAGATGCATGGTCATGTAGTGTGACCCTAATACATGCATACTTTATGTGCATTTTCAAAATTATGGTGCATATGAGGTAAGAGCTTTTGATGAAGAGGTTTTCTATCCTCCTATACTTAGAACTTTTTCACAGATTTCATAATGCATTTTTACAATTTGATAATGGTGCAAATGAACGTGCACCTAAGGGCAAAACTCAATATGTGTTCATACATAATTTAATGCATACTTGAAATGCACGCTTAAATAAATGGTGCAAAACTGGAAGTAAAAGGTTTTCATATTCTACTCTTGAAGAAAATCTTGGTTGTCCATAAATTCCCATTCTTCATCTTGAACCTGAAAAATATCTTGAAAACAAACTTGTGAAAAAACATAAGTATTAGCACGATTAAACCAAATTTTTCAATTCAAAACTTCTAAATGATTCATCTGTAAAACTCCCAAAGTAACATTAAGTTAAATTTTGTAACTTCCATCAATTTGTCTTTTCTTGCTTGACCTGCATTAAACCACTCAAAACATTGATTAGAAAAGCAATATTTAAATCATTAATGAAATTCATAATTTTAAATTTTGTAAAACAATTCTGATATAAATACCTTTTTGATAAGGAAGTAGGTTATAACTCCCGTTCATAATTATCTTTTGATGAGGGAGAGATACAACTCCCATTCATGTGTGTTTTTAATTTTTAGGGAGAACACTTACTAAACTCCCAGATTTATAAGGTTTTGGTGACCTTTGCATATTTTGTTCAATTTGTTTAATAATTTCATCAATCATCTTCTTTTGTTCTTTGTTTATACTCTTCTCTTTATCAAGTTCTTTTGGTTTTCTCTGACTAGTTTCTTGATTCTTAATCTCATACCCCAATTTAGTTTTCCATTTATTCACTTTATCTTGATCAAATAATGCATCATTCTCTAAAAGCTCTAGATCACATGTGATATAATAATTATCATCTTTCTTCGTCATTAATATTACTTGCTCATCTTTTTGCTCATTCGTATCTATGTTTTTATGTTCATTTCGCTCAAGGTTTTTGTTTTCCCAAGATTTTGATTCATCAACTGTTTTGTCTTGATTATTCATCGAAATCTTAATTTCTTGATTAACAATTTTATCATTTGTATGTTTCTTTGGTCGCCATTGATATGTTTGTGTCATTCTCAGTTTTCTTGGTTTTGATTTTGTTTGTTCAAAAAGTTTTTCCATTCCCCCTCGACTTAAGTTTAAGCGTAAAGGAACATGAGTATGGACATCACATATTTTCTTCCCAAGTTGACAAACTATTTGATGTTTGCATGCATGTTCAAAGGCAATACAATTATCATAGGTATGGCCGATTTGGTCACACCAAAAACATCGAATAATGTGTTTTCGCATCTTATTTGATTTTTTTGGTATTATCCTAGGAATAGGTTTTGTCAGATCACATGAAGGTGTTTGATAAGGCATATATGTAGACAAATTATGGACTCTTACTTCATGTTCTTGATTAAGTTTCAATCCTTGCATTTGTTTAGATAATATTTCATACTTCTGATTTATTTCTTGAATCTCAGCATTCATTTTTTCTTTCCAAGTTTTAAGACTATTTGATAATACTGGTAGACTCTTTTCCATAGCATTGATTGAATCATTTAGAGTCAAAATCACTCTAATTGTCTTTTGTAGAGCTTCATTGGCCTTGTTTTCCCTTTCTATGAATTTATCTTCCCATTTTCTCAAATGTTGATCTATCAATACGTTCACATATGCTTCATCAACAACAATACTCGTTGAATTATGCTCTTGTAAATTAATTTCAAAAGATTCTTTACATTGATGTATATTTTTCATGTTTGTATGCTGCTTTTTGCCCATAACTCACACTTGAATATCAAAGAAGCACCACATAAACGAAAAACAAGCTATGAGGTTATACATACATCAAACATACATTACTTGGCATTAATTTGAGAAAACGTCTAGAAACATGTACCTGAGCTGCAAGGCCGTTTGTTCACGTCGGGTTCAAAGTGTCGGAGCGAAAGCGACGGTCGGTGGATCAGGGTGACCGCCGAAAATACGGCGCACACAGGGTGCTTGGAGCAAGCTCAGATGCAAACTCGCGAACTCCAAAAGTGTTAGTGGTAATACGTACTTTATCCCTTTCTTAAAGTAAATGAATTGATCAACTCAGAAACTTAAAGAAATGATTCATAAAATCAAATCTGTTCAAATCATCATCCATAGAATGCTTATTTTCAATAGAAACAAGAAACAAGGTTTTCGTTATATATTCAACGTATGAATTAATCAAACATGAATTCAGAATATAAACAACAGCTGTTTAGCGCAACCAACAAGAAAAAATGCTTTATTATTGACCTGCAATACTTGTTTGATTCGATAACATTCAACAAAGTAAGTCATTGTAACAGTTTCTTAAAAGAATCAATATATATAATGTGTGACTCAGATACCAAACTTCTCTGGACCGATCATGAGTAAAAGGTAATAAGTAGAAGAAAATATATATGCCGATCATGAACCTCTTAATATATAGTTGACTCAGTGAGTTATGCACAAAGTTTAAGATGCATATGAATTCACATAGAAAACCCCAAGTTAGAACACGTGAGAGTTGGGGTCGCACTTGGGCTTTTTCATCCTTCAAACGTTTCCATAAGAGCGAACCGTGTTTCATTTTTGCATAGACAAAGATCAAAAGAAATTAGTTACTGTAAATATCTCACAACAAAAATTCCATGTTGTTAACTATGTACCAATTCCTGTTTTCAGTACATATATGTTAAACTTTTGTTCAAATTTGAAGAAGCCCACAGAATGAGCTGTCAGCTTTACGCATATGAAACTAACTACGTAGTCACTACAACCAAGAAAAACGGGGAAATCTCAATGACTATCCTATCAATCAAAGCAAATTTGGCATCAATTCAAAAGTTCAGAGAGCATCAGTATAAAATTTTGATCAGCACAATATGGTATTACTGCATAACAGTTTTATGATAACTATATAATGAAAACTAGAACTTACATTAATTCGTTTTGCATCTGATTAGCATGAAGAAGAAGCCATAGCGGTTCTCCGTTGTCGTATGATTTAATCAAAGCAAAACAATTCCTTTTAGTTATAATCTCCTTCAGTATGGTCGAAAAAACTTCACAAGTATAGATCTCCAGTGTTCCAGAACAGAGTTAAATTTCATCGATTACACTATTTATGTATCTGTCTCATGCTTGATGACTATATACCAAATTAGAGATTAAACATGTGAGCAACTCCGAAGTGACGTGCGCAAAGATACAAAGAACACTATCATAGTTTATATGTCAAATGAAATTCCGTTAGAAGACTGTGTCGTTAGAAAATTACCGTCCGTGAATTTCTGAACTTTGTCGGATCATGCCTCCATCTCCAAATTCCACATCAGAAGTAATATATAGCATTAGAAAAACGTTATCTCAGATGCATCGTGCCAGATTATTATCCATAAAGTTGAACTCCACTGAACGTCAGAGTTACAGTAGATCCATAGTCGACCTTTTGATCTTTGCTTGCACACCCATATAACTTCTATTTCTTGGATCAGAACAACCAAACTTCTCCTGCGTCTTGATGGGCCTTCGTTGATAAATTCCTTTCCGCTAGTAATTTAGTTGACATTCCCTAGAGATGAACGTAGTGTAGCAGAGATCATTCCAGATTGTCGTACATCAAAACACTGTAATAACACATAATAGTTGAGATTGAATTCCCTCAGTAAATTGCCAGGGAATTCGCCTCCTTTCTTCTGCAGCGTGACCTTCACGCGTGATCAGCAACCCATATCCTCCTTCGTCAGATAATCAGTGAGGACCATAGAGTTTCTTTCCCTTAATCAGAAATTCTCCATCAAAATGCATCAGTAGTGCAGCCATTCTCCTTGAGTCCTCCAGTCATCTTCTGTGTATATATAATGCCTCGTCCGTATCGTTGTTGAAGTTTCTATGCAAATCTGAACAGGCTGCGCTTATCTTTTCATCTGTACGTGTGCTCCTTCCTCAGATAATATCTGCCAGAAACCAATCATGAAATGGCCTGCCCCCCAAACAAAAAACATTCGGAGCCCCTATTTCATGCATGTCCTCCTATTTTTATGGCAATCGACCGTCCATTCTTTTCATGCGCACGCCATGCAGATGTCTTGTTTTCCTTTTGTGAACTCCTCCCTTTTTGTCTCCTCATGAGCAGCCGAGCAATCTCCCTCCACTCATTCTTCATGCGAAAAGTCTCCTAAACTCAACGATGCCTTCCCTTTTTGCCAATTCTTTCGTCCACCTGTTGTTCCTTCACTCCTTTCCTAGCGCTGTCAAATATGCCACTCTTTTGGTTTTACCTTTAACCGTGCTCCGTCCTTTAGCCTTGAAATCTCTATGAACAGATGCGATCTCATACAACATATAGTGAAGACGAGCTTGTACATCATTTTTATGTCGTATATAAATATTGCCAAAAGTTCACATTTTCCAAGCTTCATTTATATGTTGATATGACGAATCATTCGATTGATTGGAGAGAGTTTGGTCAAGTCATGAGAGTAGAGATGTAAATCTCTACGACAACGTCGGGTTCAGGTGTCGGGAAGAAGGAGGTCGTGGCAGGAAGCCGGTGCGTGGGGTTGGATCAGGCCCCTCTCTGGTGCGCCGTTCCCGCTGTCCTTCGAGCGGCGTCTGCGCGCTGGGCGCCTCGCCTGTGCTCTCCGGAGCGTGCACGATCCTCGTAGGGTCCCTTGCCCCTCGTAAGTGTCGAGACGTGGGATCGTGGGCGTCGAAAAGAGACGATCGGATACCGCAGTGATACACGGAATGCAGATCAAGCTCGAAGATACAATCAAAAACGGAACTCAAGCCTCCAATAAAATGAATGATACAAACAGGCCGCTACAGTGCGGGTCGATGGTACAATAAAACCGCTACAGTGCGGTGCGATGATACAATATGAAAGCCGCCGCTACAGTGCGGGCCGGCCGATGTATACTAGATCCCTCGCTACAGTGCGAGAAATCGCCCTCGGGATTCTGCTTCGGTCTTCGCGGTCCAAGCTTTTCTTCCAACTTTACTTCGGTCCGTTCTTTTCTTCAAGTATCCTCCGCAATGGTCTTCCTTCTCTTTACTTCAGATAATCAGAAATCACATAGACCATACCTGGAGGAGACGATCCACAAAGGCAATCCACAGGATGGGGCCAACATCAATACTTATGAAAAACACACTAAACTAATTTAATTGACATACACATAGACATATAAAAAATAACATATGCATGATTTTTAAATATTTCTTTTCTTATGTCCTTCTCTTCCCTCCTTTTCTCTTCTCTACCCTCCATGCAAGCCCGCAAACATTGGCCGCAGTGTACATCACGATAACGGAACTAAAGCATCTGCCCATTCTCTCTCTCTCTCTCTCTGGAAGGCAATTATCCTAACCCTTGGACTACAAACGCGTCTTTCTTTCTCTCTCTCTCGTGAGTTCTATAGCCGCCCTCTCTTCTTGCGACCGGTTCGCTTGTCCTATTCATCTCTACCGCCTTTGGGTCGGCTTTTCATCTCTCTCTTAATTCACGTAGGCGCAACTCCAAACTCTCTCTCTCAGGTCCTCTGGTCGGTGCGTGCAGCTGTAGATTCTCCCAGATCTCTCTCTCACTACTCTCACTGCTTGCGCTACAACCGCTGTCTTCATGATCTACACATCTGCGCGCATCAGATCTCAAAGAGTTTCGCTCTATTCTCTCTCTTGAGACATCGGTCGTGACTCCTATCTCTCTCCTCATCCACAGCGCAGCAGCCAGATCTCTCTATCTCCAATCATTCTGGAGCTCGCGCAACCAGCCGCCATCGGACTTCTCAAACTCTGTGTTATCAAGAGTTCGATTATCTCTCCATGTTTTGGGCGTTGTCAGCTGATCCAAGCCCCGCCTCTCTCCTCTTCGTACATGTTTTACCAACAGCTCACAAGCCTGCAATTCTCTCTACTCATGGCACTACAGCCCCCACTTTGACAATTTGCCGTCGGCTCCTCTCTCAAAATCACCTGCGCGTATATCTCTCTCCTCTTCCGTGTACAAGCGGTGCCAGAGATCTCTCAATCTCTAATTATCTCTCTCGGTGGTTCCTTTCTCTGCAGAGAGCGCTAATGGAGAGCATGACATATCACCTCCCTCTGTACAAATTCTACCATAGGCTTTGAAGTACTTTAATTGAACATCATTAAAAAAGTAGTACACAGAGATAAACAAGCATACAAAATCTTTGCCTCTCTGTTTTTATCATATCATAAAACCCACAAAATTCCTGAGATGAGCTTGCTTGGCTATGGTGGTCATTTACATTCTCTCTTAATCCTCTCTCCCTAAATGCAATACCGTAATGTATGCGAAAGAACATGAATGAACAAGTAAAGTCACGGAGCATACCTGGAGGAGACGATCCACAAAGGCAATCCACAGGATGGGGAAGAAACAAATGAGTTTGGACTTATTTATAGATCCCACCCTAGGACTTCCTTCTAGAACGTTCTAACCTCCTCAATTAACTTTCTATTTTTGGCAAACTTTTCAAATTTTCCCTAGACTATGGTTTTGATTTCACACTGGATATTTACAATTCAATTGGTTTTTAGGGTTTGACCTATAAAAACTACCATTTCCTCCAACCTAGGGTTTTTGATTGGGAAAATTAGAGTTTTGCTCACAGTTATCTCAAACTCACTAATTCATAGGTTTATTTACAATTTTGGCCTAAACTCCAAGGGTTTGCAAGGGTTCAAGTCCGATTTTCAGGGGATAAACCCTCAATTTCAGCCAGTTTCAAGGGTCAAACCTAAATTTTTATGGGTCTAATGTCTGTTGTTTATATACACGGATCTAACATACATCTTAAACTTGTTTTCACATCGCACAATCAATTAATTCGGCCAAAATATGTACAAAATATACCACTCTCTCGATCAAAACATCACACAAAAACTCAGAAACAATGAACTTTTGAAAAAAAACAATGCACACTCCCTGCGGGATTTCATCCCGACATCGTGTCCATTCCACTTATGTGCTTGTGCTACTTTTAAAGCTGGGATTAGGAAGTCGAATGGTAGCACAACATTTTGTCCGAAGACCATCTGAAATGGGGTGGCATTGAGTACCGTTTTGTAGGCAACTCGGTAAGCCCAAACATCACGATGAAGTTGTTTGTCCCAATCAGAGCGTTTGTTATTTACTAGTTTTGTCAGTACATTACATAGGATCTTGTTTGTGCTCTCGGCTTGTCCGTTAGAAGACTTCTTATGTATCACCAAGAATTCTTGGAGAAGATTTTCAATGACTTTATTCAAGAACTGTGTGCCCCTATCACTTACTAACTCTATTGGTAATCCATATCTCGTGGACACATTCTCAAATAAGAACTTTGCCGTTGTTTGAGCATCATTCTTTGTTGTGGCTTTAACTTCTACCCACTTTGTAAGGTAGTCGGTGGCTACAATTATATACTCAGCATGGGAGTTTCTAGCTGGGGGGTTAAGCGGACCTACAAAGTTTATGCCCCACTTCGAGAATGCACGTCCTCCCATCATTGGCCTCAAAGACATCTCATCTTTCCTAATTGGGTAGTGGGCACGTTGGCATGTGTCACATTTCTTCACATAGGTATGTGCATCCATGTGAAGAGTGGGCCACCAAAGTCTTGAGAATACAATAGTATTAATTACTCGGTCAAGACCAAAATGTATGCCTGCAACACTGCTATGGGCAGTTTCTAAGATTTTCAAATAGTCTAATTCGTGAACGCACAATCTTAAATAACCATCCTTGCCTCTTCGGTATAGGTTATCTCCTACTAAGGCATAGTCTAGAGCCTCTTGTTCCATGCTTCGTTTTCTTGCTAGACTAGCCTAGTGTTCCTGATATCATAAATTCTACCAATGGAGCACTGCAATCTGGAATTAATGATATGTGATAAAGAGTTGCATGCTCCACAGGGGGTCTCTCCTGGCACACCTGACAACTCTTAATCCATTCATGTATTTATTTATCCATACTAGGGCAATACACTCCTAAACGTTTTAGATTTTGCAGTGTTCATTGTTTAGAATAGTGATTCCCTAGAAATCCTTCATGGGCTTGTTGCAACCAACTACTATGTTCATCGTCCTCGACACAACAAGCTAATACACCTTCTGTATTTTTTTTGTACATGCTTCCTGCCAATATTTGATATTTTCCTGATTTTACAATTTCATCTTTGTTTGTTTTTACATTCTTATTTGCGGGTCCAAATGTTAGGACTGGTACCAACTTATTTGCCCATTTAGGAACAACTTCTAGATTGAACAGATAAGCGTCGGGCAATTCGAGTCATGCACTCCTTGCGGTGACTCGCCTGAGGTGATGCGAGAAAGGTGATCCGCTCTGAGGTGGGTCTTACCTTTCCTAACAACCACTTCAAAGTAATATTCCATTAGTAAGAGGAACCATCTTACTAAGCGTCCTGTATTGCAAGGTTTATTGACCAAGTATAGTAAAGCTTGATGATCAGTGAAAAATTTGAACTTGTTGGCCAATAGATAGTGTCTAAACTTCTTCACAGCATATACCATGCCTAAACCTTCTCTTTCAGTTGTGGTGTAGTTTCGTTCAGCAGTGTTCAATTGCCTACTAGCATATGCTATAGGGAAATCTAGGTTTCCTTCACGAGTGGGTTGTGACAACACACATCCTATTGCATAATTGGATATGTACATGGAATGGCTTATTCCAATCAGGAGTGGTCAGTATTGTTGATGTGCACAAGCGTCTGTTCAGCTCATTGAAGGAATTTTCGCATTCGTCATTCCACTCAAACTTTGTCAACAAGGCATAAAGAGGCTTAAATATAATCGCATACATGTGAATAAACCTATGGTAATATCCACAATGGCCCATAAAGGCTTGTACCTCTTTAACATTCCTTAGCCTCGGCAGCTCTGCTATGGCTTTTACTTTGTCCTCATCTGTTGATATTCCATTCTTAGAAACAATATGACCTAAGATTTTACCTTGTCGTACCATGAATACACACTTTTCTTGGTTGAGACACACTCGATAGTCTCTACACTTGTTGAAGATCTGTCTGAGCTCAGGGGTGTGGTATCTTCTTTGTTGGGAATGAGCACATAAATCGTCCACATATACTTCTAAGCTCTTTCGCAAGAACTCTTTGAAGGCATGACACATAAGCCTTTCGAATGTTGCAGGTCCATTGGTGAGCCCAAATGGCATCACACAAAATGCAAAGACTCCCCACTCTGTGGCAAATGACATTTTGTGTTGATCTTTAGGGGCAATGGCTACTTGGTTGTAACCTGAAAATCCATCAAGGAAGCTATAAACTTCCTTGCCTGCAACACACTCCAATAAATGATCAGTGATTGGAAGTGGATAACTATCTCTTACCGTAGCAGCATTAATGTTTTTAAGGTTAATACACACACGTAACTTCCCGTTCTTTTTGGGCACCACTACAATGGGGGCACCCATTCAGTATGCTCAATCTCACATGAATCCGGGAAAATCTCTATAGTGCCATGCAAACACATCCCTATATTCCCTTAATAAGGCTACCAACTCTGTTTCCTCTTCTTTACTTAGGTCATCTCCTATGTACGTACATCTCTCGTCATTCTCTTCAATGGTGACTACAATTTTTTTGGTCTTTTCTTTATTATCATATGCTTCTCCTGTGGTTGCCTCTCTCTTTGGCATTCATACCAAAATTTTTCAGTCCTCAACTTTGTATTTTTTGAAATTCTCTGGTACCTCAAACAATGATTACTTCTCTTCTTGTTTCACTCCTTGTCATAGGAAGCGTCTTCCTATACTCCTATTTGGAGGTTTTCCATGTCTTGGAGTAAGGTGGTTGCCTGCAAGCATTGAAATACTCAAATTAGGTGGTCTCCCTAATCATGCATAAAGTGGTGGTGGCCTCACCTAATATGCAGAGAGGTGGCACAATGGGTGGTGGCCTCACCCAATATGGAGAGAGGTGTAGAGATAGGTTGTCCTCAAATGATGATGCTCCAAAAGCCCACACATCAAATGCTGAACCCAGATAGGATCATTTAGTAGGTACTAGTTTTACCAAAGTCACATATAGAAAAGGTGTGCTCAAAATCTACACAAGTGGTTAGAGTTATCCCTTCTAGCAATCCTAGAGGTCTTTCCACATGGCCATCAGCCATCTGAAGCTTCATTCTAGTTGGTCTTAATGCGGGTTTACCCCATTGCTTCCACAGGGAAGTGGTCGCAATAGCAACACCAGCACCAGAATCTATGATCGCTTTGGTTGTGTAACCTTGGTAGGTGATCAGAAGATAAGTATTACCTTCCTCATCTTTGCTCATGTCCCGTATGTGAAGAGATGGATAGGTATGTGTTGAAGATGAAGAGGTGTTGCAAAATCTTTGCTCTACACCAGCCAAATGAACTCCAGGAGTAGATGGTGGGCCCTTTTAGCTTGCCAATGGATGTATTAGACACCCTATGTACCTTGGAAGATCACTCTCAAAAAGATAGATCAAAACAGATAAGTTGGAGTTAGCTCAGAGGTGAAAACTTGCTATTCTTGGTTGATACACCTGTCCAGTGTTTTACATAATTCTCTGAGCACAGAAGCAATTAGATTAATTCCTCTTGGGGAAGGCTAGGTAGCTTAAGGAGCTAACTTTAGAGAGTAATCTCATCAAAAATAACAAACCACACACTGAGAATGACTTTTAACAAGTGATGACATCATCCCGATTTTCACGGGCTGCTATAGAAATAGACCAGTGAGCAGAAAAATCACCATAACTCAAAATGTAGAAATCCAATGATTATGAAAATTTGTGTGCTTATACTAGACAGTAAGCTGAATCCAACAAGCATTAAATCACTGAATTTGGATAAGTAACCACTGAGAAATGCCTCTGACAAGATGACTGAAAAAGTCGGGTACCTGACAGAGAAGTGAAGATGAACATACCCTGTTGACTTCAAATGAACATAACTGAAGATTCCAACATCCAAATGACATGAAAATTTGTGAGTATATAGTAGACTTATAGATCTAACTTTACCAAGTTAACTCACTGAAAATGATGAACCAAGTGCAGAGAAACAATCTCTGCAAGCTAACTGAGAAAAACTGAAGTAATGGCAGTGAGTAGTACACATCACAAGAACATGGAAAGATGACCTCAAATAATCATGAAAATGAAAGTATATTTATTGTAGAATAGAATGACTTACTGATAAATATGTGTGCTTTGTAATCACACCTTGAAATGGCATAAAGCTCAGCTCTTGGAGGTCTTCACATAGGTCTCTCTAACCACGACTAAAACTGCCATCTATTTATAGTTGAGTTTGGGAGGCTAACTTCCCTCAATCACTCTCCAATCAATCAATGATTGATTTGATTCTCTTACCTACCACAAATCACGAATTCGTGGCTCCTCTTTCCATTCTTGATCATGTGGGCTCAACCACTTAAGATTCTCTTACTTTTACATTAAGTAAACTCTTCAAAAGTTACAAGAGGTAGTTCACAAGTGAACTTTACATAGTCTTCATTTTGAAGCTTCTTTAATGACTTTGTGAGACTCAAGCCAATACTTAGGCTTGTCATAGACTTGCTCCAACAGCTCCCCCTCAAGCCAAGTATGCTTGAGGTCTTCAGTCTTCCAAGATTACCTGCAAACCAATCATAGCCTTGAATTTGCAAAGCTTTGTACCATCCAATGCTTTAGTTAGAATATCTGCACATTGTTGATGAGTGGACACATATGATATTTGAATCTCCTTGCTTAGGATCTTCTCTCGTACATAATGATAATGAACTTCAATATGTTTAGTCCTTGCATGAAAAATAGGATTAGCATCCAAGTGAATAGAACTCATATTGTCACTAAAAATAGTTGGAGTTCCAAACTCCAATCCAAGATCTTTGAACAATGTCTTCATCCACATAGCTTCCTGTGTAGCTATGGCAAGACCTCTATATTCAGCTTCGGTAGAAGAGAGAGCAACTGTGGGTTGCTTCTTGGATGACCATGAAATAAGCTTTGAACCTGCAAAGGTAAGATAACCTGAAGTGCTCCTTCTATCTTCCTTGGAGCCAGCCCAATCTGCATGAGAAAATAGCTTCAAACCTAAATCAGATACATAAGGATAGTAAAGTCCTTCATTTATGGTTCCTTTGAGATATTTGAGTATCCTTTTGGCAGCATCCATATGTGGTTTCCTTGGTGTGTGCATAAATTGGCTTAGCACACTCACATTGTAACATATATCTACTCTTGTCAATGTGGCATAGTTGAGACTACCCACTAGACTTTGATATGATGTGATGTCCTCTATGAGTTCACCTTCATGTGAGCTCAATTTGTGATTAACCTCCATTGGAGTACCTGCAATCTTACAATCTTGCATCTTGAATTTTGCCAACATGTCCTTAGTGGGTTGATGTTTCCATCAGGTGCTTTGACATTGCCTATTTTCTCCACAGGATGTTTTGTATCATCTCCTGTTTGTACCTCATGCTTATTCCTTGGATCTTCTAAATCTGATAGGAGTGCCACATTTCCTGCCACATGATTTGAACAACCTGAATCTATGTAGAAAACATTCTCATCAGATTTACCTTGTGGCATAGCCATGTTCATGATCAATAATGAATCCTCTTTGTTTGAGTCCTCTGTGTAGTTATTGTAGTCTCTCCTTCCTTTGTAGCCTCCTTGATAGTTTGAATGATTGTAGTTGTTGTAGTTGCCATGATAATTGTTGAACCTTCCTCTTGAGTAGCCATAACTTCCTCTATTGTATCCTCTGCCTCTTTGATTCTTGGAATTCCTAAAGCAATTTTCAGTTGTATGATTAGTTAATCCACAAATAGAACATGAGTTGGAGTCTTGGGATCTCCCCCTACCTTGTCTACCTCCTCTTCCTCTACCTCTGCCATGTCTTCCTCTACCTGCATAGTTAGCTTGATATGTACCTGCTTCATCATCCACTTTCTTTGCCTTTCCTTTGTTATCTTTAGACTTGCTTTTATCCGTGTATAAAGCTGAAGATTGATTACCTTTAGAGCTTTCTCCATTTTTGATAAGCTTTGCCTCTTGAGTAAGTAATTGTCCAATGAGTGTGTTGAAATCAGGTACATGCATGTCCATGTACAAATCCATAGCTGTGGTGAATGCTTCCCACTTGTCATCTGCCTTCAAGCCATTGATGACCTGCCTTACAATTTGCTCTTCATCTATTACCTCTCTAATGCTTCCCAACTGATCCGCTATGTCCTTGAGCTTTGTGACAAAATCAGTCACATTTTGTTTGGGAGCCTTCTTGAGAGTTGTGAAATCCAGCCATAGTTGATGCTTCCTAGCTTTAGTACTTGAAGAAAAGAAAGCTTCAAGTGCATCCCACACTTCCTGAGATGTCTTACAACTTCTAATGTGAGGCAACAAAAAATCTGAGATAGAGTTGAGGAGATAAGACCTTGCAAGTGCATCCTTGGAGCACCATGTGCTCAATCTTTCTTGCTCTTCTTGTGTTGGTTGACTTTTGTTCCTGAAACTTGGCATAACTTCATCTCCAGCCACATAACCATATAAAGTTCTACCTTGGAGATAAGCTTCCATTCTTAATGACCAAGCTGAGTAGTTACCTCTGTCCAATTTGTCAATTGATGAAGGAAATCCATCTGCCATGTTGTCCAACCTTGCTCTGATACCACTGTGAAGAGATGGATAGGTATGTGTTGAAGATGAAGAGGTGTTGCAAAATCTTTGCTCTACACCAGCCAAATGAACTCCAGGAGTAGATGGTGGGCCCTTTTAGCTTGCCAATGGATGTATTAGACACCCTATGTACCTTGGAAGATCACTCTCAAAAAGATAGATCAAAACAGATAAGTTGGAGTTAGCTCAGAGGTGAAAACTTGCTATTCTTGGTTGATACACCTGTCTAGTGTTTTACATAATTCTCTGAGCACAGCAGCAATTATATTAATTCCTCTTGGGGAAGGCTAGGTAGCTTAAAGAGCTAACTTTAGAGAGTAATCTCATCAAAAATAACAAACCACACACTGAGAATGACTTTTAACAAGTGATGACATCATCCCGATTTTCACGGGCTGCTATAGAAATAGACCAGTAAGCAGCAAAATCACCATAACTCAGAATGTAGAAATCCAATGATTATGAAAATTTGTATGCTTATACTAGACAGTAAGTTGAATCCAACAAGCATTAAATCACTGAACTTGGATAAGTAACCACTGAGAAATGGCTCTGACAAGATGACTAAAAAAGTCGGGTACCTGACAGAGAAGTGAAGATGAACATACCCTGTTGACTTCAAATGAACATAACTGAAGATTCCAACATTCAAATGACATGAAACTTTGTGAGCATATAGTAGACTTATAGAGCTAACTTTACCAAGTTAAATCACTGAAAATGATGAACCAAGTGCAGAGAAACAATCTTTGCAAGCTAACTGAGAAAAACTGAAGTAATGGCAGTGAGTAGTACACATCACAAGAACATGGAAAGATGACCTCAAATAATCATGAAAATGGAAGTATATTTATTGTACAATACAATGACTTACTGATACATATGTGTGCTTTGTAATCACACCTTGAAATGGCATAAAGCTCAGCTCTTGGAGGTCTTCACATAGGTCTCTCTAACCACGACTAAAACTGCCATCTATTTATAGTTGAGTTTGGGAGGCTAACTTCCCTCAATCACTCTCCAATCAATCAATGATTGATTTGATTCTCTACCTACCACAAATCACAAATTCGTGGCTCCTCTTTCCATTCTTGATCATGTGGGCTCAACCACTTAAGATTCTCTTACTTTTACATTAAGTAAACTCTTCAAAAGTTACAAGAGGTAGTTCACAAGTGAACTTTACATAGTCTTCATTTTGAAGCTTCTTTAATGACTTTGTGAGACTCAAGCCAATACTTAGGCTTGTCATAGACTTGCTCCAACACCGTATTTTGTCTAGAGGTATCTCTGGAACTTTCTGCTTAGAGTCTGCTTTTGACATATTGGAATCAAGTTCTGGAACCTGATCCTTCACATGATTCCATAGCTCAAGTTTTGCTTTGAGCAGCTCCTCTACAGTGGGATGACATTGAACCTTAGTGTTCTTCACAACATCAGTGTTTCTTGGAACCACCAAGTCTTCATTTCTAATCAATATTGTGGGAGCTCTGATCTGGAGAGATTCAGATTCCCATGGGCCTATAAATTGTGGCAACTCTTGTAAAGAATTGGATTCAAATCCTGAACTTTCTTTTTCTTGTTGCTCTACTTGGTCTCCATAAATAGATGGAATGTCTTGTGGGAATTAATCATGATGGTAATCAATATCAAGAATAGGAGGGGAAACATCCTTCTCCTTGGCCCATTTCTCTTCTTGTATTTCCCGCAAGAACTTTTGAGAGTGTTGTTGAATTGAAAGAGGTTCTCCCTCATCTATGGAGTCAGGAACATACACTTTCTTTGGTGATGAGCTTTCTCTTTCAAGAGTTGGTTAAGCCTGTGGAGGTAAAGAAACTTGAGGTTTATTTACCAACTGCTCTAATCTATCTAGTAAGCCTTGGAAGTGCAAACTTGGTGTAATAGCATTCGTCTGATTGAATGATTGATTGGCCTCAAACATAGCTTGAGCTAGTTCCACCATTTTTATGCACATTTTTGTCCGTTCAATCTCTAAATCTGCTCTAGGGTAGCTCTTGTCTAGGTTTGCAGGTGTTGGCCCTTCAAGTCGAGCCTGTTATGCCTTGAACATCATGTCCAAGTGTTCTGGGGTTGGATCTGCAAGAACAAACCCTGGTTGTGGTTTATTTACAGTGGCTGGTGGGTGGAATGAGGTGGTGTGGATGGAGTTTTGACATGCGATGGGTTTTGAGAGGCAATATCTTCTATTTTTGTTTTTGCATCTTTCAAGCTTTCTTCTAGTTTGAGCTTTCTTCTAGTTCGGATAACTTTTTGGTCCACTTACGATTGGCCTTCTCTCTAGTATCCTTCCATGTTCTTGTTTTTCTCTTACTAGGATCTCCTGACTCACTTGGCTTTGATTGCTCAGCTAGTTTAGCTTTTTGTGAAGCTCGAGCCCTAGTAACTGCATGTATAGGAGCCACATTATTGCTACTAGAACTTGAATCCCCTGCTATGCCTACTACATTAACGGGTGTAATCTTTGGTGCATTAGAGGGGTGTCCGAGACAATCTTTCAGGAGTTTTTCTTTGCCACACTCAAGACAAACGACTTGTATTGTGATGTTGTGCCCTTGTATCGGAGCTAGTGGGTGGGATGATTGTTGTCCTAGCATAGGTTGAGGTTGGCTATATCCTCCATGTTCATATGTTCTAGTTGCTCCTCGTGATCCTAGACATGGGTTATACCTAGGAACTTCTCTGCCTTGTTCGCTAGGAGGGTACCCATATGGTCTACATTGGGGTGGTACAAATGGTCATGGTTGTTCTATTCATTGGATAGTTTTTGGTGTTGTAGTTGATATACTTTTGCTCACTATAAGAGTACATGTTAGGCTCCTGAGTTGATGGTCTATCGTATGGGTAAGGTTGTGATAACCCTAATCCTTCTTTGGTGCAGACATGAGATGGATGATCTCCACCACAAAGTGTGCAACTTCCTAACATTGGCACTCTCAAGGAGGAGTTCTGGTAGTTCCTTTGTCCTTGTACTCCTAATTTCTTGGCCACTAACATTGCCAGCTCCTCCACATAATTGGAACTAGAAGTCTCATTGCTCCTTAAATCCTCTATTTTGGTAGGATCTTGTGTGATTTTGAGATCCTCAGCTAAGTTGTCTTCCAAATCTATGCATTCTTGAAGACACTCACTCAGAGTTTGCAACCGTTTTACGTATACCAAGATTCTCAATGTTCCATTTGTTAGACCTTCTAAGAATAGGGATATCATTTTCTGTTGAGAAGGTCTCTCTATCACAGGGCATCGATCTACATATTGATTAAATCTTCGTGCTGCATTCTTTACTATCTCATTTAGGAGCTTGTTTGAAACTATGTAGTAAGGATGACGAATTGTGTTTGATCCCTCGCTTAGTGAATTCCCAAATAAATTCTTGGAAGAATTGTTCGAGATTGCCAAAGGAATTCAGATCCAAGGATTGAAACCAAATTAAGGCTATTCTCGTGAGGGTTAGCCCAAAGGATTCATATTGCACAAAAAATTCATCCACTTGCTCCACTCGCAAGACCTGCTTGAATTCTGTAATGTGGTCATACGACTCTCTTTTGCCATTGTAACGATTTTGCATACATTTGGCCAATTGGGTTGGTCTCAATCTTCTGTCGGGCTCTAGGGATCGAATTATGTTGGGAAGAGCAGGTTTTATAGGGTGTATTCTAGCTCCTACACCTTGGGGTGGTTCTACCCTAATGGTGGTTCTATTCATATGTCCCATTCCATGGCTAGTTTGGTTGTGGGCATTAATTCTTGGCATGGTGGATTGCTCCTATGGTCTATTCGGCATACCACATTGGCTCGTTTGTTCTAACATCACATTTTTCATGTTTCGTTGGGTCTAGAATGGGTTCTGTGAGGTAGTTGCCTGATCTCAAGGAGGGAATATAGGCAGATCCATGTGCTTTAATCTCGACCATTCACTTCATCTACAAGCCAATATCTCCTTTGATTTTGGTCTAGGTATATAACTCTAGATTAATTTTCCGGATCCCTTAACTCATATATAGTTGTTGGGATGATGCCTTCTCCTTGTGTTGGTGAATCAATTTGGAGGAGTAGGTCAGATCCATGCACCAAGTATACATCCATCAGATAGTCATCTTGGAGTAACCTGTCCACCTGCAATACTTAGTCATTATTGACTTTCCCCTAGGGGTAGTCACCGTATCTCCACCGTTGGTTCTCCCAGAAGTTCCTTGTCCCTCTAACTCTCCTCTTTCATTGATCTGATCAGGGTTTTCGGTTACTACATATATCTGGTCCATCTTGTCCATGTAAACTCCTCCTTCATACTTGACAGCTGGTCTTGGAACTATTTCAGATTTTGTAGTGTTTATCATTCTTGCTACTGACCTATGTAGACCATCGAGGTAGACGGGTATTCCTTGCAAGTTAGTGGATATGTATTGAAGAGACATCCGATATTCCCCTTCCTCTATAGACATAAAACCTTCCCTAGGTACTGAAATATGCATGTCTTCAGAAGCCAAGAGTCTCTCCCAGTTAAATGACATTTCTGACTCACTCATATGTGAACTCAACACGTAGTGCTAACCAGTGAGTTGTGAGTCCCTGACTTGGTTGTGTGGTTGACACTAGATTTTGATGATTTGGTACTTCATCTATCTCTTCCTAGGTGTCTACTTGATCTTAGGTTCATAAGCCTTGCCTACAAGTCCAAAATTGTCCTTTGAACTGCTCAAAATCTTGCAGATCCCCTTGCTTCCTAGTCCAACTTGAGGGTCAACTTCAAAATACTATATCTAATTATTCGCATATTATTTTTACCATAACCAATGAAACCTTTGGTAGTGCTCCCGATGAGCTTTCCAACGAACCCAAAATCACTCCAAACGGATTTCGTATGAGAAAGTTATGCGAGTTTCAGGTTTTGGGGGTGAAAATAGGGAAATAGGAGCTCTTTGGGAGTACCTCAGGACAGGCAATACGATACCAGACTTTCACGATACGATATATTTGTTTTAGACAATACTACTATAGACGATACGATACCATTGGGGAGACTACGATTGCAATACCAACTTCCACGATACGATACTGCTATCCATACAGTACGATACTGGAAGTGGTCACGATACAATTCCAAGTCTACTCACGATATGATACCAAGTTAGTGGACGATACGATATCTGACCACTACACGATATGATACCAGATTGCTCACGATACGATACCAGGGTAAGGGACGATACGATACCACGTGGACAATACGATACCAAAAATTTACACGATAGGATAGTGGAACTCTCACAATATGATATTGGTTCTATGGTCGATATGATACCACCTTTTTTCACGATACGATACCAAAACAGGGGGCGATACGATACTGAGTTGGCGATACGATACCACTCGATCGAAGATATGATACCGTGACCGCTGTGATAGGATACCACCGAGGCAACTGCGATCGCGATACCAGCACTTGACGATACGATACCAGAATGGTATCGCGATACCTCAAGTGGGCGTGCACGATACGATACCTCGACAAGTATTGCAATACATGGGAGTTCTGGTATCATGATACCAAATCTCAGCCGGACACGATACTTGGAGTTTTTGGAGTCCAAGTTCAAAAATTTTTGTAGATATGTGTACCTTAGGTTCTCCTTGTCACTCCTATGTGCCTGTAGATGCAAGATCACCCTCCAAACTCACGATATGACACTCGCGATACCAAACGCAGGTCTTGTCACTCTGCGATACCGCTGCTTAGTTTTTGGTGTTGTAGTGGCACAAATCTCTGTATTTCAAGGACGCCTAAGCTCTAAACCATCTCTGAATTCCTCGCATAGCCAAGAAGGAAGAAAAAGAGGCAAAATAGGGAATGTACAGTCAAAAAAGTGAAAATATTAGAGAAGGTGAAGATGAGAGGAGATGTTGATGATGATGATGATGATGAAGAAGAAGAAGGAAACTCAAAAAGTAAACAGAAAATGCTGATTTTTTACCTTCCAAAGTCGCTACTCTACGTCTTACCGTCACACACTCGTCCTCCAAGCTCTGTCCACGGCAACGGCACCAAATTTGGTGGCACTCTAGCACAATGGCAAGTACCAACGTGAGGAGCTTCACCTCATAAATGTCAATCAGCGAAGACGTGAGGACCGGTATGAAGACCAAGAGCAAGTGAAGTGCACAAGTGCATGAGTGAAAGCATACAAACATGCACACACATACACACACATGTGTACAAGGTAAGAGCAAAGAGTGGAACAATGGAAGGACTTGAATTACAAAAGAACTCTCTTACAAAGCTGAAATCTACAACAAGCTAACCCCTAATATGAGCTCTCCAACCCTTTTTATAGTTTTTTGAGTGGGCTTCCAGACCTAGTGTCCAGCCTAGTTAAAAATTAGGCTCCAAGGCTTATTTGGGGGCTCAAACAGAGTCTAAAAATTATGAAAATTGGTAGGATGATAGTTCTAATACTCCTCAAGCTCAAGGACTCCTCAGCTTGAAAAAAATGGAGTTGAAAAAAATGTGAAATGGTATTTACAATGTTTTTTAGTGATAAAAATCACTATTTTTATAGGGATTTCTTCTGAAAATTTGACAGGTGTTTCTTGGAGCTCCCTACTTTCTCCTTCTTCTTGTGTGTCCACTTCATTGATGCGCTTCCATGCTTGTGCATGACCTTGACTGTCAACAGGAGTGTTGAGATATCAAGCTCAAAATGTGATGATCCAAGATGACACATACCTATTTTTCGTTTCTCTGACATGTATAGTGGTCACGCCAGTATATGTCAAGGATACTTCATTGAGCTTTATTAGATTTATCTATCGAGAGTGATGGCACATTTGTTCCTTGCCAGCTCACTCATTCATGGACATTAGGTTTTTCCTTATGTACTGATCTTTATATATTGCACTTGTTGTATTCTTGTTTTTTAGGTCATTCTTGTACATCCCTTTTTATGTAATAGAAGAAGAAGAAGAAGATTATTCTTCCTTGCCTCAATCTGTGTGTGTGCTTCTCCTTGAGAGTGAGAGTGTGTGTGTGAGCTCTCTTCCTTATCTCCTTCCTCGTGACAATACTTAGTCTCACAACTAGAAGTGGCTAGAGTAGGCTGCTTCTTGCTCAACCAAGATATGCATGAGCTACCAAGCATGAAGCAAAAACCACTAGTGAAGATATGAGTGTCATAGCAACCACACCATTTAGAGTAAAAAAAAGCATGTAAATCTAGTGGTAATGATCCCCATTGGGATAAAACAATCCAAGTAGTTGAGTACCACTCAAGTAGCAAAAAATATGCTTAACCGCTTGCCAATGCTTGGCACCTGGGCAATGCATAAACTTGCTCATATGAGAGATAACAAATTGAATATGAGGCTAAACTATGCATAACTAAATCAAGCATCCAACCACCTAGTGATAGACAACAACATCAAATGCATGTACAACATTATGAAGACTCAATCGTAAATCTATTTCCATAGAAGTGACAATATGTTTGAAGTCTTGAAGGCTAAAACACTACAATAATATGCTAGTATATTTTGTCTAACACAAAGCTATTCCGCCATCAACTTTCACAAATTGAATGCCCAAATAATGATGCAAATGCCCCAAATCTGACATCTCAAAAGAGGCATGCTAAACATTCAGCAATATGGTTCTCATTAGGACTAGTGAGTAGCATGTCATAAACATAGACAACAATGATCAAAAGTAAATCATCTGCATGCTTAACATATAAGGTGCTCTCAATTGGACTATTCTAAAAACCATGTGTAATTAATTGAGCATGTATCTTTTCATACCAAGCACATGGTGCTTGCTTCAACCCATATAATACCTTTTTCAATCTGGACACTTTATTTTCATGCCCTTTTTGTACAATACCATAGGGCTGAAATGCATACATTTCTTCATGTAAGTCACCATTCAAAAATGTAGTTTTAATGTCCAGCTGATTTATATTCCAACCATCATGAAATGCAAGCACACAGATGCTATGAAAAATTGTCATTCGGTAAGTGGGTGCAAAGGTCTTATCAAAATCAATGCCTCTTTCTTGAGCATAAGCTTTTGCAACAAGCCTAGCTTTATACCTATCAACTATTCCATTAGGCTTACATTTCAGCTTGTATACCCAATTAGTGCCAATGGATTTTTTGTCAATGGATTTTTTGTCAATGGATTTTTTGTCTGGAGGCAAATCACATAAAGACCAAGTACCATTCTTCATAATAACATCATATTCTAATTGCATAGAAACCATCCAATTTTTTTAATTTAATGATTCATGAAAAGAAATAGGCTCATTTTCATCACAAAGACTAGGGGCAACCATAACATAGAAATCTGATGCAAAAGAAGCACTATGAGATCCTGAAGGAGTAGGATATGAGAGAGGTGCATCTAATTTTCTATCTCTCAAAGTCTGCACTAGCCATTTAGGCATAGTTCTTGCCTCCTCTATATCAACCCTCTCATCAACAAGCACATCATGTAAATCTACATTAGAAATGGAATGATCTACATCATCATGTGAAACATGTAAAGAGGAAGATATTACCTCATTTGGACTAACACTTGAGTGTCCACCTATAAAAAGAGGTAGCAAAGTGTCATACACGTCATTAGAGCTAATTAAAGTCTACTTGGTACATGAAAGTAATGGTTGAATTGCATCTTCCACAAAAACAACATCAAACATCAAGGCTAACCAAAATGCATTTATTCTCTGGACGACACATACAATAGCATTTGCTTTAAGAATTGTATCCAACAAAAATACATTTTACTGCTCTATCATCCAATTTTCTGCGTTGTTGTTCAAGTACAAATGCATATGCCAAACAACCAAAAACACGTAGATGAGCAACAGATGGCTTGCGACCATGCCAAGCCTCATATAGAGTGATAGATTGTAGTGCTTTGGTGGGACACCTGTTAAGTATATATGATGCACACATAACAACCTCAAGCGAGAAACCATGTGGTAGAGCCTGACTTTTTACAATACACCTCACCATCTCCATGAGAGACCTGTTCGTTCTTTCATCAACTCCATTTTTTTGTGGTGTATACAACAATGTACATTGATGTTTTATCCCATGTTCAACTAGAAATGCATTAAAGTAAAAAGACGTGTATTCTCCCCCTCCATTAGAATGGAGGGTGCCCAATTTATATGTTGATAAATTTTCTACCAAAACCAAAAACTACTTGAAGCATTTAAACACTTTGGACTTTTATTTCAGTGGATACACCCATGCATGCCTATAAAAATCATCAATAAAAGTCATGCAGTACAAGTACTTCCCAAAAGAAGGTGTTTGCATAGGACCACATACATCACCATGAACAAGGTGCAACTTATGTGTAGCACGAACTGAACCATCTTTAGGGAAGGAGGAAACCTAGCATTCCTCATTTCCAAAAGATGGTTCAATTCGGGCTACTCAAAAATTGCAGCTTGTACGTAGTGATATGTGTGGTCCTATGAAGACACCTTCTTTTGGAAACTATCTTTACTTCTTGACTTTCATTGATGATTTTTCCAGGCATGCATGGGTATATCCACTCAAAGAAAAATCCGAAGTGTTTATGTGCTTTAAACAATTTTTGGTTTTGGCTAAAAATCTATCAGCACATATAATGGGAACCCTCCGTTTTGATTGAGGGAGAAAATATATGTCTTCTAAGTTTAACGCATTTCTGGCTAAACGTAGGATAAAACATCAATATACAATGCCATATACACCTCAGCAGAATGGAGTTGCTAAATGCAAGAACAGGTCACTCATGGAGATGGCGAGGTGTATCACTAAAGCATTGGAGTCTATCACTCCATATGAGGCTTGGCATGGTTGCAAGCCATGTGTTGCTCATTTGTGAATTTTTGGTTGTCTGGCATATGCATTAGTGCCTGAACAACATCGGAGGAAATTGGATGATAAAGCAATAAGATCTATTTTCTGTTGGGTGCAGTTCTGAAAACAAAGGCGATCATCTATATCATCCATAGATTAAACACATTTTGGTTAGTCGTGATGTTGTGTTTGGGGAAGATGCTATTCAACCTTTACTTTCATATACGAAGGAGACATTTGTTAGCTCCAAAGACATGTATGATACTTTGCTGTCTCTTTTCAAAGGTGGACAGTCTAGTGCTGGTCCTAATGAGGCAAATTCTCAGCCTTTATAGGTTCCATGTGATGACACCGACCATTCCATTTCTTATGCATATTTACATGATGCACTTGTTGATGAGAGAGATAATATTAAAGAGGCAAAAACTATTCTAAAATGGTTGGTGCTGACTTTGTGTGATAACAAATTACATGCACCCCTATCATACCATACTCATTCAAGCTCTCATAATGCCTCTTTTGCATTAGATTTCTATGGCTGCCTCTAGTCTCTGTGATGAGACTGAGCCTGTTTCATTTGATGAAGCACAAAATTCTCAACATTGGATGGCTGCAATGCAATCTGAATATGATGCTATCATGAAAAATGGTACTTGGTATTTATGTGACTTGCCTCTTGGGAAGAAGGCCATTGGCATTAAGTGGGAATACAAGCTGAAGCATAAACCTGATGGAATAGTTGATAGGTATGAGGCTAGACTTGTTGCAAAGGGTTATGGGTAGGAAATAAGCATTGATTTTGATGAAACCTTTTCACCTACATGCCAAATGACTACTATTCGTAGCATCTATGCACTTACGGCTCATCATGCTTGGAATGTACATCAATTGGACATTAAAAGCGCATTTGTGAATGGTGACTTGCATGAAGAAGTGTATGTTTTTCAGTCCCGTGGATTTGTACAGAAAGGGCATGAAAACCAAGTGCCGAGGTTGAAAAAGGCTTTATATGGTTTGAAACAAGCACCACGTGCTTGGTATGAAAAGATAGAAGCCTATCTGATTGCACATGGTTTTGAGAACATTCCAAATGAAAGAACCTTATATGTTAAGCGTGCTAATGATGTGCTTGTGATCATTGTTCTGTGTGTTGATGACATGCTGCTCACTGGTCCTTATGGGAAACATATTGCTGATTTCAAGGCTGATTTGTGTGCCTCATTTGAGATGTCTGATTTGGGGCATTTGCATCATTATTTGGGCATTCAATTTATGCTAGTTGATGGTGGAATGGCTTTGTGTCAAACAAAATATATTGACACATTATTGCAATGTTTTGGCCTTGAAGGCTATAAACCTATTGCCACTCCTATGGACACAGATTTATGATTGAGTCTTCATGATGTTGGAGATGCATTTGATGCTGTTCTCTATCAATAGGTTGTTGGATGCTTGATTTAATTATGCATTACTCGGCCAGATATTCACTTTGCTATCTCACAAATGAGCAAGTTTATGCATTGCCCAGGTGTCAAGCATTGGTAAGCGATTAAGTGCATCTTTTTCTACTTGAGTGGTACCAGACTACTTGGATTGTTTTATCCCTAGGGGGATCACTACTACTAGATTTGCATGCTTTTTTTAACTCTGACTAGGCTGGCTGCTATGACACTCGTGTGTCCACTAGTGGTTTTTTCTTCATGCTTGGTAGGTCATGCATATCTTTTCTGAGCAAGAAGCAACCTATTGTGGCCACTTCCAGTTGTGAGGCTGAGTATAGGGCAACTTTCACAACGACTGTTGGGTGTGTGTGGCTCATATGCTTTATGGCTGATTTGGGTGTTGGTCAGTCTTGTGCCACCACCATCTTCACTGATAGTCAGAACACATTGATAGTTGTGAGGAACCCTGTGTTCCATGCTCGCACTAAGCACATTGAGGTGCATTATCATTATTTCAGGGAGAGGTTCTCTACTGGGGTGATCAGCTTGGCATATGTGCCCATGCAAGAGAACATTGCACACCTTTTTACGAAGGCTTTGCCTAGGGAGAAGTTTGAAGCTTTCCACAAAGCTTTGGGCTTACTTCCTTTTGTGGACTGATTCCACATAGCTTCGCACTTCCTTATACATGAGTGCAAGCTCTTTCTTCACCGCATCACTCCTAGGGAGGATTTGTTGTTATATTTAGGTGGTCATGTGTGTGAACACACTAGGACCACCGAGTACTTTTTTTCCTCTTTAGGAGGTTGTTTTCCCTGGGCTCGTATGTATGCCTATAGACCTAGTGGGTTACTTATCTTTGTACATTCTAGTGGTTATACATTCAGTATTGTGTGTTGTGCTCCAAGATTTTTCTTCTTCCTTGTGTTGTTCATGTGATTCCATAGACATCTAACTCCAACAATATAGGCATATATACAAGCCGAGGGAATAAAACCTCCTAAAGAGGGAAAAAAGTACACGATGGTCCTAACTGTGTGTTGATATATTTTGGTAGTGATGTGCATGAACACACTTAGGACTGCCGGGGCACTTTTTTCCCTCTTTAGGAGGTTTTTTTCCCCCAGCTTGTATATATGCCTATAACCTAACGGGTTACTTATCTTTGTACATTCACTTGGTAATACATTCAATATTGTGTGTTGTGCTCCAAGCTGCTTCTTCTTCTTCCTTGTGTTGTTTGTGTGCTCCCATAGACCTCAAACTCCAATAATTGGTATTAGACCACATCATCCCTTCATCTAGGGCATCATGGACACCCCTCCGGTCACAATCCCAAAATCACAAAAAATTGGTGAGCATACTTAGGGTGATTAGGAGTTCAAAACAGCTTCGCTATGTGCTGTTGAAATTTGGATCTGAGCTCCTTTCGGCCTCTGAATGCATTATCGCAATGCTTATGCACACAATTTCATCCTTTTGTGCCAAAAATATATACATGTTTATGTTCACCAGTACAAGTGGCTCAAAGTCTATTATAGGCTTAACAGAGCTCCACAGGGTAGTTCTGTTCAACTTTTTGAGATACAATCATTTTTCTATATCATAGTATCTTAGTCAGTGGCCATGGCTGAAAGCAATGATGTATTCCATATGTTGGTTGTGTAAGATCAGCTAGATGGTACCAATTACCGATTGTCAATATATATGATATGTCATGTATTGGTTGCAAAAGGATTGTGGAATATTGTGCAGGGTGTTGAAACAACCTACGATACCTCCAAATATAGTTGTTGACGGTAATGTAGATGGTTCTAAAGATGAAAATCTTCAAATTCCTCTTCCAGTTGTGATTCCTGCTGCATCTACTATAGAGCAACTTTGATGGGATGGCAAAATTTCTCAGACACATGCATTGATAGATTTGCCTATCAAACTTGCCATTATCCATCATGTTTTCTCTTGAAAAATAGCAAAGAATGCTTGGGATACACTTACCACCTTATATTAGGCAAGAAATGAGGCTTGTGTTGCTTACCTCCGAAAATAGTTGGAGAGTGAGCATTTGAATGAAGGAGATTCGATGGGCAATTTTTTGACAAAGATTGAAGATTTGAAGGATCAATTGATTTTTGCTGATAAAGTCTTTCCTGGGAGCTCACTTGTGCAGACTGTTCTAAATGGTCTTCCAGATTCATATAAGAGTTATGTCTTCTAATCTTTTGTTGATGATGAAATGCAATCCAAATGCTTTGAGTTAGTCTTTGTTTTGTTGCAAGAAGATTATTTAAGGCAGAATAGGTCCAGTATGCATCTAGCAGATCAAGCTTTCTTAGCTAGCCAAAAGGGAAAAGGTAAATGGAGCTCATCTACTAGTAAGCAGAAATCTGCTGATTCTACACAGTCGAAAAAGGAAGACAAAGATGAGAAGAAATTTGAAACACAAAAATTGTTTTGCAAATACTATAAAGGAAATGATCATGTCATAAAGATTTGTGCAAAACTTAATGCAAAAGACATTAGGGGAAAAAATGAACCCTGAATGGGCCTTTTAGATTAAGGAGTGATTAGTGATGGACCAATCAGAAGAGGGTGGTGGCCACAGTCTATGCCCTATAAAATACTAGGCTGAAGGGGGAAGAGGGGACATATTTCTCCCTCATTTAATGAGCTGCCTCTAGAGAGAGAAGGAATCTCGTAACTTTGTTGGGCCCAAAAATTCAAAATTGCTAAAAAGTTAAAAAACTCATCATAACACCTGAAAATGGACCCCCCATTAGTTTTTAGGATCAAAAGTACTCTTTTTGACCCCAAATTCAAAATCCGTGCATGTTTTGAGCTCAAAAAAATGGGTTTTTTCAAAAATACTCAAAAAAGAGTTATTTCCCTCCTAAACCTCACATTTTCATACCTAGGTCCCAAAAAGTCATCTTTTCCCACTAGTTTCACTCTGTAGCACACCATTGAAGCTCCTGTTTCTACACTCCAATCTACCTGCATCTCCTATCTCGAATTACTATTGTAGCTTGAAGACTTTTAGCTTCAATGGCAATAGCTAAAGCGTCTAGGCGACCGAAAGATAAAATCCTCAGAGTAAGATGTCACAATATCAAGGCCACAGATGGACAACGGCTATCACATGAGTACTCCAAAGGTGCATGGGTGTACATGCAACCCTCTAGAGTTGGGCCTCATCGAGTTAGAGATCGTGGAAACTTAGATCTTCATTGGAAGGGAGAGTTACTTGGCTTCAAGAAGCATAGAGACAATGGGATGGTTGCTATTGTACAACATGTTTTTACAATGGCAACTATGAAACTTGAAAACTCTAGTAGAATGAGATATCCTGTGAGTTGTAAGTATTACTCTACAATATTTTATGTTTTCTTGTGTCGGATATATTTTTGAACTATTTAGATATGTTTTTGTTTGTTTCAGATATATTTCCTTCTACTTTGCTAGAAGATCAACCACTTCATAGTCTTACAGGTACTTTCCAGGCATTGCATGCAGATGTTGGTGCACTAGTCTTTCCAGAAATATCTCCTGCTCAACTTTACCATGTTAAAGTTTTCTTTTACACACATAGATATGTTGTACCCTCTACAATGAATGGTTTTGGAAGGTTAGAGAGAATCGAAGTACATTCTCTTCTTAGCTTGGAGTGGTCAAAACCTGGTATATGGTCCGTATCATTTGAAGCAAAAGATGGTAATGGATATACATAACTCTTTGAAATTCACAAAAGTGTCTAGGTCTGTAGGTTTGCACTAGTCTTTTCCCATTCATTTTTTTGTATATTTATTCCAAGGATTCTCATTCCAAGAGACTTCCACCATGTTCATGTGTAAAGATATCACATATGAGCAAGTCGAAAGTCTTCTTGGTGAAGGTTGGGGTTTGATAGAAGGAATTGCAAAAGGTGATAAATATCTTTGTAAAAATAGGTGGAACAGGTATAGGATTTTGATATTTGAAACAACGTACTTCATTATACATCAGATTCTACTATGATCATTGGATGTGCAAACTTGGCAAATGGATACCATTTCAAAGTTCAGAGGGATCTTTACAGTCATTTGAAATAAAGCTTAGATTGCCCAATAGTGAAGAATCATTGGGCCTTGGCTAATCTGAGGGAACACTTGATGATTATGGGGTTTGAAGGACTAACTCAATCCAAATTCAAAATTCGAGGACATAAGGTGAGAAATGTTTCGGGCTTTTGTTAAAGTAATCTTTTCATTATTGTTTATTTTACTTTAATGACTTCAATTTCTTGCAAATTGATTACAGGTGGGCAGAAGAATGGAATACAAAATGAAAGTCCCTGTAGATTGGAGCAAAGATGGAACAAAACTCTCATTGTCATAGTTCTTTTGCAACCTGATAATGTCACTTCTTGGGCCCCAGTCATTTTATCTCATAGTTTTTTCACTTTCAAGAACCTTGTAAAAAGTAGGACAATTGATTCATGTTAGATATTGTATATACCTTCTTCTCTGATCCCTTCTCTCCTACTAAGATATCTAAAAATCCTCTTGATCTAGAATTGTTCTAGAAATACTTTACATCATGGATGAGCATCGCAAATTTTGTGATGCGTTCTTGCATTTGCAAGCACTTCAAGTTGTACAATCATTGATACCAATGATTTGTAAATTTTGTAAGATTTGATATTTGTAATGAAAACATGTCTACTCACATTTTTGTAGTCTACAACTGTGCATTTATAATTTCTCTTGGTGATTATTCAATTTTTGCTTTTATATAGAGTACGTTCAAGTTCACAATAATTGATATTTTATTGGTTAATTTTCTCAATAGATGATCATTTATGAAGTTTGAAATACAAAGGATATAACTAAAAAATGTCATTCATGTTAGATATACTCAATACTTACTCCTTAAGTACCACAAATGATCCATGGTGCTCTAAGTTATAAGGCCCCCATTATGAGGAGAAACCACTTTGAGAGTACAAACATCCATGGAACCTTAACTTATAAGTTATATGAGTTTTATATGTGAAAATTTATGGTAATAAATGGTCTTTGTGATTGATGCCATGAAGTAAGTGGGGCATAAAAGTTTTGCCAATTTGAATGCCATTCAAGCTGAAAATGAAGGCCCTCTGGTGCCATGGAATTTCCCCATAGAACCTTAATGGGAGGAGTTCAAAGGGGGATTTCTGCCTTATGTGGGGTATAGAGGCACAACAAGAATGCTACACATGAGGATATTATCCTAAATTATACTTTGCAAACTATTTTATCTCATGTGACTATGTTTGTTTATACTGGCTCCCATTGTAGAAGTTGTATATGCATGGATCACTATAGAGTAAGTGACTTGTTAGATATAAGTTCCACGACTCTAAAAATCTAAATAATAAAGTTTCATATCCACTAAAAATAACCTTGCATGGCGTCAAAAGTATCAAAAAAGAGGAGCCATAGAAACATGGGATATGTCTTCGCAAAAGTTTTGTAGAGGCCTATTGTTTGTTTATATGGATGAACTTTTTTTGTGCTTTTGAGGCCATGCAAGTTTATTTCTAGTGGATATGCAACTTTATTATTACAAATTGAATGTCCATGAAACTCATTATGTGCTCAAATCAATTTACCAATGGAAAAATGACTTTATAACCATAAATGATTTTCTCTACAAACATAGCATGTTGACTTGAGTGCATATGATTGTGAACATATGACATAGATCAATGTGGAGTTGAGCATGTGTAAGAAAGGTTATGAAAAAATATATTAACAATGAGATAATTCTAATTACAAAACATCTCTTCAAGAAGAATGATCACATAGTCATATATGCTCCTATCTAGTTCTTGGGTTGCATAATTTTCCTAAAATTTGCAAGGATTAATACTTATTTCCACCATTTGATGACTTTGCATGACCTCAAAGCACCAAAAAAAGGTTTATATCTCATGAATGGTTTAGAATTTGGAGAAATGGATGCTACCATCATGTCCATAACATGCAAAAACCCTAAGATTGACTGTTTATTTGTCCAATTCTGACATCTAGAGCCTTGGAAACCTCAAAAAGCACCAGAAAAGGGGTAGCCACAGAAACGCGGGATTGGCCTCTGCGCAGAGGCCAATCCCGCGTTTCTGTGGCTGCCCCTTTTCTGGTGCTTTTTGAGGTTTCCAAAGCTCTAGATGTCAGAATTGGACAAATAAACAGTCAATCTTAGGGTTTTTGCATGTTCTCGACATGATGGTAGCATCTATTTCTCCAAATTCTAAACCATTCATGAGATATAAATATTTTCATAGAATTTATGGTTTTACATTGGTTTCCTTTGTGTTTATGACATCATCTCCCTCTCAAAGCGATAAGTTCCATGCGAAGTAGCTATGTAACTATGATATTTTTTGGAAATTGAATCTTCATAGTTATTGGTCTTCTTAGAGTTCTTTATATGTTGTATTGGAACACGATGATGATGGATATCCATGATGGTACTAGAAAGGGATTGTAGTATATCTAGCTAAAGAATAAAGGGCATGATTCTCATGATGGATATTACTCCTTTTCTGACTCAAATGATGATCTTTTGATGTGGAATGGTGATCGTGGAAGTCTTAAACCCAGCTTGTATCTTCTTCCTAGGACATTTGAATATGATGTGGTTAGTGACAATACAACTCCCTTCTTTCAAATTTTAGGTTCATGGATCTTATTATATGCACAACCTAGTTGAACAATGCAAATACTAGTTTTGATTCTAAGGGATTTGTTTTGCACACATACAATCTTTACGCAAGTTGATACAATTATGAACATATGATATAGATCAATGTGACTTGAGCATGTGTAAGAAAGATTATGAAAAGTAGATTATCATAATGGAAATGTGATTTTACAAAATGTATCTCTTCAACAAGAATGATTACATAATCATGTATGGTCCCATCTAGTTTCTTTGGTTGTATGATCATCACCTTCACATGAGCTACACACAAGTCAATATCTTTCAAAATAGAAGTAAGGAATGCATCTCCTTCCTCTTGGATGGCTTGAAGTGCTATTGATTATATCCAAAGTCTAGTGCATTAACTTTGAATCACTAAGGATCGATAACATTTGATCACTTTTTTGTTGCTTTTGCATGAGAAACTTTAGGTTGTGCTACATATGATCTATGATGTGGTTGGTAGTTCTTATTCATTTTACATCTATGCCTTGATTGACATTGTGACACAATTTATGGCATATGTTTCTTTTCTCATATGTGGGTAGTGTTCATTGACCTTATAGTAGTGACTTTATAGCCTCTACTTGATATGATGTTGGAATATGCATATGTTTCATGATGATTCCTTGAAGCTCTCCTTTTTGGATGACTTGGAATGGTTACTTCATGCATGTTTCATCAGCCATGTTCCATTTGGAGGTAGATTGAGTTCAAATGGTTCATCACCAATTATTAGTGGATCTATTATTCCCCTTTGTGCATGTCCTTAGAATCGTTTTATGAATGGTCACATCTGTGGCAGTTGATCTTCATCATGCTCACAAGAATGATTCTATGGATGAGGGTATGAACTATTTTGATATTCTTAATCGACTTCACTCTGTCATATTGAGCCACTCTATGATTGTATGGTGACCTCTGTTGCATGTAGACCACTTCATCCTCTCTGATGGAGCTTCATCCAAGGTGGTCATTATGTACCTTGAGCATGGATAGGATATACCACAGAAACTTGTTAGTATAAAATAATCAATGATGCCTCTTATGTAACTTGAGTTCCAAGTTGAACCCTAAAACACTTTTTGTGCATGACATTGATCATGATGCAAATGACTTGCTGATAACCTCCAATTTTCACTTGCAATGTTGTGTTGTAATTTCATGAAAACATTTCTAATAGTCAAACTCTTGCAGAAGTTTTTTGAAGAAAATCAAGTGAGTATTATTCCAACGAGTCAACATGCATAGAACCACTAATATGACATGTACTTTTTAAGAAATTATTATTAGATCTATAGTGGGAATTTTCCATCACTACTGTACTAGAATCTTGACTGATAAAAATCGATACATCAAAATTCTCCATATGACAATACAACATGTAATATTTCAATGAATAAAATGAGCACAATTTAAAGAAACAAACAACATCTGAATGTAGAATGTACCTTACCTTTCACTATTCCAAGTCATTGATGATTAGTATCTTTAATATGAATTTGAGCCTATAACCACATGTAGAAAAAAGATAAACATATATAAAATCAAATTCAAAAGGGATATGAAAAGAATATTAGTAGAGGTAGATTTTATTCTAGAAGAAGAACATTGATTTTTGAATCCTCTATAGATTAAAAATTTATTTATTTATTATTTTGTACAAACAAAAGCATATGTATATGAGTTCTTCATAAACTAAGGATTTGATTTCTTCATTGACTCCTTAGTCATGGTTGCATGCTAAACATACCTAGGCATATTTTCTTTTATGTGTAAGTACTATGTGGAAATATCAATCATGTCCTCTTTATAATTCATGTTCCTAATGAATAACTTCTATAATCATGGCGAAATGCTTCCACACACATTTTCCTATCCATACTGTGTAATATTGGTGTCATAATTCTTTTGAAAAGAAGGAGAAGTAAGAGAAACTATTAACAATTTAAAGTGCTTCTTTGGTGTTGATGAAGCACTTATTTCTTAGATGAATTACCTATGCAAAGGAAATATTGGTTTAATTCTTTTGCAAATATGAGAATCAAGAGAAATATATACCTCATTAGAAGAATATGGTGTCTCTGTCCTCCAACTCCACATGAAAGAGCTTCGAATGATGGTATTGTGTGCTTTTCCTCCTGAAAAATAGTAGATGAATACTGGAAAGTAAAATGAATAGTACATCTTTGATCACAAAGAAAGAATGAACCACCTACTTGGACATGCATATTGTCATCTCATGGGAGAAAAATTTCTTTGTGAGTGATTCTATTATTGTTACATCTTCTCCTTGGAGGAAATTGTGCGAGAACCCCATGGCTGCTAGAATTCAAGAGGTAAGAGAGAGAAAGATAGAAGAGAATCAAAATAACATGTATAATGGACTAAGAAGTATCTGTACATAGAGAAAATTACTTTTTTGATATGTGTATGGGTCAAAGTGAGGTTTTCCATTCTATGTGAGTGAAAATGAGAAAAATTTGAAAAACTCATTTTTTGAGGTAGGGAAAGTTACGAGTTTGATGATGTGGCACTTTACTTTTGGAGCAGTTTGAAAAAAGAACTATTTTGAGTGATTTTATTAAAAAATCCATAAAAAAAAGTAACTTCTGACATGTATATTAAAAAATGGGCCCTTTTTAGTAAGCAATAACTAACTCTGTGACTTTTTAAAAAAAAGTCATTTTTTTATTCACAAAGATGGACGGATTTGATGATGTGTAAAGTGGAATCTCTCTCTCTTTCTTTTGCAGAAGAGAGAGATGACCCTACTTGGGCCTAAAAAAAAGCCTAGTCTTGCCTACTAAAAAGTGCTCTATTAAATGCACTTTGTTCCCTCAAGCAAGAACAAGATTAGGCTTAATCCCTTAAAATTAGGAATCCTTACAAGGCCCATGCAGGGTTCATTTTTTCCCCTAATGAGGCAAGGAAAAAAGAGGCTAGAATGGTTGTTGTAGAGGCCTCTACACCCAAAATAGAGTCTCCTAATCTTGTGCAAAATGAAGAATGGGAATTTACTACTGTTTGTAGTTATGACCCATCTTTTGATGAACAATGTATGTCTATAGTAGACTCAGATGTTAGGTACTTTGATAGTAGGCCAACCAAACATATTAGCTCGGATCAGAGTTTCTTTAGTTCACTTGAGCCTACCCCTATAGGAAATAGTGTCACATGCATGGAAAACTCCTCTTATCCTATCGTGGGAGTTGGTAACATCATTCTGACTACTACTTATGGTAGTTCTTTTACATTATCAGATTCTTTGTTTGCGTCAAGGATCTAGAAAAATCTATTGTTAGTTTCAGCAATAGACAAGATTGACTTGGTTGTCAAATTTGTTGATGACAGATGTACAGTTCATGATTTGTCAAATGGCAATGTTCTTATTCCTTCTGGCATTTTATGTCATGGGTTGCATAAGTTCATAGACTATGCAAAATCTATCAATGATTCAACGTATGCAGTTCAATATTCTCAGGCTATCTTAGATGCAAAGCTTTGGCATGCACGCTTTGGTTATCTGAATTTTGCTAGCTTGTTATGCTTGTCAAAATCTATAATGGTGTCATGTTTGCCCAAACTTGAGGCACTTGGTAAACATTTCTGTGAAGGTTGTATTTTGGGCAAAATGTAGCGTTTCTCCTTCCCAAAAGATGGTTCAACTTGAGCTAGTAAAAAATTGTAGCTTATTCATAGTGATGTCTGTGGTCCTATGTAGACACCTTCTTTTGGGAAGTACCTTTACTCCATGAATTTTATTGATGATTTTTCCATACATGCATGGGTATATCCATTAAAATCAAAGTCGAAAGTGTTTATGTGCTTCAAAAAATTTCTAATTATGACTAAAAATCTATCAGCATGTAAAATAGGCACCCTTCATTTTGATCGAGGAGGGGAATACATATCTTTTGATTTTAATGCATCAATGTACAGTGTTGTATACACCTAAAATAACTGGTGTTGCTGAAAGAAAGAACATGTTTCTCATGGAGATGATGAGGTATATGGTCAAGCGTTAGGATTTTTGACATAGTTTCTAGCTTGAGGCTATTATGTGTGCAACATATGTACTCAACCAATATCTCAACAAAGCACTACAGTCTATCACTCCATACGAGGCTTGGCATGGTCATAAGACATCTAGTCCTCACCTACATGTCTTCGGGTTTTCTGGCAATGAAATGTATTTCTATTGGTCATATCACTCCATACGAGGCTTGAACAACAATGCATAAAATTGGATGATACAACAATGAAATGTATTTCTATTGGGTACAGTTGTGAAAGCAAAGGCTATCGTCTGTATCATCCATAGAATAAATGGATTTTGGTTAGCCATGATGTTGTTTTTGTGGAAGATGCAATTCATCCATTACTTTCATGTACTAAGGAGACATCAGTTAGCTCCAAAGTTGTGTGCGATGATGGGGGATGATTCTAACACCCCAATGCAAAAATGGAAGATGACTTCCCTCCACTAGGTCCACAAGCAGTGATATATGATCACAGTTCTGAATTTTTCTCTACCCCTATACTGATGCTTATAATGAAACTTTTTAGACTTAGAGTAGAGTATAAGAGCTACCCAAAAAGATTTAAATCATCCCAAATGAATATTCCAACTAGGAGAACAATCCTCTACAAAATAGGGTACCTGTTTGCAACACTCTTTGCCTATGTGCAGAGATATACCTTCACAAAGTTGGCAATTTCTCACAACTCACTCAGTCAAATAACTTGAAACTTTGGAAAAGTTCAGGGAACTATATGAGAGACCAAACAAAGCTTGAAATCAATGAAAATGAGTACAATGAGAGAGAAAAAAATGCTCTACAATGATACTACAATAAGATTTGGAAAAGCCTAACTACACCTCTAGATAGAGAGAAGCAAAATCATGAGAAAATGAGGTAAGCAAGGAAGGGGGCTGCTTGCTAGAGTTTATGACTTCACTAAACTAAGTGAGAAACTTGTGGAATGCATACCACTCAAGAAACAAAGGTGGGATGATGCTTATATAGAGTTTTACTTTTCCTACAATCTAGCTAACCACCCACCAATCAGTGTAGGTGCACTTTTTGGTGGCTGATTGATGAGATTTGATTGAGTTTGGTGGAGCTTCTAACTTAATTCCACGACTTGGGATCGTCCTTTTTTATTTTTCTACTTGCAAAACTCATGGTTGATCCCTTTTGCATGATAGAGACTTGATCTTCAACACTCCCCCTCAAGTTTCAATCCCTGGATCCTTCATTCCAATGCATGCCTTGAAGTGTTGTAGCTTTACTCCATCCAAAGCTTTGGTAAAAATATCTACATATTGGTCCTTTGTATTGACATGATCCATCTTGACATCCTTTGACATGATCTTCTCTCTTATAAAGTGGTAATGCACTTCTATATGCTTCAACCTTGCATGGAAGACTGGATTTTGAGACAAACATATGCTACTTATGTTGTCACAAAAAATAGTTACTTGGGTAACCTACAAATAAAGATCAACAAACAACTTCTTGAGCCACATAAGCTCACATGATACTTGTGTGCATGAGAAAGTATGACTAGCAATACCATATAGATTCACACATGCCACATGCCTAGCTATCTATTTGGATATGTAGCGAGATAGTTAGGGTTAAGCTAAATAGGTGAAAGTGGGAGATGGAATTGATTAGGGGAGAGGGTGAGGGTGAGACTAGGATAGGACAATCACCAAAATAAGGAAAAAACGTTTTTGAGTGCTTTGGGATTCATATACCCAAAAATCTAGCTCATTTTGCATTTGTGAGGTTGCGAGAACTTGAGAGAGTGTATGTCAAAGAGCATAGATTTACAAACATTGTGTACATCTTGCACAAGGCATCACATGACTTAAAATTTGAGACAAAGGCTCTTTCAAATAAGAACATGCCCATAAAGTTTTGTTTTGTATAAAGATACCTTACATGGAGTTAGGAGTAAATGCGAGTGCCATGGGGCTCCTGTTCTCATTTCTAGAGCCCAAGTTGTTGGAGCAAGTCTATGACAAGCCTAAGTATTGGTTTGAGTCTCACAAAGTCTTAGAAGAAGCTTTAAAAAGAAGACTATGTAAAGTTCACTTGTGAACTACCTCTTGTAACTTTTGAAGAGTTTACTTAATGTAAAAGTAAGAGAATCTTAAGTGGTTGAGTCCACTTGATCAAGAATGGAAAGAGGAGCCATGAATTCGTGATTTGTGGTAGGGAGAGAATCAAATCAATCATTGATTGATTGGAGAGTGATTGAGGGAAGTTAGCCTCCCAAACTCAACTATAAATAGATGGCAGTTTTAGTCGTGGTTAGAGAGACCTATGTGAAGACCTCCAAGAGCTGGGCTTTATGCCATATCAAGGTGTGATTACAAGGCACACATATGTATCAGTAAGTCATTGTATTGTACAAGCAATATACTTTCATTTTCATGATTATTTGAGTTCATCTTTCCATGTTCTTGTGAAGTGTACTACTCACTGCCATTACTCTCAGTTTTCTCAATCAGCTTGCAGAGATGTTTTCTCTGAGCTTGGTGCATCATTTTTAGTGATTTAACTTGGTAAAGTTATCGCTATAAGTCTAATATATGCTCACAAATTTTCATGTCATTTGGATGTTGCAATCTTCAGTTATGTTCATTTGACGTCAACAGGGTCTGTTCATCTTCACTTCTCTGTCAGGTACCCGACTTTTTTACTCATCTTGTCAGAGCCATTTCTCAGTGGTTACTTATCCAAATTCAGTGATTTAAATCTTGTTGGATTCAGCTTACTGTCTAGTATAACCATACAAATTTTCATAATCATTGGAGTTCTAAAGTTTGAGTTATGCTGATTTGTCTGCTCACTGGTCTATTTCTGTAGCAGCCCATGAAAATCGGGATGATGTCATCACTTGTTAAAACTCATTCTCAGTGTGTGGTTCATTATTTCTTATGAGATTACTCTTGAAAGTTAGCTCTTTAAGTTGCCTATACTTCCCCAAGAGGAATTGAGCTAATTGTTGCTGTGCTCAGAGAATTATGTAAAACACTGGACAGGTGTATGAACCAAGAATAGCAAGTTTTCACCTTTGAGCTAGCTCCAACTTATCTGTTTTGATCTATCTTTTTGAGAGTGATCTTCCAAGGTACATAGGGTGTCTAATACATCCATTGGCAAGCTAAAAGGGCCCACCATATACTCCTGGAGTTCATTTGGCTGGTGTAGATCAAGGATTTTGCAACACCTCTTCATCTTCAAGCACATACCTATCCATCTCTTCACACAAGTGTCACAACATTCTTTGAGGGTCATTAACACTCGATATAGATCATGAGGATCAAATGTCCCAAATCCTCAAATGTATCATTGTTTGGAGCTACATATGATCGAAATTTCGGATAGAATCCATTGTTGAGCGGGACAACATTGGACATTGGTTTGACATCTTTCAACCAAGCAACCTGTACAATAGTTTGTGACTTTGTTTTCCACATTCTAGATTAGATTTTCTTCATAAGCGTCAATTATCCAAGTCTTTTATCCAAAGAACCCAAAAAAATTATGAAACCAACAAAGTCATGGAACATGATGAGGACATTGAGCATGTGATTGAGATATCTCATTGTTTCTCTACTCTTGAGGAGGTAGACTTATGTCTTTAGTAAAATTCTAATTCCCATATTATTCTTCTTCCTTCCCTTGATGAGTATGCTCTCAATGTTGACAAGTGCTCAAAATTTAACCAAACACATGATGCCTTAGTTGAAAAAAAGTACAAAACTGTAAACAAAAAAAATCAAACCCATAGCTCAACCATTACCCCAAGTAATGAAAAAATTATTGATGTGAAAAACGATCCAATTCTTCGGGATAAGAGAAACATAGGACATACATTCACGGATGAGACAATCAAATAGGTGAAAATTGGTAGAAATGATGACTTTCTTTTGCCAATAGAGAGAGATAAATTTGAGAGAGTCATACATAGCCATGGAAAATCCTTTATTATATATCCTCATGAGATTGGTTGTTTAGATCCTAAGCTAGTTGCACCGATGATAATCTTTACTATTCCACATATTCCATGCAATCTTCGCCCTATACTAGTTCCAAAGGCTACTTCCTTACTCAAATACATGGTTCATTGTGCCTAAAAAGAATGGGAAACTATGTTTTATTCAAGATCTCCCACCTGTCAATAAAGTCACCACAAGGAATGTAGGAATAGGACCCATTGTAGATGAGTTTGCTTAATCATTTTTAGGACATTCTATCTATTCAATGGGTGATTTATATTTTGGATCTTGTAAGAATCCCAAGTTTAGCTTCAATTCGATCCTTCAATTGACAGACAATTTATTTCAGACACTTTTTTAATGACCCTTGTTCCCCCTTTTGTATTGCTAAAAATTTCCTCTAGAGCTCCCTTGGTGTTCCTACCCCTCAGTGTGTCAACTTCCAAATATCCTATCTGAAAATCAATGCATTATTCTTATAAAAAACAGTTGAGGGCGTGTAGTATATGCCACGAGCTTTCCGACAAGCCCTAGAGCTCAAAAAATGGATTTCGTATGAAAAAGTTATGACCGTTCAGGGTTTAGGGGGTTAAACAGACAAACAGAACCTTTGAGGAGTTTTAATGCATTTTTCTAAGGCCTTTGCACGTGTGTGAGTATTTGAGAGTGCAAATATGCCCAAAATTTAGCCTAAATTTCAAAAAAAAATTTACCCCTTAATTTTTGCCAAAAATGTCTGTCTATCGCGATAGACGGTGTCTGTCGCGATAGACACAAACTATCGTGGGGGGCTGTCTGTCGTGATAGACGGTGTCTGTCACGATAGAGTGGTCTGTCGCGATAGAGTGGTCTGTCGCGATAGACGGTGTCTGTCGCGATAGACGGGTCTGTCGCGATAGACGGTGTCTGTCGCGATAGACGGTGTCTGTCGCGATAGAGTGGTCTATCGCAATAGAGTGGATCTGTCGTGGAATTTGGTATGTCGCGATAGACGGTGTCTGTCGCGATAGACGGTGTCTGTCGCGATAGACGGTGTCTGTCGCGATAGACTGGATATGTCGTGGAATTTGGTCTGTCGCGATAAACGGTGTCTGTCGCGATAGACGGTGTCTGTCGCGATAGACGGTGTCTGTCGCGATAGATGGTGTCTGTCGCGATAGACTGAAAAAACGCAAATTTTTGAGAAACTTCTAGTGATTTGGAGTGCTCTAATGGTGTAGGTTACCGTGCCAAACACGCATTCACAAAATATTAAGTTTTTCTGTCTGTAGGTCGTCGTGTCGAGACCTATGCAGAGTCTGTCGTACCTGCGCACACTGCTGGAGAAGGTGGTACAGCTAGTTCCTGCAACAAAAGCTCAAAAGCACACCAAAAACAGATAGCATGCAAGCTCTCTCTCGCTCTCTCTCACAATGAAATGAGGGAAATGAGGTGGGGAGTGTAATATGACCAAAAAACTGAATTTTTTTGTGGAGATGGAGATGGAGATGGGAGATGGTGGGGATGATGATGGTGATGCGAAAGTAAGGAAAAAATGAAGAAAAATAAAGAAAAGGAAGGATATTACCTATAACTCCAATGTCTCAAGTCGACGTCTTACCATCACACGCTCGTCCTCGAAGCTCTCTCCCCGGCAACGGCGCCAAATTTGGTGTCACTCTAGCACAATGGTGAGTACCAACGTGAGAAGATTCACCTCATAATTGTCAATCCGTGGAGACCTGAGGACTAGTATGAAGACTATGAGCAAGTGAAGGCACAAGTATGTGAGTGAGAAGCACACAAGCATGCACACACATACACACACACGCGCACACAAGGCAAGAACAAGGAGAGGAACAATGGAATTCTTTGCATTAGTCAAAAAGTCTCTTACATCAGCTCAATTCACAAACAATCTAACCCCAAAAATGAGCTCTCTAGCTCTTTTTATAGTTTTCTAACTAGCTTTGGTCTTGTCCAGACCTAGTGTCCGGCCTAGTTAAAAATTAGGTTTTAGAGCCTATTTGAGGGCTCAAACAGAGTCTGAAAATTATGAAAATTGATATGTAGCTAGTTCTAATACTCCTCAAGCTTGAGCACTCCTTGGCTTGCACAAAATGGAGTCTATTCTACCAAAAACGGAATTTACAATGTTTGTGTAGTGATTAAAATCACTTGAGTTGTAAATGGTCCATGGAAAAAAATGATTGGGCCTTGTTGCCGTATTGTGCATGACTCCTCCGTTGCGCTAGTATGCTCTTCATCTGACTTGTATGCCAATAGTCTCAAAGTCTGCTACAGGTCTAGCAAAACTCGTCTGGGCAGTTCCGTTCAACTTTTTGAGATACAATCAATTTTCTGCATCAAGGTATTTTAGTCACCGGCCATGGCTAAAAGCAGTGATGTATTCCGTATGTTGGCTGTTGAGGATAAGTTGGATGGTACCAACTACCCATTATGGGCTTATATGATGCGACATGTACTGGTTGCAAAAGGATTGTGGAACATTGTGCAGGGTGTTGAAAGACGTCCTGTTACACCTGTAACGACAGGTACTGCAAATACAGGTGTTGGAGCTGATGAAGATGGTGTCGAAGATGATATTCAACAGATTTTTGTTCGTGCTATTGTTTCTATTGCACCTACTGCAGAGCAGATTCATTGGGATGGCAGAGATGCCCAGGCACATGCATTGATAGCTTTGTCTGTCAAACGTGCCATTATTCCTCACATTCGCTCTTGTAGAACAGCAAAGGATGCTTGGGATACACTTACCACTTTGTACCAGGCTAGGAATGAGGCTCGTGTTGCTTACCTCTGAAAACAGTTGGAGAGTGAGCACATGAATGAAGGTGATTCTATGGACAGTTTTCTTACAAAGATCAAAGACCTAAAGGAACAATTGATTTCTGCTGATGAGGTTATACCAGATAGCTCACTTGTGTAGACCGTTCTGAATGGTCTTCCTGATTCATATCAGAGTTTTGCCTCTACTCTTCGGTTGATGATGAAAGGCAATCCGAATGCCTTGTCATTTGAGGAATTAGTCTCTATTTTGTTGCAGGAAGATCAGTCCAGGTAGAACAGGTCCATTGTGTGTGTTGCAGATCAAGCTTTCCTGGCTAGTCAGAAGGGCAAAGGAAAATGGAGCTCTTCTACTAGTAAGCAAAAATTTGCAAATGCTGCACAATCAAAGAACCAGGATAAAGATGAGAAGAAATCAGAAAAGCAAAAATTATTCTGCAAGTACTATAAAGGAAATGATCATATTATAAAGAACTGTCCAAAACTGGCTGCTAAAGAGGCAAAGAAGAAAGAGGCTGGAATGGTTGTTGCAGAGGCCTCTACACCAAAAACAGATTCTGCAAATCTTGTGCAGGAAGAAGAATGGGCGTTTACTACTGTCTGCAGTTTTGACCCATCTTCTTATGATCAGTGCATGTCTGCAGTAGACTCAGATGTTTGGTACTTTGACAGTGGGGCGACCAAACATATTACCTCGCAGCGCAGTTTCTTCTCTTCACTCGAGCCTGCCCCTACAGGGAATACTGTCACATGCGCCAATAACTCCTCTTATCCTGTTATGGGAGTTGGTAAGATCATTCTGACTACTGCTGATGGTAGTTCTTTCACTTTGTCAGATGCTTTATTTGTGCCAGGGATCAAAAAGAGCCTGTTATCAGTTTCTACATTAGCCAAGATTGGCTTGGTTGTGAAATTCGTTGATGACAGGTGTACAGTCCATGATCTCTCAAATGGCGATGTGATTATTGCTTTTGGCATTTTATGTCGTGGGCTGTATAAGCTCATAAACTATGAAAGATCTGTGAATGATTCGGCATGTGCAGTTCATGATTCTCAGGCTATGTCAGATGCAAAGCTTTGGCATGCACGCTTTGGTCATCTGAATTTTGCTAGTTTGTTATGCCTGCAGAAATCTGAAATGGTGTCCTCTTTGCCCAAACTTGAGGCACCTGGAAAACATGTTTGTGAAGGCTGTATTTTGGGCAAAATGCAACATTCTTCCTTTCCAAAAGATGGTTCAGTTCGAGCTACGCAGAAATTGCAGCTTGTACATAGTGATGTCTGTGGTCCTATGCAGACACCCTCTTTTGGAAATTACCTTTACTTCGTGACTTTCATTGATGATTTTTCCAGGCATGCATGGGTATATCCACTCAAAGAAAAGTCCGAAGTGTTCATGTGCTTCAAACAGTTTTTGGTTTTGGCTGAAAATCTGTCAGCATGTAAAATGGGCACCCTTCGTTCTGATCGAGGGGGGGAATATATGTCTTCAGATTTTAATGCATTTCTGGCTGAACGTGGGATAAAACACCAGTGTACAGTGCCGTATATACCTCAACAGAATGGAGTTGCTGAACGAAAGAACAGGTCACTCATGGAGATGGCGAGGTGCATGGTCAAAAGTCAAGCTTTACCACATAGTTTCTGGCTTGAGGCTGTCATGTGTGCAGCATATGTACTGAACAGGTGTCCCACTAAAGCATTGCAGTCTATCACTCCATATGAGGCTTGGCATGACCGCAAGCCATCTGTTGCTCATCTGCGTGTTTTTGGTTGTTTGGCATATGCATTAGTGCCTGAACAACATCGCAGAAAATTGGATGATAAGGTAGTAAAATGTATTTTTGTTGGGTACAGTTCTGAAAGTAAAGGCTATCGTCTGTATCATCCATAGACTAAACGCATTCTGGTTAGCCGTGATGTTGTCTTTGTGGAAGATGCTATTCAGCCATTGCTTTCATGTACTAAGGAGACATCTGTTAGCTCCAAAGACATGTATGATACTTTGATGCCTCTTTTTACAGGTGGACAAGCTAGTGCTGGTCCTAATGAGGCAACTTCTCAACCTTTGCAGGTTTCATATGATGATGCAGATCATTCCATTTCTGATGCAGATTTACATGATGCACTTGTTGATGAGAGAGCTGATATTGAGCATGCAAAAACTATGCCAAAATGGCTGGTGTAGACTTTTGCGTGACAGCAAATTAGATGCACCTTTGTCATATCGTACTCGTTCAGGCTCTCATAGTGCCTCCTTTGCATCAGATTGCTATGCTATGGCTGCATCTAGTCTCTGTGATGAGAATGAGCCTGTTTCTTTTGATGAAGCACAAAATTCAGAAAATTGGATGGGTGCTATGAAATCTGAATATGATGCTATAATGAAGAATGGTACATGGTCTTTATGTGACTTGCCTCCTGGCAAGAAGGCCATTGGCACTAAGTGGGTATACAAGCTGAAGCGTAAACCTGATGGTACAGTTGACATGTATAAGGCTAGACTTTGTGCAGAAAGGGCATGAAAACCAGGTTTGCAGGTTAAAGAAGGCATTATATGGTTTAAAGCAAGCACCACGTGCTTGGTATGAGAAGATACATGCCTATCTGATTGCACATGGTTTTGAGAATAGTCCAACTGAAAGCACCTTATATGTTAAACGTGCTAATGATGTGCTTCTGATCATTGTTGTCTATGTTGATGACATGCTGCTCACTGGTCCTATTGAGACACATATTGCTGATTTTAAGGCTGATTTGCATGCCTCATTTGAGATGTCTGATTTGGGGCATTTGCATCACTATTTGGGCATTCAGTTTATGAAAGTTGATGGTGGAATGGCTTTGTGTCAAACGAAATATATTGACACATTATTGCAGCGTTTTGGCCTTGAAGACTGTAAGCCTATTGCCACTCCTATGGAAACAGGTTTACGATTGAGTCTTCATGATGCTGGAGATGCATTTGATGTTGTACTCTATCAGCAGGTTGTTGGATGCTTGATCTACTTATGCATTACTCGGCCAGATATTCAGTTTGCTGTCTCACAGATGAGCAGGTTTATGCATTGCCCAGGAGTCATGCATTGGAAAGCGGTTAAGCGCATCTTTCGCTACTTGAGTGGTACTCGGCTACTTGGGTTGTTTTATCCCAAGGGGGGATCACTACCGCCAGATTTGCATGCTTTTTCTGACTCAGATTGGGCTGGTTGCTATGACACTCGTGTGTCCACCAGTTGTTTTTGCTTCATGCTTGGTAGCTCATGTATATCTTGGTTGAGCAAGAAGCAGCCTACTATGGCCACCTCCAGTTGTGAGGCTGAGTATAGGGCAGCTTTCACAGCGACTGTTGAGTGTGTGTGGCTCAGACGCCTTATGGCTGATTTGGGTGTTGGCTAGTCTTCTGCCACCACCATCTTCACTGACAGTCAGAGCGCATTGGCAGTTGCGAGGAACCCTGTGTTCCATGCTCGCACTAAGCACATTGAGGTGCATTATCACTATGTCAGGGAGAGGTTCTCTGTTGGGGAGATCAGCTTGGCATATGTTCCCACGTAGGAGAACATTGCAGACCTTTTCACGAAGGCTCTGCCTAGGGAGAAGTTTGAAGCTTCCCGCAAAGCTTTGGGCTTACTTCCTTTTGTGGAGTGATTTCCACATAGCTTGGCACTTCCTTATACATGAGTGCCAGCTCCTTGTTCACTGCATCACTCCCAGGGGGGATTTGTTGATATATTTAGGTAGTGATGTGTGTGAACACTCTAGGACCGCTGGGGCACTTTTTTCCCTCTTTAGGAGGTTTTTTTCCCCCGGCTTGTATATACGCCTATTGCCCTAATGGGCTAATCATCTTTGTACATTCTCTAGTAATACATTCAGTATTGTGTGTTTGTGCTCCAAGCTTCTTCTTCTTCCTTGTGCTGTTCGCGTGCTTCCGCAGACATCTATCTCCAACAATATTTCTAGTGTCCTCAAGTTCAAATGTAAACAATCTACCTATTTTTTCTCCCTTGGCACTTCTCTTGAATCCATGTTGGGGGTCCTCCACAAAAGCTCCATATTTGTTGAACCTAACTTGCAAACACTTTTCCACTATATGTCCAACACTTATCAAATTCTTGGTGATATTTCCATTACCAACAAAAGTTTTGATATTTCCTACCTTGACCACTAAATGCTCAACAAGTTTCCAATCATGCTCAACAGGTTTCCATTCCCATCAGAAGTTTTGATATTTCCTACATGACCACTAAATGCTTGGTGTCATCACCTGTTTTTACTTGGTGATTTCCCTTGGGTTCCTCAAGATCAGAAAGAAGAGCTACATTTCCTGCTACCTGGTTTGAACAACCTGAGTCAATATAGAAGAGGTGCTCATCATTCATGCCTTGTTTTGAAGTCATATTCATAATGAGAAGAGAATCCTCTTGATCCTCTGTGTAATTGATGAAGTCCTTTCTTGATTTGTATCATCCTTGATAATTGTTGTTCTAATTGTTGTTGTATCCATGGTTGTAGCCTTGATTATGGTTGAACCTTCCTCTTGATTGTGAGTAGCAACCTCTTTGATATCCTCTTCCTCATTGATCCTTGAAGTTTCTATAGCACTCATTTGTAGTGTGATTAGACACATCGCATATGTTGCATGGGGAAGAGTTGAAAGGTCTCCCCCTACCTTGCTTACCTCCTTTGCCCCTTCCTCTTGAATTCCTACCTCTCCTTGCATAGTTAGATTGAGAAATAGTACTTTCATCCTCTACTTTCTTGCTTTTCCCTTTATCTTTAGACTTCCCTTTATCTGTGTATAGAGCAAAACAGTTGTTACCTCTCGATGGTTCTCCATTTTTGTTGAGTTTGGCTTCATGGGTAAAGATTTGTCCCATGAGTGTGGTAAGATATGGAATCTGCATGTCCATGTATAAGTCCATAGTAGTTGTGAAGGCTTCTCACTTATCATCTGCCTTGATGCCATTGATTATTTGTCTCACTATTTGCTCCTTCAATCTCCTCTCCTATGCTTGCCAATTGATCACCCACATCTTTGACTTTGGTTACAAACCTTGAAACATTCTGCTTGGGTTGCTTCCTTTGAGTAGTAAACTCAATCCATAATTGATTTTTTCTAGCTCTTGTATTGGAAGAAAAGTATGAAAACAATGTATCCCAAGTCTCTTGGCAAGTTTCATAGTTCCTAATGTGTGGAAGAAGGAATTCAAAAATAGAGTTAAGTAAATATGACGTTGTTAAAGCATCCTTGGCACACCATGAATTGAGTCTTTCAAGTTCCTCTCTTGTAGGTTGTCCTTTGCTTCTAAAAATGGGCATCTCCTCATCTCTTGATATGTATCCATAGTGACTCCTTCCTTGTAAATATGTCTTCACCCTCAAGGACCATGCTCGATAATTGTTCCTGTCCAATTTTTCAATAAAAGAAGGGAAACCATCTCCCATTTTACCTCAAATTTCTCTGATACCACTATTGGAAGAGATGGATGGATACCTCAAGGAAGTGAGGTGGTACTGCCAAAACCTGCTTTGTACCTGCCCTATTTCACTTCAAGGTTATGTAGTACGCCCTCTTAACTTGCAAATGACACTAAATAAGTACCCATGTACTTTGGAGATGATACTTCAAACAATTAGATCAAAACAGATAACTTCACAAGTAGCTAGTGACCAAAAACTTGTTATTTTGGTCTTGACACCTACTGGATCTTTTGCTTAGTGCTCACAGTGTAGTAGAAATTGATCAAAATAGATACCCCAATATGCTTTTTTCTAGCAAGAAAAACAGGGTTTTGGGCTAATTGTATGTTGCTAAAATTATCACAGTAGATGGTGATAGGCTTTTGCACTTCCACACCTAAATCTGCAAGTAGCATCTCTAGCCATGATGCCTCACATGCTGCCATTAGAGCACCTCTATACTCAGCCTCTGTACTTGAAAAAGCAACACTGGGTTGCTTCTTGTTGCTCCATGTAATAGCTGCACTCCCAAGTGCAAACAGAAATCCATTAGTAGATCTTCTATCTGGAATGCCACCAGCCCAATCTGCATCGGTGTATCCATGAACCTGCAAATCTACACCAACTTCATAAAACAATGCATAATCCAAAGTAGCACTCACATAATGTAGAGTGCACCTTAGAGCATCCAAATGTGTCTTCTTGGGAACCTCTATAAATTGACTTTCAAGTCCAACAGTGTAGCTAAGAACAGGCCTCCTAATTGTGAGATATATCAAACTTCCCACAATTTTCTTGTACATAGTTGCATTTTCCAATGCTTCATCTGATGTAGTATCTAACTTCAAATTCTGAACTAATGGCATAGAAATGGGCTTACAATCAGCCATAATATACTTTTGCAGCATATTCAAGGCATATTTCCTTTGTGACATCCACATACCTATTTTTGTATGTATAATCTCAATGCCCAAGAAATAACGGAGCAGACCAAGATCTTTCATGTCAAATTCCTGCATAAGAAGTTTCTTTACATCTTTGATGCTTTCTTCATTATCACCACCTACAATCAATTCATCAACATAGATAGCCACAATTATGATGCCATCATCACCCTTCCTTGCATATAGTGAATGATTTGCATCACACATAGAAAATCCAATGGTGGTCAAGTAATCAACAATCCTTGCATGCCATGCGCGAGGCACTTGCTTCAGCCCATACAAAGCCTTTTGCAACCTACAAACATATTCTGGATGCTTTGAATCTTCATATCCTTGTGCTTGGCCTATGTACACTTCGTCTTATAACTCACCATGTAGAAAAGCATTCTTCACATCCATCTAATGCAATGTCCATCCTTTTGTTGTAGCTAATGCAACAAGTGTCCTGACAATAGACATTTTAGCTACAGGGTTGAATATTTCCTCATAATCAATGCCATAAGTTTGTGCATATCCTTTTGCTACCAAATGTGCTTTGTACATGCTTATGCTACCATCAACATTGTGCTTTATCTTGTAAACCCACTTGCAGCCTATGGGTTTCTTTCCTTGTGGCAATGGAACTAGCTTCCATGTATCGTTTCCATAAAGTGCAGCCATAACCTCATCCATAGCTTTTTCCCAATCTGCATTTCCAATTGCATCTTCAAAACAAGAAGGTTTAGCCTCTTGTATTACCTTTGTCATGTTGGAACAATGACCATCCATGTAACTATCATATGTCAACCGTTGCACTCAATTTCGTATCCTCCTAGATCTTCTTGGTCCTGGTTCACTTCTCCTTGTATCATCTGCATGTGCCTTTCTTACTCTTGGAGTCATCACAAAGGGTAATCCAAGTTCCTCATCAAGACTCTTTTCTAAACTGCTTGAATCTCCATCAACGTTTTCAAAACCCGTACATGTTTACAACCATTTGTCCAACAGAAACGTGATTCTTTGTTATATTCAGAACATGTAGTACATCAGCAAGATGTTTTACCTTCCCATCCTCCATAGACAATGCTATGTTTCCTGTATGCTCGATAGGGTGTGATGTGTTATCACCTATTTCAACATATCCAGGAACTAGCAATTTTTGCAAAGTACTAAACCATTCTGCATGACTGGTCATGTGATTTGAAGCACCTAAATCAACATACTAGACATTATCATTCGATTTTGAAACACCATCAGACATCGTGTTTATCATGTGATGTTGAACCATGAGCAACTTCTCATAATCATCTGCACTTGAGGATGAATAGTTGTTTTGATGCGTTCTATTATTTTGATTCTTCAACCTGCAATCATATTCAAAGTGTCTAGGTTTACCAGAATTCCAACATCCTTTACTGTCATTACCTGGATCATTTCTTTGGAAATTTCTATGACCTCTTTGGCTCCCCCTGCCTAGAAATTGTCCTCTTCCTCCTGCAAGATTCTATTGTTGACCTTCCTTTTGGTTACTATTTCCTCTTCCACTTCCAAAACCTCTACCTCTGCCTCTTCCTCTGCCAAAGTAGAATACCTGCTCAAAATTGGGCTTTCCTTGGGAGTTTGAATCCTCACCAAGATTCCTTTCTTCAATAAACAACATGGATACCAAATTAGCAAAATTCGGAATATTTTCTCTGGTTTGTATAGAAGTTCTGAACTGCTTATATGTAGCTCCTAAACCAGAAAGGCACACTTCCACCTTATCATCATCATCTACCTTAACACCAATAGATGCAAGTGACTCACATATGCTTTTGATTTTCAGGGTGTAGTCACTTACCGACATGCCCTTCTTCTCCAATGTATGCAGCTCGTTCTTGAGTTGCAATTTCTGTGCCTTTGTATTGGTCTCATACAATGTGACCAAATTGTTCCAAGCCTCTCTCAGAGTCTTGGCATCTTGTATGTGCCCAGTCATGCTATCTTGTATGCTAACAGATATCGAATACATTACCTTTTGTGCTCCTTGAGTCCATTCCTCATATGCTCTTGACTCATCTGCAGTTCAATTCCTGTTTAGTAACTATGGAGCATTTTCGTTCTCTCCTTCGATGTACTTCTAGTAGCCTTTTCCCATCAAGAAATTCTTCATTGTGAATCTCCAAGCATGGAAGTTGTTCTTATCCAGCTTATCGCTCATAAGCTCATTCATTCCATTTGCATTTTCCATTTCTGCAGCAATTCACAACACTACAAAACACTACAAGCAGCTCTTCTGCTTGAACACTATCCCACTATGACATGACAGTTTGATCTCATAAAAACACAGTTTTCGTGTACCAATAGTTCACAGAATTGCTTGAAATTTTGGATCTAGAATATATGAGTGTTGCCAAACTAGAGGCAAGTTATAGTTTTGCAAACTGACCTGGTTTTTCTATGGGCCCCACCTTGTGGGCTCAAAATGGAGGTCGAGATGGCTTCGAAACTCTGATCTGACAAAAACAAGTGACCCTATAGGGATAAATCATGAAAATATTTTGAGGTCTTCTACTTTCACATCAATTTTCGTAGCAATCTGAGGTCGTTTGTGAATCTCACTTTCTCCATGCCTTCTTGTGTACTTTTCACCGTCACCCTTCTCCACGAGCTCTCTACAGCCACATTGGCTCTGATACCATGTCATAAGGAAGGAGATAAGGAAGAGATCTCGCACACACACACTCTCACAATCAAACAGAGGCACACACTCAGATTGAGGCAAGGAAGAATAAGCTTCTTCTCTTCTATTACATAAAAAGGAATGTACAAGAATGAACTAAAAACAAGAGTACAACTACTGCAATATATAAAGACCAGTACATAAGGAAAAACCTAATGTCTGCGAATGCATGAGCTAGCAAGAAAAAAATGTTCCATCACTCTCACTACATAAATCTAATAAAGCTCGATGAAGTGCCCCTAACATATACCGGAGTGACCACAATACATGTCAGAGAACAAAAAAAATGATATGTGTAATCTTGCATCATCACATGTTATAGATAGATAGATAGATAGATAGATAGATAGATAGATAGATAGATAGATAGATAGATAGATAGATAGATAGATAGATAGATAGATAGATAGATAGATAGATAGATAGATAGATAGATAGATAGATAGATAGATAGATAGATAGATAGATAGATAGATAGATAGATAGATAGATAGATAGATAGATAGATAGATAGGCAGCTAGGTAGATAGATAGATAGATAGATAGATAGATAGACACATAGACACACACAAAAAGACATAGAGATAGATAGGCAGAGAGACATGCAGACAGATAGACAGATAAACAGATAGACAGAGAGACAGATAGACAGATAGATAGACATATAGATAGATAGATAGATAGATAGATAGATAGATAGATAGATAGATAGATAGATAGATAGATAGATAGATAGATAGATAGATAGATAGATAGATAGATAGATAGATAGATAGATAGATAGATAGATAGATAGATAGATAGATAGATAGATAGATAGATAGATAGATAGATAGATAGACAGACAGACAGACAGACAGACAGACAGACAGACAGACAGACAGACAGACAGACAGACAGACAGACAGACAGACAGACAGACAGACAGACAGACAGACAGACAGACAGACAGACAGACAGACAGACAGACAGACAGACAGACAGACAGACAGACAGACAGACAGACAGACAGACAGACAGACAGATAGATAGATAGATAGATAGATAGATAGATAGATAGATAGATAGATAGATAGATAGATAGATAGATAGATAGATAGATAGATAGGTAGATAGGTAGGTAGGTAGATAGATAGATAGATCGATAGATAGATCCATACATAGATAGATAGACAGATAGATAGATAGATAGATAGATAGATAGATAGATAGATAGATAGATAGATAGATAGATAGATAGATAGATAGATAGATAGATAGATAGATAGATAGATAGATAGATAGATAGATAGATAGATAGATACATAGATACATAGATACATAGATAGATAGATACATACATACATACATACATACATGTTGGTGCAGGGCAATCAACAGTTGAAGTTTTGGGTGAAGACTTGAAGTCAAGGATTGAAGAAAAGACCAAATCATGAAGCATGAAGGAAATGCATATCCAGGAAATAAAGATGTGTATACATATGTACATTATTTTAGAGTCAGTTCATCATATACTGTTGTATGGTCATGAGCTTGTAAAAATTTGCCTATATATACAAAGAAAATGTCGGGGCAAATTAGAGAGATTATGTGAGAACAAGATTTGAGAAGAATTTGATGTCATTAGACTTTTAGAAGTAAGTAGAATATCTCTCATTACTCATATGTAAGAATTTCTCAGAAATGAAAAATGTTGCGCCCGATCTTTCTGTGTATTCTCCTTCTGTGCTTGATCATTTCAAGAATCCTTTTGTAGATGTCTAAGTCCATAGTTAATGAGTCTATGGTTAAAGTTTGAGAACCTAATTGTAAACAGGCTGTGAGAATTATGAGTAGGAACATTCATATGTGAAGAAATGTTCACTAGTTCCTGAAACAGGCGCAAAATTGGATGTTAATGTTTTGGTCAGTTCTCCTTCCACAGTGTAAAGTTTTGAGGAAGCAAGAACTCAATCTTTAAGTCGGAAGGTAAGCTACATGTGACTAAAATCATTTTCATAAACGGGTTCTAGATTAAGAGAAGCAAGTGTTAGAAGTTATAGGTGTCTAAATCGACTTCTCAGAAGAACAATTTTAGACATAGGTGACTTGTTAAGTCCATTTCTCAAGATCTATTGAGTCTTTTGGAATGATTTAACTTGGAGGATGTGCACAAACTATAGGCAACACCTTGTGCAAAGTTTTTTCAAAAACTTTACACATTTGATAATTCATTGAGAGAGTTATGTGCAACAGACTTTCTGTAGAGTTATCATCTTCACAGTTTGGTCAAAATTTTGATAATTGGTCATTGATCCTCTAAATTGGTGAAGGTTTGGAGTTACTCTTGATATAGTGGTGTTCTAAATTCAAGAGTAGCTTGTTCTTTTGGAGATTAACACTCTCCATCAGTGGTATCAGAGCAAGAAGTATCAAAATTGAAGGAAGGAGGATCCCAACTGCTATAGACATAAAGAATTCAACAATTAAAGATTCAAAAGGTGAAAGCTTGAGGGCAAAGCTTGAGAAGGAGTTCATACGACATCAAGAAAGACAAAAGGAACATTAGTTGAAGTAAAGGTACCATCTATTACTCATAAAATTTGAAGAATTCAATACATAGGTGAAGAAAGGATGGGAGACTCTCTTCAAATAGAGAAGTTGGATAGAGAGAACTATCCAGCATGGTCAATGAGGATGGAAGCTCATCTTGTGAGCAAAGACTTGATAGCCTATATTACAGGTGAAGAAGAAAAGCCTCAGTTCAGAGATCCTAGTGTTCCAACTAGGGAGGAATTATCAGAATTGAAGAATTGGATGAAGAAAGGAGCTTAAGCTAGGAGCATTATCTATATGGCAGTCAATGATTACTTTCTACCTCACATTAGAGGTCTTGAAAGTGCAAGTGATATATGGAATGCTTTGGAGGAGCATTTCCAAAATTGGTAAGGCAAATCCTCACAGGTTTGAGAGGTGATGACAAATGGAAGCCATTCATTTTGTCTACTGAATTATCACTTGATCATTTCACTCCTGATTTAAATCAGTTGCTAGGACATATGCTAACATTTGAGCGGGATGTCAAAGGTGAAAGTGACAAGAGTACAGGTCATGCAATTTATTCAAAGGATAAGAGGAAAAATAGCAAAGGGAAGCAACAAGCAAATGAAGATGAAGGTGCAACTAGCCAAGCTAACTTCCTAAGAGGAAGAGGAGGTGGAAAAGGTAGAGGAAGAGGCAGGAGTAATAAAGATGGAGTCAAAGCTTGCTGGATTTGTGGTAAGACAAATCACTTAGCTAATGATTGTTGGCATAATACTAGAGTAATGGTGGATATAATCAGAATTTTAATTCAAGAGGAAGAGGTGGCAGGAATCAAAGAGGTAATTTCAGAGGTAGAGGTAGTAGAGGTTAGTTTGGAAGAAATGTAGGTAGAGGATTCCAAAGTCAACAATACAACAATACCTACTACAATTATGCTTCAGATGAGAAGGAGGATTCAACATTGATAACGAATGCAACTTGTGAAAAGCAAAGTGAAGACCAAAGAGTCTTCTACATTGACTCAAGGTGTAGCAATCACCTAAGTGGCAACATAGCTTTGATGACTGATTTGGAGAATAAGGTAACTAATCATGTAGTTCAAATAGGTGACAATACAAAGCACAATGTGAAGTCAATTGGATCAGTGAAGGCTAAGGATGGAAGTAATCTCTTGAGTAAGGTTTTGTATGTTCCTACAATTCCTAAGAATCTGATAAGTGTAGGACAAATTGTTGAAAAAGATTATGAAGTTAGGTTCACTAATGAAGGAGTGTTTGTGGAAGACCCTAGCAATGGGTATAAACAGATTGTTTCAAGGAAGAAAGAAGGAAGATTGTTCACATTGAAGATCCAAGGTAATGTTGGTCATGCCTTGTTCACTTATGGAGGACATAAGATCTATGAGTTAGATCTTTGGCATAAGAGGCTTGGACATTTCAATGAAAGAGGTATCAAAGATATGGTTAAAAATGGTTCAGTGCTTGGATTGCCTAATGTTGCAGGTCAACATATGACATACAGATGTGAGGCATGTCAATTAGGTAAGGCTCATAAGCAATCTTATTCCAAGCATGGTTTTATGTATTCAGAAAAGCTTGAATTGGTACAAACAGATGTATGGGGACCATCAAACGATTTCAGTATCAATGGTTCAAGGTATTATGTGATTTATGTTGATGATGCTACCAGATGGATCGCTATCTATGTGATCAAAGATAAGTTAGAGGTATTCAATACATTCAAACATTATCATATGTATGCAGAGAGAATTACAGGTCATAAATTGAAGAGACTAAGGTCAGATGGAGGAGGAGAGTATTTCTCTAATGAGTTCAGTGATTACTTGTGGAATGCAGGTATAAAAAGGGAAATTACTTGCAGGTACTCTCCTCAACAAAATGGTGTAGCAGAAAGAAGAAATAGAACTCTTGTTGAGTTTGCAAGGTCAATGATGAAGGAGAAAAATTGCCCTAATTATTTGTGGGCTGAGGCTATAAACACAGCTACTTATTTGGTCAATAGGTTACCATGTAAATCTTTGCAGGGTATGACACCATATGAGGCATGGTGGGGTAAGATACCTACTCTACATCATTGCAAAGTATTTGGATGTTTGGCATATGCATATGTGCCATCACAATTGAGGCATAAATTGGAGCCTAAAGTTGAAAAATATGTGTTTATTGGATATAATGATAAGCAGATGGGATATAGGTTGTGGAGTCCATCCACAAAACAGTTCCTAGTGTCTAAGGATGTTACACTTGATGAGCAAGGTACTTGGTATCCAGGTACAATAAATATTTATGCAGGTGATGAAGAAATTGTGGATCAAAAGAAAGGTAAATCAAAGGTTTAGATATTTGACGAAGAAAAGTACAATGAAGTATAGGTTGAAGTTGAAGAAGTGCCAAGATTTGATCCAGAGTGTGATAAACCAGAAACCTCAAGAAGTGGAGAACTTAGAAGGTCAACAAGACACAAATGGCAACCTACAAGGTATAGCTATGAAACTTCTTTTTTGGCTACCAAAGATTATGCTTATATGATAAAGGCAGATGAAGACCTTTCTACATATGAAGAGGCAAAAGGTAAGGAAAATTGGGAGAAAGCTATGCAGGAAGAGTATGATGCATTGATGGAGAATGAGACTTGGGATTTGGTTCCTAAACCAAATAGTCAGAAGATCATTGGATGTAAATGGGTCTACAAGACAAAGAGGTTTGCAGATGGAAGTGTGTCTAGTATAAAGCTAGACTTGTTGTGAAGGGTTTTGCTCAGACATATGGTGTAGACTATGATGAGACCTATAGTCATGTGGCAAAGATGACAACCATCAGGACACTCATAGCTATTGTTGCATGTAAAGGTTGGAAATTATGTCAATTAGATGTGAAGAATGCTTTTTTAAATGGTTATATTTCAGATGATGTTTTCATGGAGCAACCACAAGGATTCAGAGATGGAAGGTATCCAGATCATGTGTGCAAGCTCAAGAGAGCTTTGTATGGCTTGAAGCAAGCCCCAAGGGCATGGAATTATAGACTTGTGAAGTTCTTGAAAGAACTAGGATTCCAAGTATCAAAGGCAGATAGTAGCTTGCTTGTTAAAGCAAGTGATAATGGGTTCATTTACATGTGCATATATGTTGATGATATAATTTTTACAGGTACAGATGAGAAAGGCATTCAAAGCCTAAAGAAGCAAATGGAGAAAGAGTTCAAGATTAGTGACTTGGGAGATTTGTCATATTTCTTGGGCATGGAGATCTCATACACTCAACATGGAGTGTATGTAACTCAAGAAAGGTATTTGAAAAACTTGTTGATCAAGTTTAAAATGGATGATTGCAAGGTAGCACCTACTCCAATGGAGGTGAATCATAAGTTAAGTAGATATGGAGGAGAAGAGTTCAAAGATATGAAGCTATATCAAAGTTTGGTTGGTAGTTTGATTTATGCTACTTTAACTAGACCTGACTTGTCATATGCAGTTGGAGTTTTGTCTCAATTCATGCATTGTCTAGGAAAGAACATTGGATTGCAGGACAAAGAGTGTTGAGGTACATTGAGGGTACACTCAAAGAAGGTTTGTATTATGGTTTTACATCAGATACAAACATCAAGATATATAGTGATGCAGATTGGGCAGGTAATCTTGATGATAGGAGATCAACTTATGGATACTTGTGTTATGTGGGAGATAAGTTAATTTCTTGGTGTTCAAAGAAGCAACACACAGATGCTTTGTCATCTACAGAAGCAGAGTACAAAAGTATGGTTGAAGCTGCAAAGGAAGTGATATGGCTTAAGACTCTGATGAAGAGTTTTGACATCATTCAGAGTACACCCACTATTCATGGAGATAACATGAGTTCATTGTATTTAGCTTCTAACCCTGTGTTTCATGCTAGGACTAAACACATTGAGATTCAATTTCACTTTCTAAGAGAGAAGGTGATGGATAAAGAGATTGAAGTCATACATACTTCAACAAAAGATCAGATAGCTGATATGCTAACCAAAAGCTTGGATGGACCAAAGCTACAGAGATTCAAAGACATGGCAGGCATAAAGAAGATAGATAAAACCTCAATTGATGATTGAGGGGGAGCTGTTGGTGTAGGGCAATCAACAATTGAAGTTTTGGGTGAAGACTTGAAGTCAAGGAATGAAGAAAAGACCAAATCATGAAGCATGAAGGAAATGCATATCCAAGAAATAAAGATGTGTATACATATGTACATTATTTTAGAGTCAATTCATCATATACTTTTGTATGGTCATCAGCTTGTAAAAATTTGCCTATATATACAAAGGAAATGTCGGGGCAAATTAGAGAGATTATGTGAGAACAAGATTTGAGAAGAATTAGATGTCATTAGACTTTTAGAAGTAAGTAGAATCTCTCTCATTACTCAGATGTAAGAATTTCTTAGAAATGAAAAATGTTGCGCCCAATCTTTCTGTGTATTCTCCTTATGTGCTTGATCAATTCAAAATTCCTTTTGTAGATGTCTAAGTCCATAGTTAATGAGTCTATGGTTAAAGTTTGAGAGCCTAAGTGTAAACAGGCTATGAGAATTATGAGTAGGAACATTCATATGTGAAGAAGTGTTCACTAGTCCCTGAAACAGGCGCAAAATTTGATGTTAATGTTTTGGTCAATTCTCCTTCCACAGTGTAAAGTTTTGAGGAAGCAAGCACTCAATCTTTAAGTTGGAAGGTAAGCTACGTGTGACTAAAAACATTTTCATAAAGGGGTTCTATATTAAGAGAACCAAGTGTTAGAAGTTACAGGTGTCTAAATCGACTTCTCAGAAGAATAGTTTTAGACATAGGTGACTTGTTAAGTCCATTTCTCAAGATCTACTGAGTCTTTTGGAATGATTTAACTTGGAGAAGGTGCGCAAACTATAGGCGACACCTTCTGCAAAGTTTTGTCAAAAACTTTACACATTTGATAATTCAATGGGATGGATAGATAGATAGAGAGATAGACAGATAGACAAATAGACAGATAGATAGATAGACAGATAGATAGATAGACAGATAGATAGATAGATAGATAAATAGATAGATAGATAGATAGATAGATAGATAGATAGATAGATAGATAGATAGATAGATAGATAGATAGATAGATAGATAGATAGATAGATAGATAGATAGATAGATAGATAGATAGATAGATAGATAGATAGATAGATAGATAGATAGATAGATAGATAGATAGATAGATAGATAGATAGACAGATAGACAGATAGATAGATAGACAGATAGATAGATAGATAGACAGATAGACAGATAGATAGATAGATAGATAGATAGATAGATAGATAGATAGATAGATAGATAGATAGATAGATAGATAGATAGATGGATGGATGGATGGATGGATGGATGGATGGATGGATGGATGGATGGATACATAGATGGATGGATGGATGGATGGATGGATGGATAGATGGATGGATGGATGGATGCATGAATGGATGGATGGATGGATGGATAAATGGATGGATGGATAAATGGATGGATGGATGGATGGATGGATGGATAAATTTTAAGGGATTAACCCTAATCTTGTTCTTGCTTGAGGGAAGAAAGTGCATTTAATAGAGCACTTTTTAGTAGGCAAGACTAGGCTTTTTTTTAGGCCCAAATAGGGTCATCTCTCTCTTCTGTAAAAGAAAGAGAGAGAGATTCCACTTTACACATCATCAAATCCATCCATCTTTGTGAATTAAAAAATGACTTTTTTTTGAAAAGTCACACAGTTAGTTATTGCTTACTAAAAGGGGCCCATTTCTTAATAGACATGTCAGAAGTTACTTTTTTTTATGGATTTTTTAATAAAATCACTCAAAATAGTTCTTTTTTCAAACTCCTCCAAAAGTAAAGTGTCACATCATCAAACTCGTAGCTTTCCCTACCTCAAAAAATGACTTTTTCAAATTTTTATCATTTTCACTCACATAGAATGGTAAACCTCACCCTGACCCATACACATATCAAAAAAGTAATTTTCTCTATGTACACATACTTCTTAGTCCATTATATTGATTCTCTTCTATCGTTCTCTCTCTTACCTCTTGAATTCTAGCAGCCATGGGGTACTCGAACAATTTCCTCCAAGGAGAAGATGTAACAATAATAGAATCACTCACAAAGAAATTTTTCTCCCATGAGATGACAATATTCATGTCCAAGTAGGTGGTTCATTCTTTCTTTGTGATCAAAGATGTACTATTCATTTTACTTTCCAATATTCATCTACTATTTTTCAGGAGGAAAAGCACACAATACCATCATTGGAAGCTCTTTCATGTGGAGTGGGAGGACACAGACACCATATTCTTCTAATGAGGTATATAGTTTTCTTGATTCTCATATTTGCAAAAGAATTAAACCAATATTTCCTTTGCATAGGTAATTCATCTAAGAAATAAGTGCTTCATCAACACCAAAGAAGCACTTTAAATTGTTAATAGTTTCTCTTACTTCTCCTTCTTTTCAAAAGAATGACACCAATATTACACAGTATGGATAGGAAAATGTGTGTGGAAACATTTCTCCATGATTATAGAAGTTATTCATCAGGAACATGAATTATAAAGAGGACATGATTGATATTGCCACATAGTACTTACACATAAAAGAAAATATGCCTAGGTATGTTTAGCATGCAACCATGACTAAGGAGTCAATGAAGAAATCATATCCTTAGTTTATGAAGAACTCATATACATATGCTTCTGTTTGTACAAAACAATAAATAAATAAATTTTTAATCTATAGAGGCTTCAAAAATCAATGTTCTTCTTCTAGAATAAAATCTACCTCTACTAATTTTCTTTTCATATCCCTTTTGAATTTGATTTTATATATGTTTATCTTTTTTCTACATGTTGTGGTGATAGGCTCAAATTCATATTAAAGATACTAATCATCAATGACTTGGAATAGTGAAAGGTAAGGTACATTCTACATTCAGATGTTGTTTGTTTCTTTAAATTGTGCTCATTTTATTCATTGAAATATTACATGTTGTATTGTCATATGGAGAATTTTGATGTATCGATTTTTATCAGTCAAGATTCTAGTACAGTAGTGATGGAAAATTCCTACTATAGATCTAATAGTAATTTCTTAAAAAGTACATGTCATATTAGTGGTTCTATGCATGTTGACTAGTTGGAATAATACTCACTTGCTTTTCTTCAAAGAACTTTTGCAAGAGTTTGACTATTAGAAATGTTTTCATGAAATTCCAACACAAGATTGCAAGTGAAAATTGGAGGTTATCAGCAAGTCCTTTGCATCATGATCAATGTCATGCACAAAAAGTGTTTTAGGGTTCAACTTGGAACTCAAGTTACATAAGAGGCATCATTGATTATTTTATACTAACAAGTTTTTGTGGTATATCCTATCCATGCTCAAGGTACATAATGACCACCTTGGATGAAGCTCCATCACAGAGGATGAAGTGGTCTACATGCAACAAAGGTCACCATACAATCATAGAGTGGCTCAATATGACAGAGTGAAGTCGATTAAGAATATCAAAATAGTTCATACCCTTATCCATAGAATCATTCTTGTGAGCATGATGAAGATCAACTGCCACAGATGTGACCATTCATAAAAAGATTCTAAGGACATGCACAAAGGGGACTAATAGATCCACTACTCATTGGTGATGAACCATTTGAACTCAATCTACCTCCAAATGGAACATGGCTTATGAAACATGCATGAAGTAACCATTCCAAGTCATCCAAAAAGGAGAGCTTCAAGGAATCATCATGAAACATATGCATATTCCAACATCATATCAAGTAGAGGCTATAAAGTCACTACTATAAGGTCAAAGAACACTACCCACATATGAGAAAAGAAACATATGCCATAAATTGTGTCACAATGTCAATGAAGGCATAGATGTAAAATGAATAAGAACTACCAACCACATCATAGACCATATGTAGCACAACCTAAAGTTTCTCCTAATGCAAAAGCAACAAAAAAGTGAGCAAACGTTATCGATCCTTAGTGATTCAAAGTTAATGCACTAGACTTTGGATATAATCAATAACACTTCAAGCCATCCAAGAGGAAGGAGATGCATTCCTTACTTCTATTTTGAAAGATATTGACTTGTGTGTAGCTCATGTGAAGATGATGACCATACAACCAAAGAAACTAGATGGGACCATACATGATTATGTAATCATTCTTGTTGAAGAGATACATTTTGTAAAATCACATTTCCATTATGATAATCTACTTTTCATCATCTTTCTTACACATGCTCAAGTCCACATTGAGTGTGCAAAACAAATCCCTTAGAATCAAAACTAGTATTTGCATTGTTCAACTAGGTTGTGCATATAATAAGGTGCATGAACCTAAAATTTGAAAGAAAGGAGTTGTATTATCACTAACCACATCATATTCAAATGTCCTAGGAAGAAGATACAAGCTGGGTTTAAGACTTCCACGATCACCATTCCACATCAAAAGATCATCATCTGAGTCAGAAAAGGAGTACTATCCATCATGAGAATCATGCCCTTGATTCTTTAGCTAGATATACTACAAACCCTTTCTAGTACCATCATGGATATCCATCATCATCGTGTTCCAGTACAACATATAAAGAACTCTAAAAAGACCAATAAATATGAAGATTCAATTTCCAAAAAATCTCTTAATTACATATCTACTTCCCGTGGAACTTATCGCTTTGAGAGGGAGGTGATATCATAAACACAAAGGAAACCATTGTAAAACCATAAATTCTATGAAAATGTTTATATCTCATGAATGGTTTAGATTTTGGAGAAATGGATACTACCATCACGTCCGGAACATGCAAAAACCCTAAGATTGACTATTTATTTGTCTAATTCTAACATCTAGAGCCTTGGTAACCTCAAAAAGCACCAAAAAAAGGGCAGCCACAGAAATCCCAGAACATGCAAAAACCCTAAGATTGACTGTTTATTTGTCTAATTCTGACATCTAGAGCCTTGGTAACCTCAAAAAGCACCAGAAAAAGGGCAGCCACCAGAAAAGGGGCAGCCACAGAAACGCGGGATAGGCCTTGGTAACCTCAAAAAGCACCAAAAAAGGGACAGCCACAGAAACGCGGGATAGGCCTCTGCAAAAGTTTTGCAGAGGCCTATCCCGCGTTTCTGTGGCTGTCCCTTTTGTGGTGCTTTTTGAGGTTACCAAGGCTCTAGATGTCAAAATTAGACAAATAAATAGTCAATCTTAGGGTTTTTGCATGTTCTGGACGTGATGGTAGCATCTATTTCTCCAAAATCTAAACCATTCATGAGATATAAACATTTTTTGGTGGTTTGAGGTCATGCAAGGTCATCAAATGGTGGAAATAAGTATTACTTCTTGCAAATTTTAGGGAAATTATGCGACCCAAGAACTAGATAGGAGCATATATGACTATGTGATCATTCTTCTTGAAGAGATGTTTTTTAATGTGAATTATCTCATTGGTAATATACTTTTTCATAACCTTTCTTACACATGCTCAACTCCACATTGATCTATATCATATGTTCACAATCATATGCACTCAAGTCAACATGCTATGTGTGCAGAGCAAATCATTTATGGTTATAAACTCATTTTTTCATTGGTAAATTGAGTTGAGCACATAATGAGTTTCATGGACCTTCAATTTGTAATAATAAAGTTTCATATCCACTAGAAAAAACCTTGCATGGCCTCAAAAGCACAAAAAAAGTTCATCCATAGAAACACACAATAGGCCTCTACAAAACTTTTGCGAAGACATATCCCATGTTTTTATGGCTCCTCTTTTTTGATACTTTTGAGGCAAGGTTATTTTTAGTGGATATGAAACTTTATTATTTAGATTTTTAGAGCCATGGAACTTATTTCTAACAAGTCACTTACTCTACAATGATCCATGAATATACAACTTCTACAATGGGAGCTAGTATAAACAAACATAATCACATGAGATAAAATAGTTTGCAAAATATAATTTAGGATAATATCCTCATGTCTAGCATTCTTGTTGTGCCTCTATACCCCACATAAGGCAAAAATCCCCCTTTGAACTCCTCCCATTAAGGTTCTATGGGGAGATTCCATGGCACCAGAGGGCCTTTATTTTCAGCTTGAATGGCATTCAAATTGGAAAAACTTTTATGTCCCACTTACCTCATGGCATCAATCACAAAGACCATTTATTACCATAAATTTTCACATATAAAACTCATCTAGCTTAGAAGTTAAGGTTCCATGGATGTTTGTACTCTCAAAGTGGTTTCTCCTCATAATGGGGGCCTTATAACTTAGAGCACCACGGATCATTTGTGGTACTTGAGGAGTAAGTATTGAGTATATCTAACATGAATGGCCTTTTTTAGTTATATCCTTTGTAATTTCAAACTTCATAAATGATCATCTATCGAGAAAATTAACCAATAAAATGTCAATTATTGTGAACTTGAACATACTCTATATAAAAGAAAAAATTGAATAATCACCAAGAGAAATTATAAATGCACAGTGGTAGACTACAAAAATGTGAGAGTAGACATGTTTTCATTACAATTTTCAAATCCTACAAAATTTACAAATGATTGGTATCAATGATTGTACAACATGAAGTGCTTGCAAATGCAAGAATGCATCACAAAATTTGCAATGCTCATCCATGATGTAAAGTATTTCTAGACCGATTCTAGATCAAGAGGATTTTTAGATATCTTAGTAGGAGAGAAGGGATCAGAGAAGGAGGTATATACAATATCTAACATGAATCGATTGTCCTACTTTTTACAAGGTTCTTGAAAGTGAAAAAACCATGAGATACAATGACTAGGGCCCAAGAAGTGACATTATCATGTTGCAAAAGAACTATGACGATGAGACTTCTATTCCATCTTTGCTCCAATCTACAATGACTTTCATTTAAAATTCCATTCTTCTGCCCACCTATAATCAATTTACAAGAAATTGAAGTCATTAAAGCAAAATAAACAATAATGAAAAGATTACTTTAACAAAAGCATGAAACATTTCTCACCTTATGTCCTTGGAATTTTGAATTTGGATTGAGTTAGTCCTTCAAACCCCATAATCATCAAGTGTTCTCTCAGATTAGCCAAGGTCCAATGATTACTCACTAAAATAGTTTATGTTTCATTATTGGGCAATCTAAGCTTTACTTCAAATGAATGTAAAGATCCCTCTGAACTTTGAAACGGTATCCATTTTCCAAGTTTGCACATCCAACGATCATAGTATAATCTGATGTATAATGAAGTACGTTGTTTCAAATATCAAAATCCTATACTTGTTCCACCTATTTTACAAAGATATCTATCACCTTTTGCAATTCCTTCTATCAAACCCAAATCTTCACCAAGAAGACTTTCGACTTGCTCATATGTGATATCTTTACACATGAACATGGTGGAAGTCTCTTGGAATGAGAATCCTTGGAATAAATATACAAAACAATGAATGGGAAAAGACCAGTGCAAACCTACAGACCTAGACACTTTTGTGAATTTCAAAGAGTTATGTATATCCATTACCATCTTTTGCTTCAAAGATGATACGGACCATATATCAGGTTTTGGCCACTCCAAGCTAAGAAGAGAATGTACTTCAATTCTCTCTAACCTTCCAAAACCTTTCATTGTAGAGGGTACAACATATCTATGTGTGTAAAAGAAATTTCTATCATGGTAAAGTTGAGCAGGAGATATTTCTGGAAAGACTAGTGCACCAACATCTGCATGCAATGCCTAGAAAGTACCTGTAAGACTATGAAGTGGTTGCTCTTCCACCAAAGTAGAAGGAAATATATTTGAAACAAACAAAAACATATCTAAATAGTTCAGAAATATATCCAACACAAGAAAACATAAAATATTGTAGAGTAATACTTACAATTCACAGGATATCTCATTCCACTAGAGTTTTCAAGTTTCATAGTTGCCATTGTAAAAACATGTTGTACAATAGCAACCATCCCATTGTCTCTGTGCTTCTTGAAGCCAAGTAACTTTCCCTTCCAATGAAGATCTAAGTTTCCACGATATCTAACTCGATGAGGCCCAACTCTAGAGGGTTGCATGTACACCCATGCACCTTTGGAGTACTCATGT
>CM035420.1:151119031-151136531 GCA_020310875.1 Ceratopteris richardii | reverse complement strand
GTCATCCACGCATTCTCTGCTTGAGCATACGGATGTTTCGTTTCTTCTCAACAACAAAATGATCTATGACATTGGCCGTGGATCTTTGGACATTGAGCGCCCGACATACATGAAGCTAAACAGGCTTGTTTCGCACGTTATCTACTCATTCATGGCATCCCAACATTTCGATTGGGCAGGGCGCAATGTGTGCCATTGTGGAGAAGGGTTCCATGTGAAGGAAAAGGAAAAGTAGAGGAAAAAAGGAAAAAAAAGAAAAGAAAAAGTCTAGTCAAAACTTCATGATGAGTAAGAGATACAATATCTTGCCTTGTAGTTAGTAGCATGTAGTGGAGAAAGTGGTGAGTTAAGAAGGAGGCACAAACTTCTTCACATGCTCATTGGTTATTAAAGGGAAGTGGGAGCACATTCAAAACAAGGAGAGAAAGAGGCAAGAGCTCCCAGTAGTCGGATCTATCATTTTGGTTTTCCCTTAGACTCCTTCCAACCGCATGTCAGTTTGTACACAGCTCTGTTGTAGAGCTCATATCTCTGTGCATATGTAACCATTTTGTGTGTTTAAACATTCATTGGAAAGCTTAACCTGTGTAGTGTCTTCATATCAAATATCTCTTTGAAATCTTATGTAGTTTGTGAGATATCAGTGAAAGAGTGAAGTCTAGTTTTTTAGTATACCTGTGTAGATAGGTAGTCTATTTTGGTCGGTTTAGTTTCCCAACCAAAACATATCGAAATTGCATGATTTTTGTCTTGTTGGAAAGCTCTTGGCATGTACGCTCACTTTCTCAAATATCTTATTCAGATCATTCATACTTTGTGAGATATCTATCATAGAGTAAAGTCTAGTTTTATAGTGTACTTATATGTGCAGGTGGTCTATCTTGGTGAGTTGAGTTTCCTCATCAAAACTCATCCGAATTACTATATTTTTAGCTTGTTGGAAAGCTATTTGTGTCTACTTTTTGTATACCAAATATCTTGCTCAAAGCATATATATTCAGAGAGCTATCTGTCCAAGAGTGAAGCTCAGTTCTTCTGCATACCTATGTGGACAGGTAGTTCATCTTTGATAGTTGTGTTTCCTAATAAAAACTTGTCCAAATTAAATCATTTATAGCTTGTTAGAAATCCTTCTTTGTCTACTTTGATTGCCTAAAGTCTCAAGTCCATTTGAGCTTTGTATTGAGAGCAGCAATTTATCTAAGGTGCAGATGTTTGTCCAAGTGCTAGACATACAAGGGTTCACTGCACACTTCCATTGCGCATAGGAGAACTCATTCTCCACAGTTGGTATCAGAGCAAGCTTGGTGCTAAAGCTTCATCAACAGAGCTGGAGATAAAGAAAAGCAAAAGAGGAGCTATAAAACAAGGAGGAGCTTCACAAACGCAAGAGCAAAGGACTATAACTATTCGAGGTAACTCTCAAAGTCTTTGATACTCTTCAATGGCTGACTTGGGCCAACAAGTAGAGAAGTTGGATAAGGATAACTATCTAGTGTGGAGGTTTAGAATGACCAACTACCTAATGGGCAAAAGCTTATGTGGTATTGTGAGCGGCGATGATGCTCAACCTCAAATCAATCAAGCTATGGCCACCGAAGTCCAAAGGAGGCAAGCAAAAGAATGGGAGAAGAGGAATAGGAGAGTCATGTTCCTTGTTTCGCAAGTCATTACTAATGCCATGGTAGATCATATTCAACATCTAGAGAAAGCTAAGGATGCTTGGGAAGCTCTTGAAAGGATGTATTCAACAAATACCAAAGCTAGGAAACTTCAACTCAAGAATGAGTTGAACACAATCAAGAAAAGTTTGAGTCAATCCATAGATGAATATACTTTGAAGATTAAGGAGCTAAATGATTCTTTAGCTTCTATTGGCACAACGGTTGAAGACGAAGATCTTGTGTGTTGTACTCTCAATGGCTTGAGAGAAGATGAAAGATGGAAGCCTTTTATAACTTCCATTAACTTGAAAGATGTATATCCAGGTTTTGAACAACTAATCGCTCATCTTGTCATAGGATAGCTTAGCTTCGGTGGTCCCAAATGAAAGGACAGCCACAACCAAATGTTATATGCAGGTCGAGGCAAAGGAAGAAACTCAAGAGGAGGCTCAAGAGGAAAAGGAAGAGGTCACAACCACTCCAACTACAATCAAAACAATTCGGAAGACAACAAGGATGCATCAGATGCCAACACACAAGGAAGAGGTCGAGGTAGAAGTAGAGGAAGAGGCCGAAGCTCCTACAATTCTCATAAAGGTATAACATGCTATCATTGTGGTAAAGTAGGACACTATGCTTGTGATTGTTGGCTGAAGAATGGAAGACCAAATGGAGGCAATCAAAGGAACCAAAGCAACTATGCAAGCACCTCAAGTGAAGGAAGCAAGGACACACTACTTGCAATGAGACATGAGTATAGAAGCTCTTGTGAAGATGACAAAAAATGGTACATTGATTCAGGTTGTAGTAACCATATGTCATTCCAAGGAAGTTTGTTCACTAATCTACAGGTACCAAGTGGAAAAGGATGTGTTGACACAGGTGATGATACTCAACACATGATTGAACACATTGGAGATATAAGGCTTGGAGATACAAGCAGAGCAAAGGTACTATCTAATGTTCAGGTTCCTACAATTTCAAAAAACTTGATTTCAATAGGACAAATGGTAGAGAAGGGTTATCATGTCATAATAAAGAATCCAAAAGAAGGCTTCAAGGTCATTGCTCGAGGTAGAAGAGAGGGAAGGATGTTCACTTTGGATGTCCAACATCCACATGGAAAGGTCATGTACATTCAATGTGGGAACAAGAAGATTTCAGAGCTGGACTTATGGCACAAAAGAATAGGACACATCAACATTCCAAAGCTGAAGGACATGAGCAAACATGAAGTGGTAAGAGGTCTTCCAAAATTTAATAGCATTGGACTACATGAGTTATGTGAAGCTTGTCAACTAGGAAAGCAAACGAGGCAGCCATTCAAGAGGAGTAATTATGTGGCTCCAAATGTCTTGGACTTGATACATACGGATGTATGGGGACCAACCCAAGAGGCATCAATGGCTGGTAATAGATTTTTTGTCACCTTCATTGATGATCACTCAAGAAAGGTATGGCTGTTTTGTATGAAGCAAAAATCAGAGGTGTTTTCTATATTCAAAAGATTCAAAGTTGAAGTTGAAAAGGAAACAGGAAGGTCTATCAAAACCTTAAGGTCCGATGGTGGAGGAGAATACTTCTCCAAAGAATTTTCAGATTTTCTACAAGAGAATGGAATCAAAAGGCAGTTCACTTGTAGGTACACACCACAACAAAATGGAGTAGCTGAGAGGAAAAATAGCCAAATTGTTGAAATTGCAAGATGCATGCTCAACGAGATGAAGATACCATTGTACTATTGGGTTGAAGCTACCACAGTCGCCATTTACTTGATGAATAGGTGCACAACATCAAGAATACATCACTTGACTCCAGAAGAGGTATATTCCGGTAAGAAACCTAATCTTACACACCTCAAAGTGTTTGGATGTGTTTGCTTTGTTCACATTCCACAAGAAGTTAGAACAAAGATGGAACCAAGGTCACAAAAATGCATTCTTATTGGCTACTCGACGAAGCAAAAAGGATACAAGTGTTACAACCCTAGAACAAAGGAATTAAGAGTCTCGCAAGATGTGGTCTTTGATAAACTAAGACCATGGTATGAAGATAAAGGAAAGGAAAAGATTCTTGAAGAAGATTGTGATGATTATGCAGGAACAAATCAAAGAGAAGTTCAAAAATCAAGCACAAAGGCTTCAGGTCCAGAGGCATCTACATCAAATGAAGAATGTTCAACATGGAGGGGGAGTCATTCTTTGTCTCCAAATTCAGCTAATAGTAGACCCGAAGAAGCAAGTGCTACTCCAAACAGTGAGGTAGATGCAAGTGAAGAAGAATATGAAGAGGTAATCACTCCGATGGTAAAGCTAAATAGGTTAAAGAAGCAACTCTCTAAAGGCAATGAAAGAAGATCTTCAAGGACAAAGTATCCAACTCAAAGGTTGAGTTATGATAGTTTTATGGCGACACATTTTGCATACATGATGCAGGTTATCAAAGACAAAGAGCCTGAGACATATGAAGAAGCTTGCACACAAAAGGAATGGAAGCAAGCTATGAAAGAGGAGATCAAAGCTCTCAAAGATAATCACACATGGGAGCTAGTGCCAAAGAAAGAAGGTATGAAGATTGTTCCAAGCAAATGGGTGTTTAAAGTAAAGAGGAATGCTGATGGTTCACTAGCTAGATATAAAGCTAGATTAGTTGCCAAAGGATTTAAACAAACACAAGGCATAGATTATGATGAAGTTTTCAGCCCCGTTGCAAAGATGGGAACTATCAGAACCTTAATAGCAATTGGTGCTTCAAGGAGATGGCCATTATATCAACTCGACATCAAAAATGCTTTTCTCAATGGAGAACTACAAGAAGAGGTATACATGAGTCAACCGGTTGGATTTGAAGATGAAAACCATCCAAATTTTGTTTGTAGGTTGAAGAAGGCACTTTATGGCTTGAAGCAAGCACCAAGAGCATGGAATCAGAGATTGGTAGAGTATCTAACTAAGTGTGGATACAACCCAAGTAGTGTAGATCCTTCGTTGTACATGAAGAAGGAAGAAAATAGAGAGGTATATATTTGCATATACGTCATTGACCTCATCATAACAGGAAATGACGTTACAGGGATTAAAGATATCAAAAGGAAGCTTGGTAAGGAGTTTAAAATTCCAGATCTTAGAGACCTGAAATATTTTTTAGGAATTGAATTTGTTTATGGAAAGAGTGGCATAACAGTGAGTCATAACAAACGAGAACTATGTCATAAAAAGAGAAACCCTATGCACTAAAATAGCCTTTTTTTGCATGATTTTAAAAACTATGTCATAAAAAGAGAAACCCTATGCACTGAAATAGCCTTTTTTTGCATGATTTTAAAAAATTCTTTACGCGAGTATACAAGGTTTTCTAAAAACCCCCAAAAATATGCAAATTTTGACAATATTTTCAAAATTTTGACTACTTTAGGGTAGCAGAATTTTGCTAATTTTAGAGTACCTGATCTAAAATGTTTAAGAGAGAATTATGAAATGGATAAAAAAAGCATTATTTTATGAGAATACTCATTTAGCTTGGATCGAACAAAAAGGAAATGAGCTAGAAAAGGCTAAAAATTGACCTTTTTTTTATTCTCTGAGTGTTATGTACTGCTAGAACTTCTTAAAAACATGAGGTTTGTGGAGTAAATCGATGCCTGGCATCGAATTTCAGATAAAGTCGATGCCTGGCATCGACTTCCCACATAAAAGTGGTTTTCATCATATGTGTGTTAAACGCGCCTATTTCAAGAGCAAAAAAGTGGCCAAAAAAGCTCAAAGTCGATGCCTGGCATCAACTTTTGGTTGCAAGTCGATGCTAGGCATTGAATTTTCATTTTTGGACAGCCAGACTTACTAAAACAGGTAAAAATTCCACTTTTGGAAGTCATATAGGGTCATCTTGTGAAGGCTATATCGTGAGTTCTAGAGATCCGTTTCTTGCATATGATAGCTTGTTGGAAAGCTCTACTCTTCTACTTTCATCCATCCAAAGATCTTGGGGAAATAATACTTGAGCTAAGAGAAATTATCAAAATACTGAAGGTATGTCATTTTAGTGACTAGAAAAATCTGAAGAAGTAAACTTCTTGGTTTTGGCTATCATTTCTCAATGTTTTGAGTGGAAATGAGTTAATGGTGACCATAGAGGTTGCCTAGTGTCACATTAGTTCTTTTTTTTTATGTTTCACACATCAGCACTTACATCATACTCTTCCTTCTAGAATTTTTTAATGGAAATATATATTCCATACTTTCTTAGAGCAACAAATATAGATTTTGGAAAGATGTCCATGCGAGACATTGGAATCTCACTGAAAATTAGAGTAAAACAAATGAGGCTATGTTGTTCATTATTGCACAAATAGATAGTCTGTGGCAAGGCTTTGATTATGGACAATATAATCACACCTCTTTGTGCATGCAAAAGGGAATCAAAGTGCAGTAATGAGGATTGAGAGAGACTATCTCCACTTCTGTGATTCTTGCCAAACACCTTCTATGTGCATATATCTTTGGTATGGAAGTATAGAGGGAAGCTCATCACTCATTAGCGTGTGTGGATTGTGTAACTTGTAGGTGGCATAGATAGGCTCTCTTCTCTCTTTATTTGGAGCATCGATGTTCGTGAGTGGATCAATTCTCACTAACGATGACTAAAATTCACTAACAACAAAGCATACTCAAAATCCAGAGGGAGGCACGACTAATAGAGTGCATTAGAAGATAATTTTACCTCATGTTGTCTTTCCATGCCCACAAAGTATAGATGATCATTAACACCTTGGTGCAGACTTCTCAGCGAGAAAAAAGTGAATTTTACATTTTTTCTTTCATTTTCAGCAAGAAGTCGATGCGTGGCATCGACTTCCACGGAAAACTATACTTTTCAGCAAGAAGTCGATGCCTGGCATCGACTTCAGCGAGAAGTCGATGCCAGGCATCGACTTAAGCCAGAAGTCGATGCCAGGCATCGACTTCTTGCTGAAAAGTATAGTTTTCAGCGAGAAGTCGATGCCAGGCATCGACTTCTCGCTGAAAAGTATAGTTTTCACTTTAACAAAGTAAAAAAGACTACACATTTCGCTTTCAATGCATGCAATATGTTCTCACAAAGTAATATCAAACGTGATATATTGTCTTGCTTTTTAACTTTGACCATGATAATGCTCAGAGAGAGAGGAGAAATGCAATTTTTCAAAGGATAAAGACTCGGGGCAAGGAAAAAAGCAATGTCTTAGAGTATTTGATTAACGTAACTTGAACAAAGTTTTATTGAAGTCTCTTAGCATGTAAAAACTAATAGATTTATTTCATAGAATGTGCAACGATGAACAATAAAGTCTCCTTCATTTGGATTATTAGACATCAAAGAATCATGTATGATGATATGCATGGTGTTTTCTCTCAATATGTATAGTCAATTTAATCTCATCTATTTCATTTTGATCTCATGGTGTTTTTTTGGCATAATTGGCTATTATTACTAGTACACATATATGACCACCTAATCGTTGTATGATTATGCTTTGTATTGTCAAGAGCGAGCGTTGACTTCCTTATATGATTCACTCTTATTTTTCACATAAAAGTCTTAAAACATCATGGAAAATGCATCCTTCGTAGACGTATTCTAATCCCTTTTTAAAATGGCATAAAATTATGCTTTATGTGGGCTTGAAATAAAATGAATTACTTTTCAAGTTCCATTTTCATGAAATCATGTACTTTTAATCATCTAAGATTCGTTAAAGTTCTAATTGGAATTTGTAATGTTGAATATAGCATGTTTTTATAAACAAAAATTGAAATAAAGATTGAGACAAAGTATCATGAAATAAAAGCATATGATTTTCATGCCCTAATTAAAATGGACCTTATCATTTCTATGGAACAATTGAAAATAGGCTAATTTTTCCTTGTTTTTAGCATACTTTTGCAATTTCTAAAGGAGAACATGTCTTTGTTCTCGTTTGTTATGACTCAGTGTTGCATCTAATTCATGCAAAGGAAGTACTTGTTGGATGTTCTTTTCAGATTTGGAATGAGTGAATGCAAACCACTCACTCAACCCATGGACACAAATACAAAGATTTGTTCAAATGATGGAGAACCATTGGAAGATGTAATGACATACAGAAGCATTGTAGGATCGTTGATCTATGCAAACATTACGAGACCTGATTTGTCTTATGTTGTTGGTGTACTTTCTCAGTTTATGCAAGCCCTAACAAGTGAACACTTAAATTCAGCCAAGAGAGTGTTGAGATACATAAAACATACAGTTAATCATGCTTTGTTTTACACGTTTTATGAAGAACTGCAGGTCAAAGGCTTTAGTGATGCTGATTGAGCAAGTTCAAAGGAAGATAGAAGATCAACTTTAGGTTATGTGTTCATGATAGGAAGCAAACCTATCACATGGAGCTCGAAGAAACAACCTATTGTTGCACTTTCATCTATGGAGGCTGAATATAGAGGATTAGCTTTTGCCACATGTGAAGCAATGTGGATTAAAAAGCTTTTGGCCGATCTTGGAGTGCAAGTTGGAACCATCCCTATATATGGTGATAACCTGTCAAGTATCTACTTGGCGAGCAATCCTATGTTTCATGCAAGGAGCCAGCACATAGAGGTCCACTACCATTATGTAAGGGAGAAGGTGCTCAGCAAAGATGTGGAGATAAAGTTCATTAGAACCAAAGAGCAGGTTGCAGATATGTTTACAAAGTTCTTGGATGCCTCTAAACTCAAAGTCTTCAAGGATGTGATAAATTTGCAGGACATGGTTGAAGATAACTCCCAAATGAGCTTGAGGGGGAGTGTTGAAGATAAATTTACAAGCTCATTTTCATATGAGCCGTGCTTGGATAAATTTACCAAATATAAAGATAAAGGAAAAGTAGAGGAAAAAAGGAAAAATAAGAAAAGAAAAAGTCTAGTCAAAACTTCATGATGAGTAAGACATACAATCTCTTGCCTTGTAGTTAGTAGCATGTAGTGGAGAAAGTGGTGAGTTAAGAAGGAGGCACAAACTTCTTCACATGCTCATTTGTTATTAAAGTGAAGTGGGAGCACATTCAAAACAATGAGAGAAAGAGGCAAGAGCTCCCAGTAGTCGGATCTATCATTTTGGTTTTCCCTTAGACTCCTTCCAACCGCACGTCAGTTTGTACACAGCTCTGTTGCAGAGCTCATATCTCCTTGCATATGTAACCATTTTGTGCATTTAAACATTCATTGGAAAGCTTATCTTGTGTAGTTTCTTCATTTCAAATATCTCTTTGAAAGCTTATGTAGTTTGTGAGGTAGCAGTGAAAGAGTGAAGTCCAGTGTTTTAGTATACCTGTGTAGATAGGTAGTCTATTTTGGTCGGTTCACGTTCTCAACCAAAACATATCTAAATTGTGTGATTTTTGTCTTGTTGGAAAGCTTGTGGCATCTACTTTATTGTTGCAAATATCTTATTCAGATCATTCATACTCTATGAGATATCTATCATAGAGTAAAGTCTAGTTTTTTAGTGTACTTATGTGTGCAGGTGGTCTATCTTGGTGAGTTGAGTTTCTTGATCAAAACACATCCAAATTACTTGATTTTTAGCTTGCCAGAAATCTATTTGTGTGTACTTTCTTTATACCAAATACCTTGCTCAAAGGATATATATTCAGAGAGCTATCAGTCCGAGAGTGAAGCTCAATTCTTCAGCATACCTGTGTGGACAGGTAGTTCATCTTTGATAGTTGTGTTTCCTAATCAAAACTTGTCTAAATTACATCATTTAAAGCTTGTTAGAAAGCCTTCTTTGTCTACTTTGATTGCCTAAAGTCTCAAGTCCATTTGAGTTTTGTATTGAGAGGAGCAATCTATCTAAGGTGCAGATGTTTGTCCAAGTGCTATACATACAAGGGTTCACTACACACTTCCGTTGCGCATAGGAGAACTCATTCTCCACAATTTAGCAAGATTTAACTTCAAACCTATTTTGAGACACTATTCAAAGATTTCTTTCAGATTTTCCAAATGATCATGGAAATCTTGAGCTGCTCCTCTCCTATCTGTGCCTGAAAACATGGAAAACTCATTCATGAAAATGCATGGAAAGGTTGTTAACCACTTTCCCAATATTAGATACATTATTCTATTAAATGAAGCCCATGCATTTTTCAAGCCAAAATCCAAGAGGGTATAAACATAAGTGCCCCATGGAGTAACAAAGGTTGTTTTATCTCTATCATGAAGATGAATCACTATCTGGTTGTAGCCACTAAAACCATAAAGAAATCTATACAAAGTGTGTCAGGCTACTTCTTGAAGCACTTGCTCTGTGAATGGTTGAGGAAAGCCATCTTGAACAATCACCTTATTCAAAGCACAAAAAATCAACACATACTCTTATTTTTCCACTTTTTTTCTTTGGTACAATAACCATGGAGGAAAGCCATCTTGAATGCTCTATAGGAACAATAATAACTTCCTCTTCTAGTTTTGTTATTTCCAATTTTAGTGCTTCTACATGTTTTGGATTGAGCCAATAAGGCCAGCTTCTTGCAGGTGCAACTCCCTCAACTAAGAGTATTTGATGTAATCTAAACTCCTATAGAATACTTCTAGATCCTTGTAGGACGATGCGAAGACATTTTTATAGGTAAAAAGTAGAGAAGTTATCCTCTATAGTAAAGGGGGATAATGCCACAACCAAGAGCCCAAGTGGACTATTTGAGGGTTCTCTTCATCTCCAAGATTTACTTCTTCAACAAGTGTTTTAGGATTGGACTTACTTGAAAACTCATCCCCATTGTATGCAGGAGTGGAGTTTAGCTTATGCTCGGCAATATGTTCCTTGGTCCATCCTAGAGGGATATCAAAGAATGGGAGGTCTTCTCTGCTCTAAGGCTCAAAGTTAGCCTTTTTTGATGCTTCCATATTTGTTGGCCCCGCCTTGTTAGTATCCAAATACAAATTTTAATTTCCTGATTCTTTGTCACTTGTGTAGGCTTCTTCTACAACTTCTTCATCTATTTCACTGATTTCGAGAGTGCAACACGCTGCACTCTCCATCATCCAATTTAATAATATGTCATCTTCTTGAGGTAGAGAATGCATTACCTTAGTGTCAATTGTATACCTAATAGCCTTGCCGATATTTGATCCTTCTTTCCGATGTATCTGTAATTGATTGTTAGTACAGGTTGAAATCCATAACTTTTTCTTTGCCCAGTCTTGTAGATCCTTTGCTTAAGTTAGCCAAGGCCTTCCCAAAAGTAGAGGGTAGGAGGTCTTCTGTGGCAAGGCAATAACAACAAAGTCTACAACAAAGTGACAACCTTGCACTATCATAAGTACCCCTTTCAACAATGTCGAGTGGTGCAACTCGGTGTTGATCTACTAATGTAACTATGAAAGGTGGCACCTTGCTGGGATTTAGTTTTAGTTTCTTCATGGTGAAATCACGCATGAAATTAATGCCAGAACCTGCATCTATAATAACACCAGTCGGAGCGTCATCTCTTATAAATACAGATAGCCTTGAACTCTGATAGTTAGCCAAGGGTGTAGGGGGAAATTCAACCATGAAGCCTTCTATGCTAAGAGGTTGGCTCAAGTACGTAGAGTGTATAATCTTCAAGATGTCACTTCTAACTTTTGAATCCATTTTATGATTTGGTACAAAGTAACTTATGTTGAATACCTTTCAAGATTTCCCCAATGTTCACCTCTTCTGTGTCTTCTTGAGAACTTGTCGATTGGTCCTTTAGCAAAGTAGTCCCTCCTTTTCCTCTCTGCTGAATGCTTGCATGGCTCTAGTCATCATGGGAATTGAAGAAGATGAAATAGCATAAGACTGAGTGTTCATACCTTCTACTTGTGGAGAGACTGCAATCATATGAATTGGAGCAAGGCAGCTTCTTGTGCAATATCTGGTATAGTGATCCTTGGACTCTAGACAATGCTAAAAGGGAGGTGCACCTTCTAGTAAGGATCACGTATTCTACATGTGGCCATACTCGCCACAGCGATAACACATGAATGGCCTATTATATCTAGGACGACTTGGATGGTTCTCTTCTCTATTCGTTGCATTTGAAGTACTAACATAATACAAATCAAGAACATGAGCGTTACCTTGTTGCTGTGCTCCTTTGAGGTAGTAGCAGTCTCTTGCTTCATGTCCATCCTTGCCACAAAATTGAAAGCTCACCTTGTTAGGGAAATTAACATAGGAATGTCCAATGTTGTTATATAGTGCACCAAACATGCCTTCATATGTCCTATGTGGTTGGCAAATCTTCTAACTCACGGCAAAGTTGGGCTACTTCCTCATCCTTGTGGAATAGTGGTGGTGGCATGACCTTATCGTCTTAGTGACTTTGCTGCATTCTTAAGGCTTCTAACTCCTTCGTGAGTTGCCTGATAGGGTCTAAGTGTGATGCATAGTGTGATTGTGCATCCCCTTCAAAATGTAGCCCAACTTCCTCAATGCAAGATGCAATTGCAACAAAATCATCAAGTGTTGCATCCAACCTAAGAGATTCATGAAGCTTTTGCTGAGATGACCTGGGAAGAGCTTTCTCTATCCATTTTTTAACTAGGAAATCACCTGAAGCATGTGGTGGATATGAAACAAGTGCTTTTGTTTTAGTGTGAAGTTTGTGAAAGGATTCACCTAATCTCAACTTTAGGTTCTCTAGCTGATATAGAGCTCTTTTCGAGGGGTCGCTTGGTTGGGAGGTCTACGAGAACGCTGTCTTCAGTGCCTCTCACATAGCAAAGTGGTCGTTCCCATATTGACTATACCATTTGTCTGCAAGGCCTTCTCGTGTAGATGGGAAGAGTATCAGCATTGCATCCTCTCACTTTTGCAGAACTCATTTGTAGCATAAGGAGATGAATCTCCTCACGTGATCATATGCATCCTCACAAGCCAATCCCTTAAAACTAGGGAACTTGATATTCAACCTAAAGAGCAAATAGAAAGATCTTCCATGGGTATTGTTGCTTCTTCTAAAGTATTTGAGGAAAAATCTTATGTCCTCCTCGGCTTTTCCTTTGAGGGAAGTGTGGCTATCAAATCTATAGACAAATCTAAGCCACATGGAAAGGTACCTCACACAAAGAATTCAAGTGTCCCACTCAGCATGCCAAACTCTAGAGGAGCAGCTGGAGTACCCACTTCTAGCAATATCAAATTGTATACACTTCTAGTACTCCATCTACTCAAGGGGCTTCTCCTTGGTGAAGTATACCCTATAACATTCCTGTGTGCAGGTACATTCACTGACAATAGAGACATTGTTCAGTCATAAAAGAAGATATTGACAAGTGCATACACTTCATTGCTCAATAAATGATTACAAAGGCCACACATGATCCAATAAGGATTACAAAGGCCACAAATGCTCCAAATGGGTAATACAGTAAGCTATAGGTCATTCTATAACTATACAAGAATCAATACAGGAGCACTATCTGACACAACGGATAAGACAAGGACGATGATTGGATCCAATAGAAATACCACATTCACAACCCAATGAGTAGGTCCAAACCACTCAATCACACTGTAATGTTAACGGCCAACTCCACTAGTCAGCCCACGCTCTGTATACTCTCCACAAAGTGGCATCTAACGGTGTGCCTATAGCAACAGAATGTAGAGAGTGGTCTAGCAAGTGGTGCTTGACTCTAGAGAATGGTGCTTGACTCTAGTGCATAGAATGATGATGATAATCCCACCTCCCCTTAGTGTATCCAAGATTTCCCTAGTGTATCCCTATGACTGCAAATCATCTATTTTTATAAACTCTAAGAGGCAAGAAGGGCTTTGCTAAATCCCAATGTTTACTGAGTATGCACCAAATTGGTTGCCCAAAATGGAGGGGTAGGCCAAACATGGTTATGGTAGCCAAGCTTAATTAGGTAATTCAAATTAAATGTTTTCCCAAAAATGGAGAGGTAGGCCAAATATGGTTGTCACGGCCAACCTTGATTAGCTTCTCAAACTACCTTCTGACTCTACTGAGGCTTAGTGGTGGTATTCTCTTCATAAATTTCTACTTTACATTTTTTTGACAAATACATGATTTGCCCCTATGCAAAACACACTTCTGTGTTGCGAGTGATGCCTTAATTGCTTCCAAGTGTTGCAAAATTTACCCTTATTGACCTTGAGATTTCCTTAGCATAAGGATCACAATTTCTATGGGAATCCTTGCCGTTGAGCAATATTATACTTCCTGAATACCTTCAATTCTATAAGAAGTTGCATCAATCACAAGGTAGTCTACCTAGAGGAGCTTTAGGAACTCGAAGCCACCACTTTTACTTGGAATGTGCTTGGTGATCATCATCGAAGCCGCTATATTTTTATGGTCAAAATACTAGAGCTCCACGTTACAAAAGCTATCAACATATTGCCTGCTTATAGAGTGTTGGCAAATTTATGTCAAGAAGATCTAATCGAGGCCTAGTAATGATAACCTCTATCACGTTTCCATTAGGCAAAACTTCTGGGGGAGGAACAAATTCAACAGTGTGCTCACTAACTAATAGTAGTCGACCCATCTCTTAGGATCGACTAACCCATGTCCAATCCAAGCACGGCTCATATGAAAATGAGCTTGTACATTTATCTTCAACATAAATGTCATTTTTTGGTCACTAAAAGCACTCTTCTTGGTCACATAGTATTGACCGAAGGGAGTACAAAGGTACAAAGGTTTTTAGGCCATGTACGATACCATAGAAGATTTATCAAAATGTATTCAGAAATAGCTAAGCCCTTTTCCATGCTTACCAGTAAAAAGGTTCCTTTCTTATGGAGTCCTAAAGCTGAAAAAGCCTTTTGTGAGCTTAAATTGAAGCTATGTACTACTCCACTTTTAACTATTCCTAATCGGTCAGTAGAGTTCCATGTGCATACAAATGCGAGTCTTCATGCGGTTGGAACAATCTTCACTCAGCCATCATCACACAAAGTAGACCAACCTATTGCTTATGCTAGCAGATTACTCGTCAAATCAGAAAGGAACTATAGCACTCCCGAAAGGGAAGGTTTGGTTGTTGTATTTGCCCTTCAAAAGTCTTGGCATTACCTCTTAGGTGTGCATTTTATTATCATATATGATCATCAGTCTTTGCAATATTTGATTAACAAGCCTAGAGTGGTTGGAAGGGTTTGGTGATGATTACTGCTATTTCAAGAATTTGATTGTGATGTTCACATTAAGCCACAGAAAGAGCAATATATGGTGGATCAAGTATCCAGGACTGCTCTGGGTGAAAGGGCAACAGGTATTAATGATGAACCGATGGATAGTAGTCTTTTCCTGGTTGCAATGCAAATTGATTGGTATGATGGAATTCTTCATTCCCTTAGTGTTGGAAATTTCCTCGAACACCTAACACCAATAGAAAAGAGGATATTACTCTTTAAATTCAAACCTTACTCGCTCATAAATGGAAATTTTGTATAAATATTGTTAGGAAAATATCTTGAGAAAATGTGTTTTTCCAAAGGAGGTAACACACAACAAAGGGCATTTGAAAGGAGAGGATTTGGTTCAAAAAATCATCCACAAAGGATTATGGTGGCCAAAGATGCAATCAAATTTTCTAAAGAATGCAACATCTGCCAGACATGTGCTCCCAGGCCAACCACATTGAACTTTCAACCATTAGTCATCTCCATAGGATGGCTACCTTTTGAAGGATGGGGTCTTGATTTTATTGGTCCAATGAGTTCAATTGGTCAACCTAGGGGTAAGAAGTATATATTGATGGCTACATGTTATGCAACTAAGTGGATAGAAGCTAAAGCCACTATGGATTGCATGACCTTAATAGTGGCTAAGTTTTTGTATAAACACATTTTCTCAAGATTTGGTTGTCCACTGGAAATCACTAGTGATAGGGGCACATGCTTTGTAAATCAATTGTTCCAATTCATCTTTGACAGGTACAAGGTCTTTCACAAAAAAGCTTGTGCTTACTATCCAAGGTAAAATGGCCAAGCAGAAAGCTCCAACAAGATTTTGATTGGGCTGCTACGCAAATTATCCTTTTGATCATCAAAGCTCTTGGCCACAAGCATTGATTGGTGCAATCTAGGCTTTCCAAACTACTAGAAGGAGAACCACTAGTGAGAGTCTGTTCCACTTAGTATATGGTAAAGAGGCACTCGCACCATTAGGAAACTAGTGGCATTACAAAAATACAGAGAAGGAGCTATGGATAACACAAGAAGAGTGAAAAACATTGCATGATAGGTATCTTAGGGCAAATGAAATTCACGAAGGATCTTTGGTTTTGGTGCATCAAATCCCACCAGTTTTCAACCCAATTGGCGCCCAAATGGATAGGACCATACAAGGTGATAAAGGTAATACCACAAGTAGCAATACATCTAGAGGACTTGAAGGGTGAGAGGATGCCCCTGGTCAACATCTCCACGGTGAAGAATTACTTGAATTGATGCAACTAGATGGAATTCACTCATTGTAGATACCATTGTTCACTTCAGTTCTTGTAGTTCTTTTTGGTTTGATTTTATAAGAAATAAAAATGTATTTGTAGTAGGATGGTTCAAAGGATTGATGTGGGGGTCTATAGTGCAGAGGATTCTAGTCTCCACATCCTCTGGGGAAATTTCGTCTTCGTGAGAGTTCTACTAGAACATTTGACTTCCATTGAACCTTATGGTGCTATTGCAATATTCAACTCCATGAACCTCATGGTGCTATTGCAATATTGGAGAAATGGGGATCAAAAGCACTTGAATCAAAGCCTCTGCTCTGAGTCACACACCATTCCCGAGTCCACCACCTTGTCAGTACTTCACACTCCATCTTTTCTCCATGCACCCCCACCATTCCACCACTTGTGCTCCTCACCTCATCATCCACCATCCCCTCTCACAATCCACAAAACCTCTAACACAATCCACCACCGCCCACCACCGTGCAAACCCCCGTACCACAATCCACAACCCCCCCTACCACAATTCACAACCCCTTGCCCTACCACAATTCACAACCCCCCTACCACAATCCACCACCCTCTACCACCATCCATAATACCTCCTAACACAATTCACAAGCCCCCCCCTACCACAATCAACCACCCCCTACCACCATCCACAACACCCCCTACTGCAATTCACAACCCCCCTACCACAATCCACCACCCCCTACCACCATCCACAACACCCCCCACCACATTTCACAACCCCCCTCTACCACATTTCACAACCCCTCCCCGTACCACAATTCACAACCTCCCTACCACAATCCACCACCCCCTACCACTATTCACAACACCCCCTACCACAATTCACAATCCCCCCTACCACAATCCACCACCCCCTACCACTGTCCACAACACCCTACCAGAATTCACAACCCCCCCCCCCTTACCACCATCCACAAACACCCTACCACCATCTACAACTCCCCCTTACCATCATCTACAAACCCCCCTTTCTCGATCCGCACATCACAACCACCTCACACCATCACCAACCCTCCCTCCCACCATCCACAACTCACCCTTGATCTCTCTCTTTCTCTCTCTCTCTCTCTCTCACACACACACACACACTCGGACACAAACATATACACACACACACCCAATACTCGTAGCTATGATAATATTCTCATTGCTCAGCTCTCTCTCTCTCTCTCTCTCTCTCTCTCTCTCTCTCTCTCTCTCTCTCTCTCTCTCTCTCTCTCTCTCCCACCATGCGTCCACTCTCTACCCTGTCTGTGTGCCATCTCTTTCTCTCCCCTCTCTCTCTGTCTCTCTCTCTCTCTCTCTCTCTCTCTCTCTCTCTCTCTCTCTCCCTCTCTCTCTCTC